>VXBQ01012690.1:1288041-1398041 GCA_013400175.1 Phainopepla nitens
AAAAAATAGCATTGCAATTCTTAAGGCTGTTCTGAATATCTTTTCTATGTGTTTTTATTGGAAAGCGTATATTATGTGATTTTTTTTTTCATATGCCATGTCAGCTGAATGTGCATAAAGCACCTTTTAGCTGAAATGTAGTTAGCATATCTTCTAAGTAAAATTTAGGTTGAAGAAGGAAATATTTCACATGTAAAATCCAGCTAACAGGAGCATCCATGTTCCTATCATCCTTCATATTCCACCAGAGGAAATACATGAGACATGGGCGAATATGTGTCTGTTCAATGTTTCACCAACTCAGGTTGGTGAAAATCATAAACATAATGTATGCTCATTCTAGCCTGGCCTAATATTTTTCTGAGCCTTTGTGAAGATGCCTGCTGTAAATTTTTCTGTCCCATGAGGCCATGAGCTGAATTAATTTTGTGTTTGGTGCATTCTCACAAGTTATAAGTTGGTAGACACCAGATGGTGCTAGGGAGACAAATGTCAAAAATCTGTACAAACTTGAGTCAAAGTGAAGCTAAAAATGTCTGGGGTTGAGCAGTTGGGTAGATGCCTGTTGTTGGATAGGCAGATCTTCCTTTTGTCATAACAATTAATATCCTGGCAAGGATATTTTCTCAGGCTGTTTCTCTCTCCTCAGTGCAACCTGAATGATTCTGTTTTCAGTTTCCATTAGTCTTTAGCTAGGTAAGTAAAAATAAGGAGAAAAATAATAAATGTATGACTATGGTTCATTATTAGTTTCTATCACATCTTCATATTTTAAACTCTAGCGAGATGAGGCAGGATAAGCAAGTATCTCTTGTGTAGGCTACGTGGCATGTATAACAACAAATACACATAGAAGTTCTAAAAATTTTCTCAAAAGATTTCTATCAATGAATATATTACATTACTTTTATGACAGTGATGAAAAGACTGATATTTCTTGTGAGGAAAAAAATTAAAGAAGCAAAACCACTGGATATCTGGCTTTTCATAAGACTACGAAAATGTCAAATCTGCAGCATTTATACTCTGGAGTTTTGAGCATCTTACATGAGTCAGAAGAAGTTTCTCAGTAGCTTGCATCATAGTAGTTGTGCATTATATGCAGTCCAGTGGTAGGGTACCCTCATTTCAAGGAAAATATTTCATATCCCTTCTTGTGCAGCCATAATCCCTCTGAAATAAACATAACCTGAAAAGTAACAGAGGCTGACTGGACAAGCTTGGGTTTTTTTCCTAGTTGCTATGCCACATCATCAAAGCCATCAGATTTCCTTTCTTTGTTGAGAATATGAATCTTTCCACATAGTGGCGTACGCAGCCATTCGCACTGGAGGACTTTTATGCCTGTTGTGTATGTTTACATTTAGAACTGGACTTGGTAGTTCTTATAGAATCTTTGCAATTTGGGTTTTCTGATACAACGTACAATTATGTCTCATTTTGTAGTAAAATAAATATTTCTGTCTATTTCCTTCTATCTAAGGACAAAGTTGACTCAATCATTTTTATTGAGTTTCTCAGTTTTTTATCTTGTGTGAGTGTGTTCCCTGAAAAACTGTACATTCAGGGGAGAATATTTTTATGGAGACAAGATTTCATAAGATGAAGTCCACTTTCTTCTATCTCTTTGTTAGTTTTCTTGCTTGCTATCCAGGATTTTGTATGATAGGCAGAAAAAAAGTTAACGGGAAAATTTATGATGTAGATGTTGGTTTCTAATATAATCAAAATTGTATTTATTGTATCTATCACCTGCTTCCAGAACAGTAATTTCTATATACCAAGAGAGTCCAGGTATTGTAGGCTGTTTTGGGATCCTCATATCAGAGTGGATTAAGTAATACCGTACCATCTTCAGTTTGGTTGTAGCCCACAAACTTACTTTCTTTCTTTCGTTCTTTCTTTCCTTCTTTCTTTCTTTCTTTCTTTCTTTCTTTCTTTCTTTCTTTCTTTCTTTCTTTCTTTCTTTCTTTCTTTCTTTCTTTCTTTCTTTCTTTCTTTCTTCCTTTCTCTCTTTCTTTCTTTCTTTCAGGCTAGACATCAAAATTTCATGACATTACATGTGGAATGTCTGCCAGTTGGGAATCTCAGTAGGTAGCCATACATTCTGGACATTGGGGAGCTGATATCTCAGCATATGGGCTTAATTTAAACAGACACTCAAATAACTGTGTTTTACATTTACAAACAGCCAGTACCTGAGAACAGTCTCCTGTACAGGGAATTCTTGTATAAGTGACAGGAAGCTGCACTGTACAAGTCATCCTTGTTTTGCTCTATTAAAAAGTCAGCACTTTATAATGGAAACCAAATGGCACTATGGTTGTTGTTATTATCTTACGCACAGAAAAGAGCTGCAATATGTGCTGACAAATGTGAAATCCTTCTGCTAGTGTATCTGACAACTACAAGGAGACCATATCTTTAAAATATTTAATGAAATAGAATAATTGAATGATAGTATTATGGGAAAATTCAACTTGGAAGGGACCTCAGAAGATCTCTGGTCCAATCAGTTGCTCAAAACAGACTCAGTTACATCATCACTGAGTTGTGCAGGACTTTGCTCCACCTAATATAACCACTTCCATCACTTGATCTTCTGATCCAGGTTCTCCATTCTAAAGCTGCGTTGTTCCAAGTAATTTCTCTTGTCTTTCTTGCTCTCACCACCCACTATTGCAAAAAGCCTGACTCCATCTTAAAAATTTCCTTCTAGTTATTGCACCCCAAAACTCTGCTGTTGATTAACACATAAAAGAGGGAAGATCCCAGTTCAGAATCCCATGGTACTAGCACTGAGCTCCAGTTAGGGGATGACACACTAACCACTACTCTATAACCCAAAAACTCAGCCAGCTTTATACTTTTATCTTGCTGTACATCTATCCTGACCACAACAACTTAACTCAGATATTGTGGGAGGCAGCATTGAAAGCTTTGCTAAGGTTGATGCAAGTTGTCTTTGTTATTATACAGGGATTACTTAAGGGAATTGCAAAAATTCTTTGCTGCACATTTAATCACAGCTATGAAGAGAAACTACTTTTAGACAAACATTTGGACTTTGACAGTTCACAGCTTGTTATTTAAAATGGACACTGAAGACTGAAGGTGAATGTGGAAGACTTCTGAAGGAGACAAGTATTCAGGATAAATAACTGAAGGGAAAAGGCCTTGGTGTCTGAATAATATAAATAATTTAGAATTTTTTGAATTCATGCTGGTGGGATTCATCTCTAAATTCACTTCTAAATTTGGGAAACTATCTGTAGTTATCAACATATGAGGAATGTATTTGTGCTTCTGTGAAGAGACAAAATATTTGATGGAAATTAGACTGCTTTTTTCTTGATCTTAAGTAGACATTTTGGTCAACTCAAAAGCTAGAAGTTCAGAACATTTCAGTTCAGTTTACTGCCAAGGTGTTCAGTGAATATGGAGCTTAGACATCATTACACATCAGTAGTAATGTAAGATGAATAAAATAAACATATATTGAAATGAGTGCTAAAACATTTTCCTAGGATCAAACTAAATAATTTAGAAATAATATTTTAGTTATGGAGAATGTAAAATATTTTGATGTTGATGCTCTTGTCAAGGTACTGAAAACCTTAATGTGTGTGTTGCCAAACAAATAATGGACAACTTTTTTATATCTTCCATATTTTTCCTGTTGTTTGTTTCCCCATTTAGGTTAAAAACTTCTGAGCTTTCCATTGGATTAAAGAGTGCAATGTACAAAACACCAATATGAGGATGGATGACACTCGCCAAGATGTTTCAGCGTTGATGAAATGCTAAACGTTATTGATTTGTTGTATTTTAAAATGATTTGGAAATTTTATTTACCAAAAAGATTTTATTAGAACCAAATAATTTTCAGTGCTAATCACATGATAATTAAAGACCCATATAACTGCTGGGCATGATTTGTAAGCTTATGATTCCAGTAAAAAATGGTGGTTACCCAAGCCACGTTAGAAAGATGAAGGATTGCATGAATCAAAGATTCATAAACCTAGTTATGGAGTGTCATCAGAAAATTAAGGACAGAATAAAAGATTATCTGTGATGGTTCAGAAGAAAAAGCAATGAAAGGAAGGGCAAACAGGACTATATCAAATTCATCATTTGTAGTTATGTGATGTGGGCTTATCTCTGCATCTACTTACTGTAGAGTAAGCACTGCAGTTCTGCCTACTAAAATTAAAGAAAAAGGCATTATTATCATAGGCATTTTAAGCTTATTGGCATAAAATTACTTCAGTTTAGGTATATGCTCACCAAAGGGTTATTCTCAGTGATGTTGGATTTTGTTTGTTTTGTTTTGTTTGGTTTTCTGGTTTGGTTTGATTTTTTGTTTTTTATTTAAACACAGTAGTACCCTTGAGTTAGTTGGAATCCCAATGCTAACAACTTTAGTGAAAAAAATACTAGATCATAATGTGGAAAATATAATCAAAACATGTAATATAGAATATATGTAGAGGTTTTTTTCTGAGGGTTTTTTATCGCATGGTTATGAGCAAATAATTGTTATTTTGCCTATAGCTGGGTGCAGATTTTAAAATCTCTTTGTATAAAATATTTGTATTTGTATAAAATATGCATATATTTATAAAGCTATAGTGTTTTAAAAATGACAAATCTTCTTTTATTTACATTCACATTTCCTGAATCACAACAGTACCTGTAAAACTCAAAATGTCCTAAAATAATTTTAATACTTTTTCAAAGTTTAGTTACTATTTTAGATCTGTATCATAAAGATGAGACACACTCTCATAAAAATCTTCTCTTATGGTTATACTAAACATTTGGAAAGTTCACACATGGCTTCATTTGACTACTTCTGATAGCTTATATTAAATTGAAAAGAAGAAACCAAAATTAAATTGAAAAAAAGAAACCAAAATCCATGAAATTCCTGAATAATCCATCCTAAACTTCTGACACAAGTGAGTTAATTGATTAGCACATTATAAATATTTAATATTGCTGCTTATGCTGTGTTTACAGGGGTTTGATCTATAATCTTGCCTTGTTTTTTATGTTATGGTTTCCCTTTTATATGATTTTCTTATTGTATTAAATACCGTGTTCCTTTACTGACCTGAACTGTCTTTGTAAAAGAAAAGTTCAAAGTTTTTGCGGTGAATGCTGAATCATTCTAGCAGAGAAATTATGGTATATTTAATATACCATATATTATTTTTTCTTATTTCTAAACTGAAGTGCTATACAAAGATAACATAATTTGCCTTGCAAAAGTAAGATATCAGTAAAACCTGATGATGATTGTAAATTAGGACATGAACTAAGAAAGAGGACCTAGCAAGTTTAACGTACAAATTTGACGAGAACTGAAGTAATGAAAAAATGTAATGCTATTAACAAGAAAAGGAGGTCATGTAAAATGCATTTTGCTTAAAAGATGTTCTGTAACTGTGGTTTGTTGGCTGTGCACATATTAATTTACCCAAACCTCACTCTTCTTTTGATATAGTCACACTTTCCAGCACAAACTTGCCCTCTAAGTTTCACTAGTTTTCTTTATTCCTTAATTCCAGTCAGGAGAATTTCTAATTTATCTGAGTATGTGATAGTTGTTAATCATGGGGGTGGGGGGTAAGGGGTGGTTATCAACATGTGTGAGTTTCCTAGATTCTTCAACTCTTTTTACCGTGGACTCTATATTTTCTGAGTTGTATGCATGCACTGACAGATCTCTTCACTACTCTTGAGTTTCACAAAACTTGTATATTGATGTCTTAATTGCTGCTTTCCATCTGTTTTCAAAAACCTTTGAAACACCACAGTCTACTGGTAGAAGTTGTCAGATTTGTTTCAGTGGCATTTGGGCCTAACTGCGCAAAGAGATGGAAAATCTATAACTAACATTATACCTGAGTGTGTGCTGCATTGTTTTGTAATAATGTCTACTTTATCTTTTTCCTTTTTCAAGAGGGAGAAGAGGGTGAAATATCATCTCTATTACCCAAAGACAGAATTAGCCAATTAGTCAGACACAAATATTTGTGAACAGATGGGATGCATCTGAGACTGCTGATAGAGCTAGATGATATCATTGCAAAGCTGTTGTCTAACCTCTTCAAAAGGTTATGAATTTTAGAGGAGGTTCCCAATGACTGGGAAAAAAAACCAAACAAATGTCAGTCTTATCAAGAAAAATGGAAAGAGGAAGATCCAGGGGACTATGAGCTGGTCTGCCTCACCTCAGTGACTGGATAGGTGATAGAATAAATCCTCTTAGAAATCATTTTCAGAGGCATGAAGGGCAAAAAGGTATTTGGGAGCAACCAACATAGAGTCAACATGCACAAACCATGCCAGACCAACCTTCTATCTTGCAATGAGATGAGATGAGATGAGATGAGATGAGATGAGATGAAATGAGAGGAGATGAGATGAGATGAGATGAGATGAGATGAGATGAGATATGAGTAGTGGTGCAGTGAACAACGGAGGGTCAGTGGGTGGTATGTGCCTTGACTTTAACAAGGCCTTTTACACATTATTATAAAGTCTCAATATCATGGAAATGGTGACATACATGCTGGATAAATGGATAATGAAGTAGATGGAAAATGGATTGGACTGCTAAGCCAAAAGAGCTGAGATAAGTGATGCAAAGTTCATCTGATGGTCAAGTAGCAAGTGCCATCCTTCAGGGATCGGTACTGGGACTGCTCAACATCTCTTTGCATTAATGGTCTGGATGATCAATGGGACACGGTACATTCTCAGCAAATTTGTTCATGGTACCAAATTGGGAGAAATGGTTGATACACTGGAGGACTGCTGTACAGAAGGGCCTGGTCAGGCTGGAGGAATGCATTAATAAGAGCCTCATGAAGTTCAACAGAAGCAAGTGCAAAGTCCCATGCCAAGGGAGGAGTAACCTCATGCAACAGTAGAAGCTGGTGGCAGCCAGCTGGCTGAAGACAAGAGCTTTGAAAATCTTGTGGACATCAAGTTGAATGTGATTCAGCAACAATGTCAACTGTGTTCTGAGCTCTATTACGAAGAATACTATCAACAGTCAGGGGTATCATCCTTCCACCCTCGTCTGGCCCTTCTGAGAGTGCATTTGAAGTGCTATGCCTGGCTCGGCTCCCTGTTTCCAGAAAGACATTACCATACTCAAGTAAGTCAAGTAGGGGGTGAGCAAGATGGCCAAGGACCTGGAAGACATGATGGATGAGGACAGGCTGAGGAAATGAGGTGTTTTTTTGCTTTGACAAGAGAAGTCTTAAGAGAGTCTTTTCTTCTGTCTGCAACTACCTGAACAGATGGAGCCAGACTCTTGCCAGAAGTGTGCAGCTATAGGATGTGAGGCAGTGGACACAAGCTGGAACATGGGAAGTGACAACTAGGTATAGGGAAAAACTGGTTTTACCATTAAGTTTTCATGTTTTAAAACTAGTTGTCCTTAGGATTTGTGGCATGTCCATCCTCAGAGGTGTCTAAGACTTGACTGGACACAGCTATGTGTAACCTGCAGTAGTTAAAACTTCTTGAAGAACAGGGTCATATGTCCCAACCTAAAGTATTTGATAATTCCATTAAATTGTGAATTTGGCTCTGGTTACTAACACTTTTTATTATAGGAATTCTTTGAACAAAAATCTTTAACAAGATAGGTAGTTTAGTCTGGAAACTGGAGCTGTCAAAGTAATCAAGATATCATACACCAAAGGATGCACCACTTTGCCAACTTTGTAGAGCTGTGAAAACTGAACAGACTCTAACAGCAAAAGGTGTTTGCAATAGTGGATAGTGGGGAACTATGATTTATACCAACCACATTCAAACTGAGGTGAATGTTTCTTCCAAAACAGGCATGTTCAATTAGCTAAATTTCTTTGCCCCTACTAATATCCACTTCCTTGCCTTTGAAAGTACTTCAGCTTTTGGCTTTAGCTGGAGTCACTATGCTCCTCAGTAATTTATCCAGAGGTCTACACACCAGCATAAAAGCATGCACTAGTCAATATGTTCAAATGGTTATCATAATTCTGTATATATCCTCATTCCATCTTACCTGTGTACACATTCTCTCAGCCACAAAAAACAGTAGGGATGCTATTTACAGACAGCAAAGTATTATCGGTTAAAGAGTACTGAAAGGAGAAACATGTCTTTCGGTTTCCTTGACCTATTACAGTGCCATATTTTGTGGCTTGTAGAAAAGGAGACGAGGTTCACTAGTACTGCACGTCCTAACTCCAAACACCATATTTGCCATGCACATCTCATACAGTGAATTATAATTTAACCATATCAGTTACTAAATACCAGGCATCCACTGTCAGCTCTTCCTCCGTGTCCATTTGCTTCCCCATAAAGCTTCTGTTCTAGTAGAAAATGGGGCAACAGCAATTATTTATTTTTCTCTCTTAACAAGAAAAACCTGTTCACCCAGCTGTTCACTGTGTTCCAGTGAGATCAGGCCCTTGCCACATCACATTCCAAGAATAAAGTTTACCCTTTTTTAGATCCTGAAATACTGACTAGATATCTATAAACTCAATTATTCCTTCCATCAACATATGTGTCATACTTCACAGATTGTAAGTAAAAGAGACAAGCCGTGGACACTGCCCAACCAGAACCAACCCCTCCACCAGGATGAATGATATAGACAGCATAATCTAAATCTGTAGTTAGCTCTACTTTGAGAAGGCAGTTGGACAAAGTTTTCCAGAAGTCCTTTATTTTTTTCTATGAACTGATCATTCTTCTGTTGTATTGAACTACCCCTCATTGCACTGTGTTTTCCAGCACTGCCTGTCTCCAAGGCCAGCGGTTTGTTTTGCTCTGCCTCCTGGATCTGCCAGTGTGAATGGATGGTGATCTTTTGCTTTAGCTTCAAAGACTCCTTGGGAACTTACTCTTCAACCAGCTCTTCCTCCAAGAATTTCTCATACTTCTATATAAAGAGGAGTTCCTCTTATTCATTAGCTGCAAGACTATGCCTCAGGCTCAGCTGTGTATTTTGAAGGGTAGAGTATGCCAAAAAGTCTGTCCTGGAAATCTGTAAGACATACTGGCTGTGCAGGCAACATCACCAGACTTTTAAGATGTCAAACCCAAATTTTATTGCAAAGTGAATTTAGCAGTCAGTGCAGCTCCACAACTGCTCTAAAGAAGCAGCCAAATAGAGAAGCCAATAGAAATTGTCTCTTATAAAGAGGAGAGGAAAGATAAGAATAACACTGTTTGGAATTTGCAGTTTTCTCGAGACATTAGAAATGGTCACGGTGCATTTAGGATTTCTTCTTGAAACCACAGCTTGGGAAGACAGTAATATGTGTGGAAAGGGGCGTAGACTGCTTGAGTTTCCATGTCCTTTCCCTACAACTTTCCTTTACTCATGTGATAGCTCACTCTAGACTGAGACTACATAGCATTATGGACTTGGAAATTGCACTGATGTCTAAAATAGACCAGGTTACTGCAGAGACTGTCTGAACTTTGAGCATAAAACATGAGTACTTTCCCCTCCTTTGCCACTGCCTCACTGCATGACTTAAAAAAAATATGTTTATTTCTCATCTATAAAATAGGCAATAATAAAACTGATGTACCTTACATGGCAACTGTTAAGACTAATTAGCTTATGATGTGGAATTCATTTTTTCAGAGGTTTCCTATGGTCCAAAATAGAGGCATATAGAAACAAGGGAAGAAATTGCATGTTTAAACCAGACAGTTTCCTTGTTCAGTGAAACAGAAATGATAGACATAGATTTTTCTGAGATTTCAGTTTCCTTTTCTTTTGCCAGTTACACCTACATTTGGAAGACTAATGCTCTAATAATACTTGCTACTCATTTGGAAATTCAGATGAGACATTTGGTTTTCTTAAGTAGTTTTGCATTAGACTTAAGCTATCTCATAAATAAATGATGACTTAAAAAATCTGTCTACATTTCATCTTATTATAGAAAGAAGGACTATTACAGAAAGAAAAACCCCAGGGTGTTACTGTATTGGTCCTTCAATAAGTATGTGATATTATCATGTGCTTGAACCACATCAGTCTTTAACAAATCAATTGATTTTACTGTTCTTAGCCTCAGAAACACTACATTGTATATATTTTACTAATTTTCAAGTTTGAATGTCTGTGTATATAAGAATATATACAAACTTTATTATTTATACATATGTATGTGCATACATTGTATGCACATAGGTGCATGTCCAATATAGCTATAAATACATATGTATAAAAAACTTTGTCTTTTATATTATTACATTTCTAAAAGAAAATGTGTTTTGTGAACAACTTTATATGAGCCTGTCTGGGATCCTATATTCTTCAACAGTGGCAGAGCACACTGCACTGACTCTGCACCTCCATCAGCCAGATTGCATCTACCCCCAATCTGACTGAGGCATATTGATAGCCTTAATTTCTTACCTCTGAAACCAAAGGCTAGTTGAGCAGATAAACATATCAAAGACTATGAGGCATGTGCTGAAGTATATAATAAGACTAGATGTTTATGTAACTAAACCCAAGGGAATCCCAAAGCTATGATGATTTTATCCTGTTTTCTAAAAAAAATCCAACACTTATTAAACATCTTGGAGAGTCTGATTCAGCAAAGCAATTAAGCATGAACTTAACTTGAAGTCAATATACTTAACCACTTGCCTATAACTAATTATGTGTTTAAATGATTTGCTGAATTTGTAATTTAATATAAATGCATATGAAGTGTGGGATTTTGGCTTTTTCTTTTCAAAACACAACTTAAAGAAGAGATTGTTTGACTTCTTAATTTCTAATTGGTTTCTTCACATTAAGATTTTGGAACTGAAATCTAAAAACCTAATGCAAAATAACAATTTTCTTCTCCTTTATAAATCAGATGATTTCTATCAAATATTTTTCACATCCTTTCCTGAAACATTGTCTTACATCTCATGTATAGTTTCCTCATATTTGTATTTTCTTAAGTGAAAGGGCTTCTTGTAGTAAGCATTTTCTTTCCTAGATAACTCTTCTCTTGTTCTTCCCTTGTAAACCCTCTCTTAATTGTTCGGAAAAAATGATTCTACTAGATGCAATGTGCCCATTTCAGTGTTTTCAGTGTTTTCTTGTTATTTATTTAAGAGCCCCTCATTATCCAGAAGAAAAGCCCTCAACATGGTTCCTGAAAAACAGAGTTTGTTCTGAGATTAAATGAATGGTAAAGTTATGAAAATTATAATGTTTATATATTTATTATAATTTTTTTCCAGCTGCACAAAAGTAAATATTTAGAAAAACAGTCAATGGGGAAAAAAAACCCACGAGGAATAGGATGGCTTTTTTAGACTTCCTGATGCCAGGAGTAGTGCAATGGGAAATCTATGGAGGTTACATTACTAAAATCAGCCAATATTTTGAAAAGTTAAGTTTTTGCAGGCAATTGTGTTCTTCAAATGTGTGTGTGGTTTTTAATCACACTGAAATCATCTTAAAGCATTGATAAATTTACTCCTTGTTTGACAAGATTTTCCAGCTCCTGCTTTATGATTTTTCCCTTTTTTTTTTTCACTATTTACTGCAATCAAGTGCTTTTCCTGTAATTGCTCCCATAATTTTTCCCGGAGTTGAGTCTGCAAGATGTTGCAGTAATCATTTAATCAGTAACAACACATTTTTGTATTCCTACTACATGATTAAATAAGTATAGTTTACATGTGTTACATTTAGAGAAATCACTGACTTATCAAACCAAAATAAATACTGTAGTCTAATTAAATCTCTTCTGATTTTATATCACATAAAAGTTCTCAAAATAAGGTCAGGATTTTCCATGTTAATTATAAATAAGTGACTGTTTCTAACAATTAAATTATAGCTAAACTTAACTCACAGGGAAAAAAAATGAATTTAGACAAAATATCACTAACACTATTTACAGTGATAACTTAATTTGCCTGGTTCTGGAACAATTAAGTTTCTTCTCATTGTCTTACAACATGGCTCTGATCTCTTGGCAAGAGCTTACCAAGACCTAAAAATAGCCCAAGATCTTTTTCAAACATCAACACAAGATGTTTAAAAAATTGTGTAAACAATAAATCATGAATGAAAAGTTTCTGAAAAATTAAAATGTATTCATTTCATTTGAAAATACATTTTATTATTTGTCACATTTCTTCTATACATATTTGTTCACCATTTGGTGACTTTCCGCTTCTTCCTATCGTTGATTCAGTTTCTTCCAGTAGTATTAAAAATCCCCAAAGCAACAGTCTTGAAGATAACATTTCATACAGTTAGTTTTTAATCACAGGAAAGATTTTAAATTAGGAAGTTGTCAACTATTTGGCTACTTGAACTTCCCTGAAAACTTTCCCTCTAACTGAAAAACATCAGATTTCCCATACTCGAGATGACTGGGGTTTTTTTACCACAACTTGTGAAACGGGACTTGTTTCAACCATTTTCAGACAAAACAGACATTCAAATAGATAGATCAAAAAACCTGTATGACTTCTGCTATACATTGGAGTTCAACCTAGTAAGGATTCCATGCTGCTAGGGTTCTAAGGAATAGTTAAATGCATTGTGTCTTCATGCCTTGGCAAACACAAGCTGAATAAGCAAGTGGAGCTATTTCTTAAGTTAAAGATCAGCCATAATTCCTTGGACATGACAAAACAGCCTTTTCAGCTAGGACAACTAAAACTGTTCTAAAAAATAGCCTTTGCTTCCATCTTTTAAACATTTTTACTATATAAACCATATTTACCTATGACTATGATTATACAGTCACATATCAGCTTATCTTATGTGTTGACTTGATCTTGGCAAGCAACTAGTTGCCCACCTAATGGCTCTGCTACTCCCTCTCCTCAACAGGACAGGATGAGAAAATAAAATGAAGAAAAATCTAATGGGGAAGGATAAAGGCAGGGAAATCTGTTATCAACATCACAGATTTGACAGGAAGAAAATTAACTTAATTTGTTGCTAATTGAAGCAGATTTGGACAGTCAGTAATCAAAGAAAAATATGAAAAAAATTCCCCTGCCCCTTTTTCCCAAGTTCGATTTCAATCCTTCATACCAGCACCTCTTTCTCCTCACCATCTGCCCCTGTCCACATACCCAGAGCATCACAGGGTGTGGGGAAGGGGCTATTACAACCTGTCCATAACAGTTCCTCTCTGCTTTTCCTTCCTCCTGCTTTTCCCTCCCTCTCCAGGCTGCAACTGTGCATGAACCACTCCAGTGTGAATCCTCTCCACCAGGCTGCAGTCCTTCAGGAAAAAAAAATCTGCTCTACTGCGGGTTGTCCACAGGCTACAGTATGGATATACACTCTGATGTGGTCCTCTCCACAAACTGCAGGGAAATGCCTTCTCCACTCTGGTCTTATTAATGACCTACAGGCGAATCTCTGCTCCAGCTCCTGGAGCACATCTCTTTTGCCCTCATTCTTCTCTGACCTGGGTGATCATGCTGTTTTTCCTCACAGTTTCAGGGGTGTTTGGTTGCTTGGTTGGTTTCCCTCCTCTTTTGTCCAGTATATTTCCCTCTCTAAAATGTGTTTTCTCAGAGGCACCACCAGCCTTTCTGATGGGCTCAACTGTGCCCTGGAGTGGATTCACTGGGACCATCTGTAATCAGCTGTATCCCATATGGGACAGCCCTGACCCTCCCCTCACAGAGGCCTCCCTGCCAAGACTCTGCCATGGAAACCCAAATGTTCTAGAAATTGAACTGCCCCAACTCTTCAAAGATTTTGGTGTTAATAGATTTCAGTTGATCCAACTGAAAATTCTATGCATCACTTTCACCGCCTTATATAAAAAAACTTTCAAGACACAAAATTTGTAGGATCTATTTGTTTTGATAACAATGAAGAGTTGCTATTTAGTTCTTTGTACTACGAACATTGTCTGTAATTACTGTCATCAAGACATAGTTCTCACCTGGTTTGAATAGTTTCATATGAACTATTTAAATTGACCTTTAAAAAATCCCCCACAGCCAGATTTTTTTTTTAATAGGACCATAGTTTGTTCATAAATCTAATTGTCAGATGTTCTGAGCAATAAGTACATAGCTTAGTAGGACTGATAAGTACCAAACTCCAAGTGTTCAGGGTCCCTTGGTGTGTTCAGCCTGGAGGAGAGTGAGGGGAGACCTCATTGCAGTCTTCAACGTCCTCACGAGGAGAAGCAGAGGGACTGATCTCTTCATTCTCCTGACCAGTGAAAGGATTCAAAGAAATGGCATGAAGCTGAGTCAGGGGAGGTGTAGGCTGGATTTCAGAAGAAGGTTCTTCATGCAGAGGGTTGTTGGGCACTGGAACAGGCTCCCCAGGAAAGTGGTCATAGCACCAAACCTGGCAGAGATGATGGAGTGTTTGGACAATGCTCTCAGGCACATCGTGTGACTCTTGGCTTGTCCTGTGCAGGGGCAGGAGCTGAGCTTGATAATCCTTGTGGGTCCCTTCCAACTCAGCATATTCTGTGATTCTGTGAATCTTAAACCATTTCACCAGAACACTTACCTTTAAACTACCAGTTTTAAAACCTTGCTTGTCTGGAAACATGAATGGATTTGATTTAGCTGTACCAGTAATACTACTCAAGAACTTTTTCATTGTTCTTCAGTATTTTGAAATAGCTTTGCTAGGATTTTTCCTATTCCTAGCTCAGTGAGTTGTATATTGTTTCATGTATTGATGCCTGGCTGTTTAACCCACATGCACTCAACTGGTAGGCCCAATAATCTGCATGTGAAAAGTCCTAAGACTTCCTCCTTCCTCCTGCTTGAGCAGTGGCAGCATCAGAAAAAGGATTTGTGAAGAAGATAGGTAGCATCACTAATATTCATGGTTTGATGTTAAACATTACCCTATGATATGTGTATATGAAAAATGTTAATTTATGGCATGCACTGTGGTGAGCAGAAGAGCAAACAAACAATATATATTTCAATTCCTAATTGATAATAAATAATGATAAATAAAGATGATATAAGATTCACTTTCTGAGGCTAATTCCTAACTATAATCATGCTCATAATATTAGACCTGCACCTGTAAAGGCTGAGACATTGTTTTATCTGCTCCACCAACACAATGTGTATTTGTTTGCCCATTGAAAAGCTTGGCAGACCTGCCAAGCACTCAAACCCATGACCTGACAATATTAAATTTATTTCCATAGTCTTAGTTCATCCTGTGTGTAATTTTACATGGCAAGAACTTTCCCATAGTATTACATGATGTAATATGATGTATCATGCCAGCAAACATTCATCAGTATTTCTGTGCCTCTGTATAGCAAATACTTATAACCATGGTGAATCAGATTCATTGTCTGTGTTAACAACTGCAGAATTGCCAGTGTGTCCATTAATTCATAACTGGTATCATATACCGGGTTCCATTTAAAAAAAAATTAAACTCCAGCAAAAAGTTGTGTGTTAGTAAGAAAAATATCTTGAATAGGTCAAAATCTCCTCCGAATTTTCAATCTTCTTTTGCTGGTGAGACATGTCTGAAATGCTGAGCACAATCTTGATTTATGTTTACAACAGGTTTGAAATTCAGAACAAATGTAGTGAAAAACTCAGATCTGTAGGGAACTGGAGATCCTTTGTTGACAGGAGAGGTGATATTGTTGACTATTGAAATCTGTAGTGGGAGGAAAGAATGATTTGAAAAGGAAATAAATTTAAGGTCTTTTTAGCTAAGAGTGAAAAAAATCTAATAGATATCGACTCTATATGAATAAGTTTCTATGGACTAACGCAAGCGTGTTCTTGGCATAGCAAAGAAATATCTTTAACAATCCTTCTGCCTGCAGCCTTTCCAAAGGCTTTATCTTTCATTAATCTCTCCAAAGCTGATCTTCAGATTTTTATCTACATAGCTTTTATAATTTCTGACTGTTATTTTGTTTTTTCCTGTTTCCTCATGCTTTGCCTCATCTCATCTCTTATGTTAAATTTTTTTATGGAATGGCTAGGCACTGCTTAGCATTGCCTAAGATTAGGGGGAAAATTTTAAACACAAGCAGTGACATTCTGTAGAAAGTTATATTATTGTAGTCTAGTGTAAAACTTTCTTATGTATGCATGAAAATATATATAACTCCATGGCTGCCTCTGGGCTTTCCTATGAATATATGCGAATTCCTTTATCTTCTATAAAATTTTAATATAGCCCAATTTTTTCCTTTTACTTTATTTCATCTCCATAAGGTAATAATAATTCCAATCATCTCTTAACATCAAAATTTCTCTTTCACTGTCCATGTTTTTGGCAAACACAGTGTATCTCTCAGATTTAAATATGATGAAGACAAGACTAATTTCCTAAATCAAATTACAAGATAATGCTGTATTTGTTTCTTGTCAAATAATTCAAATTTTTAGTATGTCTGTGAAATTTATGTACAACAAATATATTTGTTTATATCAAGATTATTCTGATAAAAAAAACGATGTGAAAGAGGAAAAAGGTTTTTTTGTTGTTTTTCTCAGGTAGGGAAACTATAGCAAAACTTTGGTTTTGTTTGCTTCTGAATTGTGTTACAGTGGGAGCCTGTACTGGGTTCCACGTTGCTGTGGTCATCTTTGGGTACCTCCAGATTGTGGTAGAGTTGTTATTTGAAAAAGGTTTAGCCAAAAAAAAAAAAATGCTAGGCAGATTAAGAAGCTAAGAGTCTTGTTTTAAAAAGTTTTTTATATCTTATCCCAGTTTAAACTAGTGAGGTTAATTACAATCTTAAAGCAGTTGGGATTTCATATTTTATATTTTGCTAAAATCTATAATTGAAATAAAATGACTTCTGAATTTCCTAATGATGAACTACTATAAGATAAGTAAATCCTGATACACATATAATTAGATTATAAATTTTGGGCTTGGTATCTGTGCATTTGTACAGCAAATACAATACTGTTGTATAATAGAATCATAATCCTGAATGAGGTACTATTGTAATGTATATTAGTACTGGAAGGCTGATCTAAGTTTTCCTTTACTTATATGAATATATATTATGGTTTCCTAATATATGTCTTCTACTTAAATACTGAAACTGCTCTGTACAACCTGACAATTTTCATAAGATTTTTACATTGATGGATGAACCCTTATTATTGTTCAGTATTTCTGTTTGGTGCAACTTGGTCTAAAGTTAAGACCTTGCACTTTCACAACACATAAATGAGGGCCAAAAATTAAAAGAGAGAGAACTGCCTTCATTCTAGAGAATGCAATCATAAAGAGAAAAAACAAAAATCCTTAATGTGTTTAATTTTGGCATGTAATTTTCAGCACAATCAAAACAGAACCACATGTAAACATATATAATTATGGTTATGTATACACTAAAGATTTTAAAATATTTTTATAAATATTTATATGTATATAAAATTTTAATTGGCTTTTTAGAAGGAGTATAAAACATAAAATCACAGAATGTTTTGTGTTGGAAAGGACCTTAAGGATCATCTAGTTCCAGTTCTCCTGCCGTGGTCAAGGACACCTTCCACTAGACCAGGTTGATCAGAGACGCTTCCAGCCTGGCCTTGAACACTTCCAGGGATGAGGCATCCACAACTTCTCTGGGCAACCTGTTCCAGTGCTTTTCCACCCTCAAAGGAAAGCATTGCTTCCTCGTATGTAACCTAAAGCTACCCTCTTTCCACATAAGGCCATTCCTCCTTATCACCTCACTCTCCACAAGTCTGGCAAAAAGTCCCTCTCCACTGTCCTGCAGGCCCTTTTTGTACTGGAAGGCTGCTGAAAGGTTTTCCCACAGCATTCTTTTCTCCAGGCTGAACTGCTCCAGCTCTCTCAGTTTGTCTCCTTAGGAGAGGCCCCAGCTCTCTGATCATCTTCATAGCCCTTCTGTACACTTGTTCCAAAAGGTCCACATCCAGCTTATTTCGAGGGGCCCAGAACTGGACACAGTTCCCCATGTGGGCTCTCATGAGAGCAGAGAGGCAGAATCCCCACCCTTGACCTGCTAGCCAAGCTTCTGTGGGCGCAGTCCAGGATATGGTTGGCATTCTGGGCTGCAAGCGCACATCGCTGTAATACACTTGTAGGTTTTAAATCACCTACAAAAGTATTTCTATAAATATTCTACTTCCACTGGCTTCCTTTCCTTATTTCAGCCAAAAAGTTCTCAAGGATAATTGAATGATATATTTAGTAATCCTGTAGTTCAGCTTTGAAAATACGAGTCAAGTTATTCTGCTGAAGATCCTCTTATAGACATGTGCCTCAGAAGATAGGCGTGTGGCTTACTTCTTTGTGTGAGAGCAAAGGTGGCAAATCATGCTTTGAAATTCAATCACTATTTACTAAAATTTTTTTTGTTCTAAATTATTTTAATATTTATGTTTTAAGCTGTGTGATACATTACTTCATCACTTTTGACTTTAGTAGTAGAGTTGTCCTTCATTTTCAATTGTCCTGCATTTCAGAACAAAACTCACTATCAAATTAGAAAATGGAAGCAACTTCTCCAGTATCTCATATGTCCTTGAGATCACTTCTGATATTCTGTCTGCCTGGATGTAATTCTGGCTGTTACAAAAATGTACCTTTTCCAAATGCACCCACACTACTAAATCAGCCATGCTAATCATATTGCTGTCATTACAGCTTCATATTTTAAAGCCATTTCTGAACTTATGAACAATTACTTTTTAGCTAGTTTTATAGTACTGATTAGTATTAAGACAAGAAGAAATATCCACAGAATCTCTTGAAAAATAATGACAAAGTCTGTCGCTTCCTTATGAAAAAAAATCCTAATTCCCTTTTATGTTAATAATTATCTATATAAATATTAAAATATTTATCAATAGATTTATTATTATGTAATCATAAAAAGCTTACCTTTAACAAGTTATAAAATGTATGACATGAGCTCTTTTTCAATTTTTCTTCATGACTTGTCTTTAGTAATGCTTTTTTTTTGTTTTTACTGGTTCTGCTGGTTTATACATGTTTTTGCTTTGGATCAGTATGAGGCTAACGAACACACCCTACTTATCAATTTCCTTTTTAAAATATTGGAAAACTCTTTTCCTTTTTTTTCCTAGTCTTTTGGAAGCTTCCTCAGAATTTTGAGATTGATTTGTGATAATTTGTGATTAATTATTTAAAAGAATCCTCAAAAAAATATCTCAAAAATTCCCTTAAGTAAAAGCTGCCCAATCCTGATAATTACTGAAATTTAAATTCAACAACTGTCATCTAACATAGTTGTAACAGATGGAACAGAAAGAATTTTCTTGGCACACTAAATTAGAGTTACGTAATTTTGCTTCCAACAATAGTAATATGTAGAAAGTGTAGGTCCTTTATATCTTTTCCAGACAGTTCTCTCTCTTTATTTTTCTTTATTAAAATATTTCCTATGTGGCACTGTTATCATTTGTTTCATCCTGGTATACTAAAATATTTTGTGGTACTGTCAGAAAGAGGGAGGTAAGCACTAAAATTCTTTTTTGGTTTTGATGTATTTTGGTAGCATGAGTAAAAGTTTTGCCAGCAGAGAGGCCACAGAGATTGCCCCATGTTGGATTGGCTGATTCCAGCCCCTACAGACCCACCACCGCACGTCACTAAGCCCATTAGCCAAGCTGGTAGAGCTTCTGCCAAAAGATATTTAAGAAAGGGCAGAAGCACTGCACTATTGGAGAGGTGAGGTGGAGGGACTGGGAAGTGAGAAATTGTACAGGGGATGCAAAGGTCAGGGAGGTGGAAGAGTGAGAAGAGGAAGAGAAGGAAGGAAAGGAAGGAAAGGAAGGAAGGAAGGAAGGAAGGAAGGAAGGAAGGAAGGAAGGAAGGAAGGAAGGAAGGGAGAGGAGAGGAATTGGAGGTGCTTCAGGTGCTAGAGAAGTTATCCACTGCAACTTGTGGAGGACCTGAAGTGGCAGCAGATGGATATTTCCTGAAGGAACTTTGGCCCATGGGCAGTCCACACTGCAGCAGGTTTTATCCTGAAGTACTACAGTCTGTGGAGAGGACACCAGAGTGGGGCAAAAGTGTGAAGAGCAATGATCAGTAGAGAGAAGCCATTAGGTACTGACTGTGACCCTCTAACTCCCACTTCTGTTGTATTCTTGTTGGGGACACCTTGGAGTTAGCAATGAAGGAGCAAATTGAGCCTGGAGGCAGAAATGTGCTGTTTTCATGTTTGTCCTGTTTGTCATTATGGAAATATATTGTAATTATCTATTAATAATTATCCCTAAATTGAGTCTATTTTGTCTGAGACAGTAGTTGGTAAGCTATATCTTTTTCTTCAAAATATTTTTTTTCTTTTTCTATTTTCTCCCTTGTCCTGTTGAGAGGGAGAGTGAGTGAGCAGCTGTGTGGAAGTTCAGCTGTTGAGATAAGCTCACCACAGTTATGTCATCTCAGGAAAACAGATCTCTTTTATTTTTATGGTTGCATGTGCTGAGTACATTCATATATATATTGTATATAAAAAAAATACTAAATTTTAAGAAAATTTGGGTAAAATTTGTTATGTATTTAAAAATTGAATTATGTAGAGTTTGTATTCTACTCTAAAACCTATGCATGCTGGTTGCATAGATCTCAAGGTCTTGACTGAAGTAATACCAGTTAATGTTTTTTGTTTTCAAATGTCAGTGGAAAAATTAAATGTACCAAGTTTAAAGGCTGAATTATTAAAACATAAGTTTCAGAGAAAAGAAGACAACTCTAAAGTGCCTAAAGGTTAAGTTGTGAGTACATTCTGAATAGTGTGAGATGCTAAACATATGTAGACTCCTGCAAATAAAGTAGTGACTTTGAGGGGAAAAAAGTGCTATTTTAATTCATTATATCATATGCCTTGATTTTTGTTGTGTCAACTGAGTACTGAATATGTTTTCAAGTTCTCCTTCATGAAGCTAGCACACAGTCAATTTACCAGGGAAGAGTGAGTATTTCAGATAAAACTGGCTGAAATTTGTCTATAGTTTGTGAAAGGAGTACCTTCTATATTCAGAAGTTTTCAATACTGGCAAAAGGAAGAGGCAGTGGGTATTTTTCAATTACTGGTTTACATTTTCCTTACTTTAGGAAGTTATCTTGAAAGTCATATCCTATCTCATAGCATGACTCCTTGATATTGCAGACATGTCTTAAAATGAAGCTTAGAAAATAAGCAAACTCCATCTTTAAAGTACACGGATTATTTTCCCCCGCTACTTCCACCTTTAATAAGAAATTTGTTTTGGATTTTCATTAACATTAAAGTAAAGATTTCTGTGATTCAATAACATTTTTAAGAAAATAGTGTTCTGAGACAGTGGAATCTTCAGATACATTACATGCAACTCTACCCCTTTGTGTTAATTTAAAACACAGTAAGGAGTCTGTATTACTCTACCATAGTAACAGCAAAAATAGAAACTATAGTCACGAAGTTGCGTAAAAAATTAGCCCCTTTTAGCTAGTCTTAAAGAATATTTTTCCTATATTTTTATTTTTAATGTAAGCTACAAAGGTGTGTAATTCGGAATAGATAATAGACTATGCTTATAGACCAATTTAAAGACATGAGAAATCACAATCAGATAATAAATAAACAAATAGGAATATGATGTTTATCTTCCAATTAAAATACAGATTCCTATGTGTATGATATAAAATTCAAATATTTGTTTTATTTTTTCTTAGCAAAGATAAAGTGTAGAATGTGAACTATATAAAAAAAAGTAAACAAAAAGAATGCATTTCCTATGCATTAAATGCAAATAAAATATAAAAAAATAGCAACTTTAAAATAGGACTATATTAATTACAATGTACATAAGACTTAGAAATAAAAGTATGAATTTCATACTTTTAAAAAAAGTGTCTAGATTTAAGGTGGGATGGAGCTATCCAGAACTGACATTGAAAATTATAAAAAACTTAGAATTTAAGATGCTAATTAACCTGGGAACTTAACCTAACAATTTGGATGCAACTCCAACTTTACACTGGATCAAATAAAAGTTTTAATAAGAAAAGGACAAAGACATAGCAGAACCAGACAGTGTTGAGTAATTTAATAAGATAAAGCAAGTTAATTACTTGTAAAGTTGCTCAATAAGACTCCATGAATTGATAAAAATGTGGAACCTTGGAAGAAAGGTGAATCATGAAATAGTGCATAGACACAGAATGCATCATGACTGAAATGGTTTCTGTTTAAAAGACGAGGAAGGAAGGGATCTGCACAATGCAAATGAAAGGCCTGTGCAGAGGAGGGGCAGAAGATAATGAGGAAGCCAATGACATATGCAAGTTTGAGCAGTTGCACAGGCCAAGTCTCTTCCTGCAGTCTGAAGGAATGAGCAGGAAAGGAGTTTCTCAAGTGTATGTGTGTTTCTGTGTGTGCACATGCAGATATAAATATATGTTCTTTATGATTTAAGGAAGAATTCAGTATTTGAATTTTGCAATTGGATCTTACACTATGCTAATCATAATGCAGATTACATGCAAAGATTATCAATATCTAAGCAGAACTATGAGTTGACACCTGTGATTTATTATTGAGTAGAGTTATTTGCAATGCTTATGGTTCTTAATAACTATTTTAATAACAATTTTTTTAGCTCCCTCCACTCACACTAAACTATATATTGACTTGAAGACACCTTGGAAGGAAATTTTGTCAAAAGAATTGGTAAAAGCATAAGGAAAATATTAGACGTAGTTTTCAGTAATTTGAATTTCTAATATTTGATTTTTAAATGATGAAACATCCAATAACCCAAATGACCCTATGCAAACATATACATGGAATAAATTACTTCAAATGAAAGCACAAAAATTATTTGTTCAGCTGCTCTAGGGGCTGGAAGGTTAGGAACAAAAGCTATTATTGTTCAGTGTATTTTTTCACAGGAAATAGACAGTGGCAAACATACAGTAGTTCAACACATGAGATCAGAGACACAGTTTTTATAGTAAACCAAAACCAGATGTTGGAGGGACTCGAGACCTTTACAGAAATTATTACCTATGTTTGCCTTAGAAAGCAAAGAAAGTTTACAGAGAGTCATGTACCTGATTAAGAAAAAGACAGGTTACAAAAGCTATTCATTCGAGTAAAAATATTTGCCATGCAGACTGTTTTATATATAGCAGCTAGTTATGTACATAGGATTTGAATTTTACTTTCATTTGGTTTTTGAATGAGTATGCTAAATTCTTCATACTACTGAACAGCTTTAGAAATAAGAAAAAAGTTAAATATTTTTAAACTGAAGACTAGATTTGTGCGGTAAGCCCTTGGAGTTTAAGTTTCATCATTAATGGATACAGAATTAGGCATTAAAGAATATTTATCAGAGAAAAGGTTGAATGTATGGTACTATATAGGTAGTATATAGCTTTTCATTTAGCACAAAGTTTTTCTCTAGTTGAATATTAACAATTTGATATCTGATAACTGAATGCTAACTGGTTTAGTAGGAATTTGATGGAATAGTCAAAAATAAGGTCTCAGTGCTGCATTCCTGCAGGTTTCTTGCAAATAGGCATTTAAATAGAAAAAAAAGGGCAAGACCATACCATGTCATAGACTAAGGTTTGTCTGCCATAGGGCGCAGATTTATGGGAAATGAAACACTGCTTCCAGTACCTCCCAAACTCTTTGTTTTCTTGGCTTTTTCAGACCATCTTATGCTGACATTTGGGTAACTTTTCCTAGAAAATGTTTTGTTTTGTTTTGTTCTGGTTTTTTTTGGTAGCAAGAATTTTGTTTTTATTTGCGTATTCTTTTTTTTGCAAGTCTGGGTTTAAATGGTTTTAAAAAACTTAGGTACTCATCTTGATTTTAGTCCTTTTTTAGTCCATTACCTCTAGAGCTTTAGAGTCTTGAAATTCTGGAGTTGAGTAATCCTGCTATTTTGGAGACATGTCTGAAGGTAATATGCAATGAGTAGTGCGAAGCATTCCAGGAGCCTCTAATATCAGAGGAATTGTTGGAGGATGTAGTAACCGTTTGTTACTAGAGAAGTAACTAGTGAAGTTTGTGCCATTTTATTTTAACTCATAATTTTAAATCTGTTAGTCTTTTTCAAAGCTTCACAGACATTAAATATATAAATTAAATGCATTACAAGTAAAATGACAATAATCTTAATATAATACAAATAATTAAATAAAATTATATTAATTATAATTCATATGAATATATAAAGAATATTTGTAAGCAATCAGAAAAAATAACCTGAACCTCAAGTTTCTTGAAGGTTGCTTATTAGAACTTCATCCTGTTAAATACTGTTATTTTCCAAGTGGAACTTCCTTGAGCAGAATTTGTGGAATTTGCTTTACCCGATATCCACTTGCAGGTGCAATTTGATGCAAACTCTAAAAGAGAAAAGGAAGGTCTTTACACCTTCCCAACAAAGTTTCAAGTATGTGATTTGAGTTTAACTTGAAAATAAGTATATAAGCCTTTGTAAAATTCAGATCTTAACAAAAACAGGAAAACATGTACTAGGCTCTACAAAATGGATCAAATAGAGTGCACTTAGTCTTCTATGGTTATGCTCAGACAATAAGTACTGTTGGTAACATTTTATCCTGTCTGATTAAATACTTATAATTGTGTAAATATGCAAACACTATGAGGTTTTAATTATATTAAATGTGTAAACATTTGATACTAACAAATTCACATTATATTCTAGAGTTTTTATTCTAGTTTTAGAAATTCTTACTAAACTTCCATAAGAAAAATAGTCTATCATGGGTTTTTATTCAGTTAAAATTCATGTATGGCATTCTGCAGTTTGAGCTATACTCCATAATGTCTGTAATAAGGTAAATGTAACGCATCTTATCTTATTAGATAATTACAGCTTGTTTTTCTAAACTGGCTTTTTGAAAATTTTCTTACATTGATGATCTACTTAAACATAGAGGTTGAAATTGCGGACATAGATTTACATTGATCTGGGAAGATACTACTTGCATACAAAGGTGTGAATGATACCACCTATTGCAAAATGTTCTTGGATCTACACATTGCCCTTCTTACATTGTTACGCTGCATATGAACGCAATATATTGTGTTAGAAATCATGGGATGAGCAACTTAATATTCCATTAAGATTTAATGGAAACATTATACGATTGTCTTTAAAACCTTTTGCACACATTTATGAAGGACTCAGAACAGGCTGATACTGCCAGATGAACCGAGTATGTATCCAAATCTTTTGATCTTGGTGTGGATACAAATGGGCAATTGTAAGAAAGGGGGAAATTTTTTCTATCTGGCTTCTACTAGGAAGGTGTAAACATCACAAGTTAAGCTACAATGATAAATAGTGTTTCTAATAGGAATCCTTGCTGATGATTTCAAAGAGATAAATGATCAAAGAAACTGGGCTACCCTCCTGTACCCAGAGATGACTCTTCCAGCTCAGGATTAATGTAGTTTCATGGTGATTGTTTTCCAGCACAGCTATACAGAATTGGCAAAAACTGCTGTTACTTTTCATCTTATAATATATTAGGGAAATGAATATGTAATGGCCAACATTAAAGTAAAGAAACAAAAAATTCTACCATCCCTGTTAGTGGAGTAGAGCAAAAATTAATTTTATGGCTAGTGTTAAGTATGGAAAATCTGCAAATGAGGAAATATGGATGTGTTACATTAAGAATCCTTATAAGACATCTATAAAGCTCTGGGGTGATTTTCAAGACACTTTGAAAACTAAATTTAACAACAGTGAAACTCGCAAGATACTGCAATAGAAAAAAGATGCAAACTTAACTAAGAAAAGAAGGTATATTATCTGCATTAGAAGATAAAATGCCAGCAGGTGTAGTTCACAAGCTACTATGTATTTTGTCTGCTTAAGGATAAACCAAGATTAAGGGTAGCACTGCAGAAGTAACTGTTCTCTTGAAAAAAGATTGGTTTGGTATGTATGACTTATTTTGCCTCTACTAGCGAAAAGCATTGTGAGTGAGCATGAGTCAAATATTTTGGATATTTCCTTGTTATCCTTACATTGATGATAAAAAGGTACTACACATATATTTTTTTAAATGAGCGATCATATAGTATTTTATATAATAATTTTCAAATTTCTGTAAGACTGAAAAAGCATTGCCCTTAATCTTAGAACAATGAAAGTTTTCATAGCAAAATAACCTTGAGTTTACCTAGGTCAAGACTTTGTAAATTCAGGTAAGTGGTAAATGCTGCTAAGGGTTAACAGGGTTGTACAGGAGTGTGGACAGCATCTGATGAACAGTGGATGCAGAAGCAGGGGATTTCTACCTCCGTTTCTTTCTTCTGCCTGACAATACCGCTAATGGAGTCACCAGAGCTCTCTTCCCTACCCCTCTACTATTTTCTTTGTTTCACAGGAATGATCCACATTCTCACATTCTCCCATACTGCCCCATCATTTTGATGATAAAAGTTAGCCTTGACTACACTTCTGGGGAATCTAAGCCAACCGTTTTCATGGGTACTAGAATGACAAATAAAATCAAAAGAAAATTATTTCTGTGATAGTTAATAGGGTTACTTCAGTTAGTATTGAAGGTATTCAAAATAAATATATTTTAATTTTTATTTTAAAGTATGGGAAACAGCAGATAAAGATAAAAACTGCTAATTGTTTATCATGTTACTGTGACACTGTTTATTTTTATAGTGTATTAAGAGGCATAGTAGTGCATAAACATCAATTTAATTTTATATTTTCTAGTATTGTAGCATAGAATAGAGAAGTCATTATCTCACACTAACATGTTTTATCCTGTTCCACAGAATTGAAGGATTCAGTGATATTGAGTTCTGCTGTAAAGGGACATCTCAGCTCTAGATATCCATGATCGATCTAAAAATAAAAAATTAAAAATGCAAAACACTGGAGTTGATCATAAAAGCCAAAAGAAATAATAATGAAATTATATTTACCAGTCCTCTGCATATAAACTCATCCACACATGTTATCCAGCTAAATATTTTTCCAACAGACACTGCACAAAACTCTCCAAGGCCTCTTTTGACTTTAACAAGTTTTAGATCAATTCTGATAATGTCGTAAGTCCTTAAAATCTTGCAGTAGTGGCAGTCTCCACAAACAATTTTCTTACATTAGGGAAGCATATTTTGCTGCATATGTTGTATAAGTTTATCTCCTATCATTTATATTTGTATTAAAAAAAAAAAAATTAGATTCTACTAGCTTTGAGAGGCTGCACTTCTAGCTTTTTAAATAAATACCTATGCTGGGAAAGGACTGCACTTCGATAACAGATGTAAACATATTGCATATTATTAGACCTTAAAATTACATATTTGACAGATAGCACACAGGTTCTCAAGGGTATTATTGCAATCTGTGAAACTTATTAGCTGTGATTTCATAGTCAATGACAAAAGATAATAAAAAAAATCATCTGTTCTTTAAGTTAAAGCATTTGTCTACAAATAATAAGAATTCATAATTTCCATACATGACTCAGAAAAAAAAATAAAATTTGTCACCTTTATATGGTTCCATTCATCTGATCAAAAAGACAAAACATTTTTATATTTCAAATGTTTATAAATTTGGGATTCTGTATAGCAATCTTTTTGGACTTGACTAAAAGCCAGTTAAAATCCTGGAAGTGTAAAGTATGTCTGTAAAAAAAAAGATAAAGAAAACCTGCAGACATTTTTAGTCAGAAACACAGGGGTTGGGGAATATGTACAGCAATACCAGATGCTCTTGGTTTAGACTCCTGGACGTTGTGGATCCAAATAATTTTCCAACACCATATATGTATTAATACATGCTGCTTTTCCTGCTAATGTGAGCATATTTTATGCTCTTGTAGAAAATGCTGCTGTTTGGATTTTTCTTCCCCCTGCTTCTCTCCCTCTCCACAATCATTGTAACGATTTCTGATACTTCATTAATGTGGGGATTCTAGATGATTTTTCTTTCATGGACTGACATAATCCAGCAGCTTCTTATATCTGTTCATTTTTAATGACTCAGCAGCTGAGCTATAATGGAAAAGTCAAGCAAAGAGTCCATCCTGAACAGTTCATAGTCCTGTGTCTTCCTGAAATAAACCAATATTTGCATGTAGACGTTGTTTTATTTTTTAGAAAATTTTGAGAATTTTTGCAAAGATTTGAGTAAGTTTTGCTGGAATTAAGTGACCATTCAGAATTACTCTCTCATAAATCAGAAGATGAGCTTTACCATTCTGTTCTCCACAAGAGTTTATTGGTTCATAGCCAAGGATGAGATATCAGAGAAGCTGGTGTGAGTTTCTTGAGTTAAAAAAAGGAATTATGTCTGTTCCTTACAATGTAGAAGAATGATGTAAAAATTGGATGGTAATTTGTTTAAAATACAACAAAATGAACAAATTAATGAAAAAGAACCATGAATGTTAAAATGGCTTTTCATGAAACCATAGTTTGTGGTGTTGTAGTCCATATGCAAGAAAACAAAATCTATATTATGATGACTTTGGGAGATTTTCTTAAAACAGGTGTCTGAACATGACATATCTTTTTATGACAGTGTCAAGAAAGCATTTTGGTAGGCTAAAAATGGAAGGATTTAGCATTTGAAAAATTGGTAAACAACAATTGATTAGCACAATTTTGGTTTCCCATTTGGTAGATCCAAAGTACTTCTGCAGCCAGGCAACCATGTGGTAGTTTTCATTATGTTCCAAGAAAAAGTAACATACCAAATAAAATTTAAATCTCTGACTTTTCAGTGAAGTCAGCTTGGGTTCTCCAAAACAGTATTATTTTTTTTTCTTTGAGACAACATACTATATTCATGTTAATACCTCTGTGAATGAGAAAATTAGCAAAGGAACAACAGTCACTCTCAGGTTTTTTTTTTGTTTTTTTTTTCCTCTCTATCATTATCTATTTTATGCCAATGTATCCCCTTTATCTTCAGGAAATACATTTTTTTTTTTTTTGCTACTTGCATCTTTCTTCTCATGTCACTCTTTTGCTGCTCAGCACTCTCAAGCTTTCTGCCAGGAAGTAGGGAGAGTGACACTTTATACTGAAGCTTGATAAATGAATTCTTTGCCTTCTTGCTTCTTGGTAAGTGGACCATTAAGCTATATGTCCTTGACTTTCCCTGTTGGTAGGATGAAAACATATAACAACAAAAGGATTTAACATTGAGTAAGTTTAATTTTACTTCCTGCCCATAGTTAATTGTGTATTTTATATATGATTTCCCTATTATACTACATGAGTGAAAATGTGGTAGAATGTTTAAAATCTGATATACTTCATTTTTCCACAAGTCTTTTTGAAGTTTCTTGTTTAAACATCTTAACTTCA
Organism: Phainopepla nitens; assembly: GCA_013400175.1. Classification (NCBI taxonomy): domain Eukaryota; kingdom Metazoa; phylum Chordata; class Aves; order Passeriformes; family Bombycillidae; genus Phainopepla; species Phainopepla nitens. The sequence goes on from VXBQ01012690.1 coordinate 1,317,423, forward strand.
ACTTTCATTCTAACTTGCATTATATGAAGATTAGAATACGAAGGAAAAAGAAACAGAAGCTCCTCTGAACCAGTTTTTATAACGTGCATCCTTAACTGACAATAAGTAATTGGAAAAGAATTTTTGTATTTGTAAGGCTTGACCTTGACATTGTTTGTGTAGGCCTCCAAAGCAATTATTGTAGAAACTGAGATGGAAAACAATAGCAAAAAGCAGACAGAAATGCTTGAATTAGTGCAAATCACAAACATAGCTGAATGGTATTAGATGACAGTTTGCTTTTAATGAGGGAAGACATGAAGTAATTAAATCTTGACATACAATTATGAAAAATATCAGGTAACAAGCCTGCTATGCAATATAAAATAAGAAAAGACATTTTCTGAAAACTTGCCTGATGCTCTGTCATCTGAGACTGTTCTTTATGAGTGCAGGGTGAAGGTCAAGGAGGTATCTCAACTCCATCAATCCTTTGGACAGTTACAAATGACCTTTCACTTTTCATAAGACATTCAATATTCTGAATGAGGGGGGATACATTTTTCTGTGTTTAGAAAATAGCAAAATTGAAACCTTTTATAGTGCACAAGGTGCATTTGTGTTTGCATCTCCTGAACAGCTCATTCATTTTTAAATGTTCATTGACACCAATATCTCATTTACATGAAGTAAATTATTTTAAAATGCTGTATCTGTTTCAACATGTATTTTAACTTTTTGTATTTTTATTGCATTAATTTTTATTATTCTTTTAATGTGTATTCTGCTTTTTCTAAAAAAAATGTTTAAAAATGCTACAGCGCTTACAGATGTATTTCTCTGAACGGCTGCTGTTTTGATTCGATATTGATGCAAATCCAAATGTTACACCATATTCTTGTTTTATATTTATTTTACAAGGATTAAATCTCAAAGTCTGTTTTCATCTTGATCTCTCAAGGTGTGTATGAAAATTGTGTTGTTAGAACATGTACCACCAGATGCCTATTTTTTTGTGACTTACAGGATTCAGCTTTAATCCACAGGAGTTTCTGTGTGTAAACAGAGCTTGTTCTTTGGTCGCATAAACTTTGATTCCACTGGTGCTTGTGTGAAGTAAAAATTTCACTGTTATTATTTTTGTAAAAATAATGGTGTCAAGCCGTTATTTCACCTATATTTTGGAAAGTCCTCAATATTTTTTTGCCTTTTTCCTCATAAATGAATTTATTCCTTCCATTTGTTACACAAAACAAAGGAACTTGAAATTCTAGACAAGAACTGTTGCTGGACCTGTCCAATACTCTGCATTATGTGCAGGTAATCCTTTTGATAAGTCAGTTGTACTTTATTATATAAATAGAGAGAAAATAAAGGAAAAAACCAACCAAATATGCCCAAACATTACAAAAGAATGGCATATCTTCATTAAAGGAATAAAAAATCCCCTTTGTAATAGAGCATGATAACAGACGGAGACAAGTTTTGGAACAGAAATGTAAACTTATATAGGGAGAACTCAGGTGCATATTTTATGGTATCCTAGTCCACTTGCTGTATTTAATCAAAGATGTTACAATATACAACAACACTCTATCAGTTTAGAAGAATCTATTACTACTTTTAGTGCTGAAAGAAAGGTTTGCTTTCAACTGAACATAATTATTTTTTAAAATCATACATAATATCTCATTTATTTCCTTTAGAAATATTATTTAAGGTCTGCCATGGGCAACAATTTGAAATAAAGCATAGGTAATTTTATTGGATTTGAAAAGCTATTCAGAACAGAATTATTAAAACAATTATCAGAATCTCAAATTGGTTAAACCAAAGTGACATTCATAATATCTCAGTAATTTGTTTTCAAAACTATGTCTTGCTACTGTCTTCAAAATCTTGTGATTTAGTCTGCCTGTATCTTACTTACTTGCTTATTCGTTACTTGCACTTTACACTGAGGTAGTTTATATACGCAGACTAGCGCAAATCACAAGTTAGCACAATTTGAAAAACACTCTTTTTCTCTCTCTCTCTCCCTTTCTTCATAGGTAAGCTCTGAAAGGGAAAAACAAGAAGAAACATTTCAGGACATTTTAGGGAAGCACCCCAGGGCAAATACTGTCCAGTATGTGCTCTTCTATGTATAAAACACCATTAACATGAGCTTGCCTTTCAGGAATTTCAGCAAAATGAAGTCACACAGAATTATAGTCCACATGAGTAGATGTTTCCTAAGACTACCTAATTACATTGCGATATAATAGGCATATATATGGCAAAAATGTTGAAAACTGCTATTTAAAAAATTTCAGAAAACTTCCCTTCATTTTGGTGAGTTGCATTCAGTTTCAAAGCAGTTGCTGAACCAACTTCCTCCCAAGAGGAAGTTGCAGACTGCACTGAGGTCTCTCTTCCCTCTCCTCTTCTTTAGGATGAGCAGGCCAAGTGACCTCAGCCACTGCTCACATGGCTTCTCCTCAAGGCCTTTCACCATCTTTGCGTCCCTCCTTGGGGCACTTACTAACAGCTCTATATCTTTCTCGTATTGTGGCACCCAATTCAAATGGGATTCAAGGTGAGGGATTCTGCCCCAGTGCAGAGCAGAGTGGGACAATCCCCTCCCTTGCCTGGCTGGTGATGCTGGGCCTGATGCCCCCCAGGACACACTTGACCCTCCTGGCTGCCAGGGCTCTGTTGACAGATTCAACTGGCCATCAACCAGGACCCACAGGTCCCTTTCCTGGAACTGCTCACCAGCTTCTCCTTCCCCATTCTGTCCATATATCCAGGATTGCCCCATCCCAGGCACTTTCCCTTGTTGAACTTCACATGGTTGGTGATTGCCCAGCCTCTAATAAACCCTTTTTCCCCCACATCTTTTAAAGGTCTATATACATGTCTTTCCTGGAATTAAAAAAAATTATTTAAACTGGTTCTTTCTTAAATTGGCAAAAGTTTGTATTTTAACAGAGGGCTTCTGAAAGTACTCCTATTTAAAACTTCTGATCTATTTTCCTGATAAGTCGTGTCACTTTAATGTGATACAAGCAAGTACCAAATTTAATGAATGATATGGTTAGTCTTTCTCTTGGATTAATGTATGTATAAGTTGTATTTTAAATCAAATTGGGAAAAATAAAGTTGACCCATGCAAGACATTCCTTTTTCTCTTAAGCTGTTATTGAGTTTGTGAACGTTAATTAGGCACTCAGTCCAAAATTGCACCTTAATGAACTTGTTAAATTTAAATTGTTTATTTAAATATTATTGTGTTGTGAATCACAGCTTCAGTAGATAAGAAGTGAGTTCCTGCCGATCTCCTTACATGTAGGTTAAAATGGTGGAAGTATAGATACAGAACATGACTTTTTTTTCCTGTTAAGACTTCTGTCTTCTTGGTTTGAAACTAAAGCTCAAGCTGTGATATTGGGAGAGAAAAGGCCAAAAGTGAAAAAAAAAAAATCAAGCAGACGAATAATATCCAGTGAAATAAAATTTTTTTTAAGCGTAATCATGGCTCGGAGTATAGCTCAAAAACATATTTAGCTGCAAAAGCAATGACTTCTAGCCAGTCCATATATATTGAAATAATACACTATCTTCTTTAAAAAAAACCAAACAAACACACCAGCAAAAACAAAAGAAATTAAACATAGAAGAAAATGGCAACATTATTGTGGAGATTTTACCTTAAGAAAAATAGAAAGTCAGTTTGTGTTCCCAGAACAACCATTACTCAGTCACAGTGCAAATATACGAAAATACAGTGAAGTTAATACTGCACAGTATATGGCACAGAAACACAATATAATATGTACAGAAAGTGCAAAGCAGCAGAATTACAGTTGCTGTGGGAACCATGCTTGGAATTTAATGACATTTGTTTGTGTCATATCTCAATCATAATGTTGCATTAACGTAGTCATTTGCATTTAATTCTATATTACATTCCCAGTTTAGAAGAACACATTTGCAGTTGCTCATGTCTCTGCTCCCAACAATGATTCAAAATTATATACTTTCTAAGATTATTTTGACAGAATTATATATAACTTCATGATGGAGCATCTCATTACCCTGGCAAGGGACCTTGAAGCAGGAAGTAGTTTCTGAAAAGATTTGGTATTGGCAACTAAAAATTTTGTTTCTAAAGATGGCTTATGAACTACACTCTTATGCTGTTATATCTGTACTTTCATGTTATGAATATTTTTGTTATGAGACATGGAGTACTTAATTATTTCTCGGTGACCACAACTTCCATGTAAGTGAACTGAATTTGTAAGAAAATAGTATGCATAATCCAGTTAAGATTCAATTTGTGCTTTAATTTTTTTTTTTTTTTGAGAACATAGGGCATCAGGCTGGGAAGAAGATACAGTCACTTAGGATATAAGTCTGTAAGCTTCTGTCATCTTTTCTACAACAGAGAAGCAGTGATAAGAAGCATGTAGAACAGCTATTAATCAGGATAAAAACTGGGCATGGAAGCAATGAAGTAGGGCACAAAATCAACATTTTGTTTGAAAACACTCTAATAGGCAACATGATGAAACAAACTGATATATGCTTGGTATAAAAAAATTCAATAATACTGTAAAGTGATTATGAATTTATTTGTATATGGTACTGTTATTTGAATGGAGATGTCCCTTAGGTAATCTATGCTTAGACCAAGACTTTTCTTCTAGCAATTAAACAAGGAAAGCAAGTGCACTGTTCATACATCTCTTCTGAAGAACCATCGCTGACATGAGGATACTTATCATGGAAATAAAGGTAAAACAATGAGCCCTAAAAGAAGTGAAAGAAATTCTAATCAGTTTCACCAGGAGAAGACTTTCACCTTGAAAATTTCACCTAAGTTTCTTTCAAACCAAGTTCTAGAAATTTTTTTGAGTGTACAGAAGACTGTCAAGATCTCAACATATGCATTTACTTTAAAAGATTGCAAGGATTAGAGCATGTTTCAGGGGTAAAAGACAGCAGGAAGAGTGAGACGAAAGGAAATATACATTATTCTTGAGCACAGAGGCAAGGCAGTATCATGGAAATCTCCTAATTTTTTTTTCAAAGTTGTGATGATACTGTGTTATGAAAACTTAACCAAGACTCAAATACAATTATTGTGACTTGTTGAGATAATCACAACCCCTGCATGATGTTGCTGACTTCAAACTCAAGCCATATTCAAGGTCATTTCTTTGTGAAAAAAATTCTCTTATCTACCACTTGCCTGCATATCATTACTGGAGAGATTTGGAATTTAACTTTGGGTTCCCCGCTACCTGCCCTCCACACTTATTTACCTTGGGAATTATTTCAAAACAAAATAGTCTTCATTTATTTATGGTTTGTCTATTTTGAAAGTGTCAGGAACAACAAGCTTTCCTACTTTTTAGAGGAATTAATTTATTTCTAAGTCATATCTTCTTTTCTTTGAAGAGTTTAAATTATATATTTATTTAATAAGAAACTTTGTACAATTTCTTCCTGTCCTCTTACTACAATTCAAGTTACCACTACATTTTTGCTCTTGTAGAGTTTTTGGGTTTATTTTACTCAGTTGGAATGCTTATCTCTAAGAAATAGATATTTTTCTTATCAGTGCAACTAATCAAATCAGCATGTGATTGTAAAATCTGTAGGAGCAATAGCAATGTATTCTCATTAACCAATCTTGTTAAGCAGTCCAGAGTAGTTGTCAATTGTTCATCAACAGGCAGCTGGTGAAATGCTCAATGATGACAAAATTATTCATGCAGCAAGCAAGAAGTGCTCGCTCTGAAGTATTTCAAGGCCAAGAATTTTTGAATCAAAATCTGGAAAACAGACTTGTATAAAGCTATATAGTAGATGTGAAGTGTCCAGCAGTGCTAAAAGAAATATGAGGAAGGTAAGTTTCACGCAAACCTACCCAGGGTTAGTTTCAGACTCGCAAAGCATCTTTCTGCCAGCAGATTTCTCTTGAATGAATATAACCATAGGAAAAAACAAGGCCTGAGAGCTATTAGTTTTCTCCAAGTACTTTGGCATGGATATACTGGCTTGACAAAGCCACAAAGAAAATGCTGAACACAAAAATTAAGGATAGGGATGTTATTTTTTCATAGCACTGTAAACCCTCATTTATTCATGACTTTGTAAATATGGTATATCCTGTTGAGTGAGATATACCACATCTTTTTTTCCTTTCCTTTCTCCTCATGCTGCAGACTTATTATTGAATTCCAGACCTAGAGAATTTTAATGGAATACCAGGTTTAAACTGGGCTCTCTGGCCAAAAAATTTCCAAGAAATTTTAATAGCTGTTAAATGTTTTAATTGATGATCAAAGACCAACTGACATGAGTAATGTAATTACAAATGTGATTTGTTGATATTGATCTTTGCTATCATGACTCCTCATGATAACCTTACTTTGGGTCATAAACCAAAAAACTCTTGAACTATTACCCGAGCAAGTGCAAAAATATCTACAGAATAGGCTGAAATTAGCTGATGGTCAGGTGCACAAAAGGTCTACCCATTTTTAGTTGTCCTTTGTTTTCCACTGGGTATTTGAAAAGGAACATGTCAAATGTGTCTGAAATGTGGATAGTAGAATTGGAGAGACTGTCCCAGCAGTTAAAGCCTTTCAAGCCACTGGAACATAGTTGATGCTTCCAGGCTTTGACTGCCTGTTGTAAAGCATCTCCATTTTTCTATTTGTTGGCAAGGGTCTATGCTGGAGAAACTTTCCTGCAAGGATAAATTGGCAGGCAAGAATCTGTTTACATTCTAAGACTTGTGTCTGTAGGGCTAGATGCCCTCTTTGCTTTTTTTCAGTGAGAACATGTTTATCTGTGCGATAGGCTTGCTTGAGTGAATGGGCTCTGTGGAGGTTTCCTTTTCCTGGCTTTGAGAAAACAGAAACATTGGAACACATTATGTGTAATTGCAAGAACAGTTAGTAAGCCAAACTTGGAGACCCTTGGGGCACTTTGGTTTGTGGGTTAAATCAAGCATGAAGTCATGAGAGCAAGAATCATCTCTTCTTTGCCCATAGTTGGCAGCGTAGGAAGGAATCAGGCTGGTGCAGAAACTGGAAAGAGAAAATCAGCTGAGTTCCCCTAAGGCACTGTTCTCATTATCAGCCAGTGAGTAGCTCTGGCTAGAAATAATGCTGCTCATCTACTGTGCATCCTACTCCTGGCTGTAATGAATCACAGTTTGCCAGGGTGATGCATACACCTTGACTTTGGCAGTAGTCCACTGCCATAGCTACCTATTCCCTTGTAAGACAACAGGAGAAGGGAACATTTAACTGAGGTAGGAGGCTGCCATGAAGGCAGTTCCTTGCTGTCCTGGCAATGTGCCTCTGATTTCACACAGCTCCTGGCATATGAGCTCTCACTGGGTGAATAATGTTTGAAACAAACTGGTGGTTGATTCAGGCAGCTGACTGGTATTCTCACCTCTCAGTTTGTGGCAGTCCTCACTTCTGTGCCTCTTCCTAGCCTTTATTTCTTCTGGTTATTTCTTTTTCCCAGTGTTTTTACCTTAGTTTTCATATGAAGCTAGCATGTTTTTCACCTTGCTCTCCTTTCTGATAAGGATCTTACTGCTGACTTTCCTCCATGGTTTATGTATCTCAGCTGCTCAGGATAGAAATGATGGTGAGGGTTAGGTTATGAACTAGAACTCACCACTTTGTTGCCAAAGTCAGTGTTACAGGTTTGCTAAGCTTTGAATATAAGTGGAAAAGTTTTCAAAAAATAACAAGGTTGTAAGTACCCTGGAACTTAATTTTACTTTTACATATCTATGCAAAAAAATGGGTCAGTACCACTGAAGTGAGAAGACAACTATTTTCTTCTTCATTTCTTATCTTCACTTTCCTGTTTTGTTAATCAAGAGAATGAAACAGTGAGTGCTTAGATAGGAGAAATGAGAAAGAGAATGGAACAGCAGAGCAGACATTGGAGCCCTGTTTGCTTTAATTGCCAAGGAAAAATGAAGGACATTCTTGACAATGCTCATCACTTATTCTTGCTCTAGAGGTGACTGACATGTATCTTTATGATACCTGCCTGTCAAGCTCCTGACATTTAGGCTAAACCAGTGCTATCCTGTTGAGATATAACCATGTCACTTTCAAGTATCATTAGCCTACATTGCAGCTCAAAATTTCATTAGACTCTATTTCCGGTTTTGCTATGCTTGGCAAATTCTCCTTGCTAAAAGAATTCAAATCCCCAAACAAACCAAGAGCCACCAATTCCCTCTGGTGTCTTTTTTATATTGAGGTAATTCAAGAAGTAAAAATAAATTTTCAGCCTTTTCTAAATATGTTTATGGATATCTTTAAGGATGCTTGTTATAAATTAATTATTTTTGTTTCTTTAAAGTCAGTGACATTTTAAAAATAGATTAGCAAAACAGTAAAGTTAATAACATAACCTGTGGTCAAGTTAATGCCCATGTAATTTTCAGATAGAAACTACTGCAAAAAAAACCAAAAAAAACCCCAAAAACTGACTTAAGGAATAAAACTCCAGTTGTATTTAACAAGCAAATTCAGTAAAAAAGTAGAAGCAATTAAAAATGAAATTTTAAATAGTTTCAAAGAAAGGAAGGAAATGTATTTAGAGCATATTTATAATTTCTTGTAACACATTCTTTTGTTTTCTTAAGGTGTATCACTTTTATGAAGGTTCATCTCACCAAGTGAATGTCTACACCTGAGTTAGTTCTCTAACTCAAAGAAAACAAGAAAAGAGAGACAATTGAGAGATACCACAGGACATGTTTCTGGATTATTTTGGCTGCCTCTCTTAGATTAACAATTTGTCTTTCAGAGCAATTTACTTTTCTTCACCTGCCATACAGGGAATTTATGTGACTGATTCAGATTTCTCCATCAGATTTTTTCCATCATAAATACCTCTCTGTGATGCTTCCAAAGAATAACTAGAAGTAATATTCACGTTGTTAAATTTTAATGCAAATGCATATTTATAACATAATTTTGGAATAAGGTAATGCATATTTTAAGGTTATAGGCCTCATAGCTGGCAATCTGTGGGAATTATGCCCTCAACAGTTTGATGTTTGCTATTATAAACATTCATCTTATACAGAGAATTGGTAGGTGCAATCCTACTGAAGACAGATCTGAAAGGTAAGGGCACTCAAGAAAGCATTATCCCCAGGTGTAAGAAGTCCTGATACTCAAACAGAGGTGTAAATGTATCGAACAGATGTGTAGATGTATCAGGAGACTTGTTTGGCTTAGCAGGATTTTCCTGATGGAGCTCCAACCTCTAAAAGCAGAACACAGGAGATGAATAAAGGGACAGAATACAATGGTGGAGTCTAAAAATATTGCCCAAGGAGTGTAGGGATAGTGTCAGGAAAGGCAAAATTCAGCTGAACTTCAGCCTTGTGACAGACATTGAAGGCAACAAGAACTTGTAATGCTATGTTGTAAAAGATTGAACAAGGAGTGTGTCCAATGCTAAATGGAGTGGGTGATTTAGCAACCGCAGACACATAAGGCTTAGGTACTCAATACTTTCCTTGTCTCTGTCTCCCAGGTCTCTCTGAGTAATGAAAGAATTCAAGAACTATCATCAGTGGGTGAGTTAGCAACAGCTTGAGAGAACTTAACCCATAAAAATCCATGGGAACTGATGGGCCGCATATGAGCACACTGAGAGAACTGGTTGATGTCCTTGCAAGATCATCCTCATCATCTTGAAAGTCATACAATTTAGGGGAAATATTCAAAGATTAGAAGAAAGAATGTGTTCCATGAATTTGGAAACAAGAGCATAAAAAGTATCCAGTGAACTATAGGCTATTTTAATTTAACTTCAGTCCTCAGAAAAAATCATGGAGCAAGTCCTCTTATAACACAATTCTTGGCACACAAAGGAGGAGAACGATACTAGGGAAATTTGGCATGGTTTAGATAACGTAATTCATGCCTGATCAATCTGATCATCTTCCATGTTAAAGTGTCTGGATTTGTGGGTAAGGGAAGAGCAGTAGGTGTAATTCACCCTGAATTTGGGAAGACTAGCAACACTGTCTCCCAGAATATTCTCATGTTCAACTTATGGCATAACAGTTCAGATGTGTGGCTAGTAAATAGATAAAAAACTAGATGTATAGGCTCGTAGTGGGGATCAAGAACTGGAGAATTATGAAGTTCTGTATTGAGGTCTGGTTTGTTTAACTTCTTTTTCAATGACCTAGAGGAAGCAATAAAGTGCTTGTTCACCATGTCTGCGGATGACAACAAACTGGGTGGACAAGTCAATGCACTCAGGAAGGGTTGCCATTCAGAGGGACTTGGACAGGCCAAAAGAATGGACAAAGACATTCTATGATATTCAGCAAGGATAAAGACTTAAATTCTGCATCTGGGAAGGAAGAACTTACACTGATACTTACTGGGGATGGACTGCTTGAGAAACAGCTCTGCTGGGAAAGATCTGTGTCTCTTCCACAGTCACCTGGATGTGAACCAGCACTGGGCCTGGCAGTGAAGGCGACCAACAGCATCCTGGGCTGCACTGGCAGGAGCACAGCCAGTAGATGAAGGAAGTGTCTATGTCCCTTTGCTCTGTATTTGTGAGATGTGGTCTAGAACTGTGCAGTTCGTACTGCTCTGACCTCCCCACTACATGACAGATTCTGATAATGGAGTGAGTTCAGTGGGAGGCCATCAAACTGGTCAGGCTGGGCCTGCCCTGTGTTTGTTCAGCCTGGAAAAGAGACAGCTTTGGAGGCACCTAATAGAAATTCTTTATGGTGGCAGTCTTGGGACACTGGAACAGGCTGAGGGAAGCCACAGATGACCCAGTCTCTGGAAGTGTTTAAGGTCAGGTTGGAGGGGGATTTGGTCAGCCTGGCCTTGTGAAGGATGTTCCTGCCTATGGCTGGGGGGCTTGGAACTAGATGACTTTAATGTCCCTTCCAAAAGAAATTGTTCTATGGTTACATGACTCTATGGTTCTATAAGTATAGCATAGAACCATTACAATACAGCAGTAAAGCATCTTGTCGAGAAAAATTGCATAATCTCCACTTCTCAATGTTTATAAATTATTAATGTAAGTCTTTTTTTTATGTTAATTTTTTTAACCAATTAAGAGAGTAAGTTTTCAGTAGAGTTTTTGCCAATAAGGGAAAAAGGATTTCTCAGGTCTTCACGGTGCTCCTCAGTAAGCTTTTGACTTATAGAGTTCGGGGATTTTTGTTTGTTTGTTTTGTTGGTGGTGGTGGTTTTTGTGGTTTGTTTTTTTGTTTGTTTGTTTTTTTATAAGGAGCAAGCATGAAAAAGTAATGTTATGAAAAGAAAAAGGTTTTCATTTGCATTGTGGACTACTGAGTCTAGTAAGTCTCTTGAAAATAAGACATAATGAGGGCTTACAATCAGACTGATCAAAGAGAGAAAGATAAACATAACCTATGTTAAGAGTCTCAACAAGAAGCTTGCATGCTGGAGAGTTATATAAAAAAATGGAACCTTTTGTTTCATAGTCCACATTGTTCCTAGGCTGACTAAAACCATTATTTCTTCATTCCTTATAACAGCTGAGAAATTTCAGAATTTTGATATTTGTAATAATAAATAAAAATGTTTTATTTCTTTATACTTTCTGTATTTCCCCAGTAGTCAATCTGTAGAAATCAATTAAATTCAAAATTAATTACTTTGTTTTAGTATCGAAGAAGAGCAGATAAGTCATATTTGGAATGCCAACCTTAATGAAGATGGAATTATAGAAACTGTTCAGTAGTTTTAATCTGTTAGTTCAGTATATAAACAATTTAAAAATTCTAATTAGCATTACTCAACAAGAAAGTTTTGCATCTCTTTTTACCTTGCAGTCAGGACACCAGTATGAAAACAGAGAACACAATGGTGGGTTCAGCAATAAAGATTGACAGCTTTTTTATAAACAATGTTTTGTGGCTCTACATATACGTGTATATAAAATCAGAGTTGAGATCATACCCTATTTAAAGTAACTGGTGAAAAGATGTCTTCAAACTTGGCAAATTAACTCATTTCTGAAAACTTTTAAAAGGTATGTCAGATAGGAAACAGATGCAAATGCTTCAGTAATGCCAATGAGATCTTAGCCTGTTTAAAATAAGCTGAATACACGATGCCAAGTGGAGACACTGACACTGTCAGGAGGGTGGGCTAGATATTAAAGTACAAATAGAATGAGTGTTAGAGAACAATATGCTAACAGCTAAGTAGTTCCTAACTCTTGGACTTTTCTTGCTGTGTAACAGGATGTAAAGGTCTCCCTTTACTGTGTGTCAATTTTTCAAGCGGTGGAAAAGCCAGCTCAAGGTCCTTTAAGTTGGCTCAAGGCCACTTTTTTGTCCAGGATTGGAGATACTGTTTGTAGCTTTTTAATCCAGGCAAATATTATCCCATCTTTTTCCTCTTCCCTTTTAATTCAATCATTAATTAATTACTACTATTATATGTCAATGTGTGCTCTTTTTGTATGTACCCAAAGATTTCTATTCTCCTAGCTTGAATTTTCTTGCTGACCCTATTCCATAGGCACTTTTAATTAAGCTCGTATTCCATATAATAGGCAGTTGAATCATCTACAGAATTTTTATAGTAAACATTTCCTGAAAATGATTAATTTTAAACATAACCAGTTTGTTATTTATACAGTCAAAAATACATGTAAAGTAAATTCTCTAAAAAATTGAACTGCTATGTTTAACTAATATTTTGCCTATTATAATTCTGAAAATTAAAAGTCCTGTATCTCATGCTCCAAATTGAAGAAAATTCTTCCTCCCACATATATTATCACTGAATGACAACTCGCTAAACTTTTCCGAAAGTTATTTAACATCACTATTAGCATTTTCTACCTTTCCAGCTGGTTACAAAGTAACCCAAAATGTGGGGATATGGGTAACATTCGTTTGCTTTGTTTTCTGAGGGAATTACCCAGTTGTAGTGCTCTGTCATGTCTTTGACATATTCCAAAATAAAGTTTTTGAATCACAACTACATGCATCATGCTTCTCTATATTAAAACAGTTTGTCCCCGGCAATTATCAGATCACAGCAGTCTAGTTTTCAGTACTAATTTCTCTCAATTTTGTGAACAGGGATTTATTCCACAGTGCCTTGATGCTGCAAACCTACCATACTTTGTTATCTTTAAGTTCTTGCAGAATCAGAACCTGCTTGAAATTTTCTCCGCATGGTTTGCTATCCCTTTTGAATGACCACAGCTCCTTCATCTCAAGCACTGTCTTCTATTTCATTGCAGACCCACATACTCTGGGCGTGGTGACCTCTTTAAATATCTCACCTATAAACCTTTCATTCTAGCAAATGCTGCATACTGTGGCAATTTGTCTGTTGGGATCATCAGTCTTGCTCTTGAGGTTCACATATGCTCTCTTCAGATGTCTTCATCCAGGATACACCACATCTCATTCTGCTCACAGATCATAAGATTCCTCTTTGGTTTAGGTCCCTAATCCCTCAGACTCAGAGTCTCTTTTAACTTGTAAGAATAATACTGAAAGGGTAAAAAAAAAAAGACAATAAAACTAGATGTAACGACAGCCAATCAGTCAGTAACACCACCACCTCCCCCTCTGCCTTATATCTCCCTTTCCCACTTACAATCAGCAGCAGCTGTAGTGCAATTAAACTCAGCAGGTGTTCGGAGGAATTACATTTTATCACCACCATCCCCTCTCCTCCTCTGCTCCCCCTTTTCTCCCCCCACTCCCACAAGACTCAACTGCCTTTCTTTATGGGTCTATAAAAAATAGAGCAAGTCAGATATATAACAGCACTAAAGTATCCAAAGAATTAGTAGCAGAAGATGATGATATATGGAAGAAAATGCGTTCATAGATATTCAGGGGGGTTTTTTGGAATAAAAACATTAATATTCCTTAAACTGATAGTTATAAACTCTTCAGGGTGTCTTCATTGTCTTTTCACTTCATGTAAAGCCCTTAACTTGATTGTACAAGGTTCTGAACATTCTTGTCTGGATTCAATAATGTGATTCATCATATGATTATGAAAGCTGTGATGATGCTTTCATGTGGGCTACTTGCCTGCTTAAAATTACCTAGGAATGCAAGTGCACTGATGATCATAGTGCTTAGCACCTTGTAGAATCAAATGTTAAATAAGTAATATTATTTTCAACTCTTGAAAATACTAAATCTGAAAGGATTGGATGGAAGACCTAATTTTCTTGTTACTAGCCACTACCATTAGTCAATGAAAAACTAATTCAAAAGACCTTTTATGCTGTATATTGCCCATTAGAAGGGAAAAAAATCCTTCCTATTTAGTATTTCTTTCTCTGATTCTTGTTCAGTGTTTCCCCCTTTTCTTACGTTTCTTTAGTCTTTCTCTATGATCAATCATCATGTTTTCTAGCAGATGTTTCTATTTGTATTCATTCAGCTTTACCACTGTACTGAGTCATTGTAGGACAGTAGTCAGGCAGATGACAGTGGAAGTGGCAGAATATTCTAATGATAACATGTCAAAATAAAGTCACCATGTTAATATAAAGTTCACTCTTTTTTTACTCTAAAATATGACTTTTTTCGGATCTCACTGCATTTAAATTGAAAATCATAAGGGCATATTATATTTTTTAAACATTCTAGTTGATACCAATATTATAGAAACATTTATTTTGAACTGATTATTTTAAACACTTTCAGAATTTAATATTTTACTTTACAAAGCTTAAATTTCTGTGTGCGATTGTTAATGCAGTAGTTTTCTGTTACAGTTTTGCCTAAGAGCTTGTTCAAAACTGGATCTAATGCTCTTCTGCTGATAAAATTTACTGGGGTGAAAAATAAAAGAGTTTTAATTAGTGGGACCACATGTTTCAGCATCACAGAGTACAGTTGTATCACTGACCTGTGTACTTTGTTTGTAGACTGGAGCTGTGTGTGCCTCTGAATTAGGTGCTTTGATAACAGCTTATAACAATTTTAATATTTTGCCCCAAAAATACATTAATACAGTCTTCTAAAAGTCTATAATTTCTCTTTAAAATATTTAAAACAACCAGAAATGTGAGAACATTTTACTCTAATGAGAAATACATGCAGATCAGAATTGTTTTCTAGTTTGCAATTTAATTTCACATAAGATGCTGAAAGGAAGCATACATTCAAATGGACCAATTCAGTGCAAATGTTCCATACTGCTCATGGAAGCAGTATGAAAAGTGTGAGGAAGACAGTCATGTACACAAAGACAATAAAAATATACATAGAGGCAGAGGAACATTGCACAACCAGATGTAGCTGCTGCATTTCTTAGCCTCAGACTGTTGAATATGATATTCTTTCATCACAGCTTTTTTTTATTCAATGCAATTTTCAAGTATTACAGCAGCAAACATATGACCAAGAAAGGCTAGAGCCTTATTGACTCCTCTGAACAACTTTAGCACGACTAGAATCTTTAGAGTTAATAAGACTTTTCAACAAGTGAAGCTTTGGAATATTATAAATAGGGAATTTTGACACATTATATGGATTGACCAATGTGGTGGTACTTGGCCCTATGGTATAGTGATATATAACTGCTTAATCCCTAAATGAGAAAAGTTGTTGAGCATAGAGAGAAATCCTGGTCTGTATTTCAGGTTTTACAAGGCAGTGTGCTAAAGATCTTTTCATTCTCTCCATCTAGCTTTCTTTTTATTTTTTTTTCCATTCCTTTCTCGTCAGTCTGTCTCTTTCACCCTCTGAGCAGCCAAGAAATCAATTGCTCTGGCATTCCTTTCCCTCTACATATAGTTGGAACATTTCTAAACCTTAGTTAATTGTAAAATTTTTGGTTTGGCTTGGAAGTTATCAAAAGATAGACATTTCACCACATTTCTCATAGCAGTTTAACCTCCTAGAAGGAACTCATTAGAACTGAGTGAGGCATTAAAACATAATTCACTTGCTAAAAAATATGACTTGCAGCTAACAATGTACTTAGTTTGAATTCACCAAATATTTTCCATTCTTCAGCATTAGATATGTAAGTTTCTGTAGGTGTAGTTTCTTCTTTTACCCTTTAGTCTGGTGGCTGAACAACCCTCAGGGTTACGAAAACCAAGTTTGATGTAATGGATCTGAATTGCCGTCTCTCTTCTTTGTCTCAGCGGTACATTACATAATGTGGAGTATGGAAATGGCCCCCACAGAACAATTATTTTGTCTAAATTAACTGGCAGCATTTTTACTGGGATATCATAATGAAAGCTCATTAACAAAGAGGAGTATTAAATCTTTATCTTAGCATTTAAGGAGTGGTGTTTGAAGAAAGAGAAATAAATGTCTTCCTCCTATTTTTTTTTTAACCCTATAAACATCACATCAGGCACTCTGGAATGAGATGTGTTAATTCCAGTACGATAAATAGATGCTGCAAGTCAAAGATGTTAACATGACATCTTTTTATAATATGCAATTAAACAAGGTCTGGGATTTTAAGTACAAAGACGCTTTAGTCTGCCTCATAGAAATTCCTGTGTAAGTGATCACAATTGAGTAAGATCTTTTTGAATTATTTCTAAAGATGGAGAGAAAAATGACAGTAAAGCATTTTTTAAAGGAAGTACTGAAAAATACTTTTATTTTTAACAATTTTTAAATTTTATCTTCTTTGGTGAAACCATCTTTATAAAAGGAAACCTCTTAGTGCTGTGGGGTTAGAAAGTACTATGTACTCTTCTGATCTCAGAAAAGAAAATATTGTGGAATTAGAGAAAGTACATGTAAGGGCAACTAAAATGGTTAAGGGGATGAGAAATGCACTTTGTGAGGAGAGATTAAAATGGCTTGGCTCTTCAGTTTGGAGAGGAGATGACTTAGGAGTGATAGTTTATAACTGAGTCTTACAGAACTGTAAACAGTGCATAAACTGAATGCAGAACTGTTATTCATTAAATCCTGCAGCACAAGTAGAAACTTCTCAGTGCAAAGAGCATGTGTCTACTTTAAAACAGTTAAAAGGAAATAGTGAATTTATGGGGTTTGCTGCCATGAGACTGTGTAGAAGCAGAGCATCTCAGTCAATTTATGAAAAGGGATTAAGACTAATACATGGACAATAGGTCCATAAATAGATACTAAAAGCACTCAGCATAGATCTACCTCTTATACCTCTAGCAGAATAATTGTAGGTGCTGGTGAAGGAGATGGACTGTAGAAAGTGTCCAGTCTCATATATTCTCCCTGTATATCTTCTCCTATTATCACTGTTGGAGACAGAAAACTGGACTTGATGGTCTGATCCTGAAGAGCATTTTTTTTATGTATCTGTCAGTATCTTATGTGTGATTGCAAAAGCTGGAAGAGAGGAAGTCATATCATCTTGAGTGAGAAAGGGGTACCTATGAGAAGCAGTGGCTTCCATCATCTGATGTTATCTTAATTCAGAACTGTGTACATAAAGGGAGTTTCTGTTTATCATAACTGCAGTATACGAGCCGAACGTCAGTATTTTTGCCTTTTTGGAATGCAATTTTCTAGTCTGCTAAATACTTATCAATATGCAAGCATCTTTTTGTGAATGAAGAATACAATACTCCATAACATATTTGATCTTTACCCTGATTTGAAGTCATTAACTGTAGTAGTAAATGGGTTATTTTAACACAGCAGAGGCACAAAATTTGTTCATTGATATCAGCTACTTAGCATTGTTTGTCACTTCACTTTGCTGTTAGACCATTCTGGATGGATTAGATTAAACACCAGACAAGAAAGATGTAATTAAATAGTAGACTCCAGTTTGATTTACATCACACATAGGATACATTAAGAATCAAATCTGCGCGTGTGTTACATAAATATAGCACATTTTGTCTAAGAGAAGGGAATGCCATTAACTTTTGTTTTATTTTAGACCTGTTTGAGGAAAGCATTCGGACACTACATCCCCTGCATGCAAAAGTATTTGCTTCCTTTCATAGAGTTACATAAATGGGAGGTCCAACATTGTCAGAGTCCTATGAACTATCTAACCAGACTATGAGTCATTATTATTGTTCACTGAGGTAGGATGAACAGTGAATCACAGATTTCTCTGGTACATTTTTGTGTGTGTGAAAATTTTAGATTTGTTGCGATAACAAGCTTGGTGGATTTGGTAGTGTTAGGTTAATGGTTGGACTCAATGATCTTATGGTCCTTTTCCAAATTAAATGGTTCTATGCTTCTATAATAGTTCCTAGCTCACACACTGGCAAGCCTCCTAGTGACCTGTTATCCTGTATTCTTTTGTGCATTCTCTTCACCTGCTACTATTAAAACTTAGATTTCTTACATCTGTTTGTCTCCTAATTCTTTCATAGAAACTTTGAAAACCTATAGTCTTCCAAGCTGTATTGTATTTCATATTTTCTGCTTCCTGGAGGTTGTTCTGGGGAAAGGCTTACAGATCTTTATTTGGAGTTATGGCTCTGTTCCGTTTTCCTGCCTGTATTGTAGTTTCTCTCCTACCACTTCTGACCTGCCTGTGGCTCAGCATCTATTATGGACTTCATTGATCTTTCTCACCACTTCACTCTCATACAGACCGTCTACTCATCATCCTAGACAGTATTGCATAAATTTACATAATGTTGAAAAATATTTACTCTTGTTAAAAAACACAGCTAAGACTCCCACAGTGAAGGAGCAACCTCCTACGGTGCTTTCTGAGCCACTCTCATTCTCTGATCTCCCTGAGAGGGGTCTAGGTCTTCATTTTCTTTGTCACTTGAGAAGGGAGAATCATTTTACTCCTCCCTACAAGAAATCTCTCCTAGTCATCTTACCTGCAGTCAGGTTTCACACATTTCTAGGGTCAAAAATCTAGTCCTGCTCTTGAGTCAGATGAGCATTTGTTGCTGAATTTTCTAGTTATGGGAACCAAGCAAGCTAGTCACCAGGGAATGTATAAAGTAAAATGTTTTATCTGTTTTTTCGCCTTATCCTGTCAGTCTTTGCCTGAGGCCTCTGGCATCGGAAATGGCACTGTTGGCTAACCTCAAGGACTATCTAGATATTATACTTCTTAACAGTGTAATTCACCTTATAATTACAGCCAAGGGAGTACGTCACAATTTTTGCCGGTTTTTAAATTGTGGACTTCTAAGTAATCTCTGTGTGTATGCTTAATTCCATGCTTTTCCACCCCAGTTTTTCCTTCCATTTTTCAAATATTGTAATTACCAATTAGGTTATGGAGGTGCCTCTCTTTGAAGTAGTAATTATATTTATTACTCTTTATGATTCTCTTTTTTCTTTGATCATATTGAAAGTCAGTGCTTAATAATCACGAATTCATAGGCAACCATCAGGTTCAAGCTCAAAAATTAAACAGTCTTTATCTCTTATGATGATGGTCAAAATACCCTTAATTACAATAGCATTTTACAGTAGCCGTGTTTCTTTAAAAAAAACTAATGATGTGTTATTGGTAGATACTGTAACACTCATTTCTAATAATTCCTTTTCTTCTTCTTGTTTCTTTGTGTACAACTCTGACAGTTTCCATTCTGATTTTTGTCCAAGTGACAGAAGCAGTTTCTTTTCAGTCCTTAATTTTCACTTCTGCTGCCTGTTACCATTACAGCCTCAATGTGTAAATAGCAATCACAGCAAATTCTTTCAAGTTTAGCTGAAAACTGATCAGTTTCAGGTGGGCTATTCAAGAAATTTGCCATCTGGGGGACACATCATGGTACTGGGTTTGCCTGCATGGCCCGACCTTGGCAAAATGCTGGGATAGCAGCAACTGAAAAAGGCAGGAAGGTAAGAGTAACAAGATGGGTGAGTCAGACTGTGCACCACAGACTGATAATTCTGAAGAGGAAGATGACCACCAGCTGAATTAAATGCTAACCAAGGGACTTCAGAGACTTTTGAAACAGAAGACTCAACTTGAAACGAAATAAGAAGTATAGGAGAAGAGAAGCTCTGAGACGTGCAATGTGGGGATAAAAATGGAGCACAACAAGCGACAGGGATGATATGTCCTTGGTGAATGTGACCCTGTGGCTCTTGGAGCTCTGACTGGACCTGGCCACGTGACATCCCTGTGGATGCCCCAGGCCAGCAAGAAGGCACCCAGCTTGCATTTCATGGAAGGGTGTTTAGACATTTGGACATTTTGTGTGACAACATTTTGTAATATTGTGGTTTATCTCTCATGATACATATCCTAATGTATAGATCATTGCTTGACAGTTAAATCTTTAATAAATCAATAAACAAGTTTGAATCTGATTTGATTGAAATAGTATGAATATTTTATCTTTTTTTTTCCCCAGTGTCATATAGTAAACACACACAGAGTCCTCAGCCAGTGTATATACAAACTTGAACTAAAACAAGAATGTGGAAGTAGATTATTTTTGGAATTAAATTAAACCACACTGGGTAATACAAACGCAACCTCATGAATTTTTTGATCTCAACAGACAATCAGAAGTTATTGAGTTACCACCCATCAGCTGTCCAGCTGGGCATTGGCAACGTCATCTGCTTCATCACTCAATAGCAATTTAAAGTCATGTTTGAAAGCAAAAAGCAATGAATAATTTAATTGCATTTTGATTTTAGCAAATTTCCCATTCTTACATTAAAAAAAGTGATTTTACTGATTCAGGCTGATATAAAATTTTCATCACTAAGTAATTTCCTAAATTTTTTTACTTTTTAGGATGTTTTCTCTTAGACATTGCTGAGGGAACATTTCAGTGTTGGCAATGAGCTCTACTTTTTAATAAGATTTAAAAGGAGAATTTAAAACGATTATAATTAGGTAAACTCCCAGATGAGTCTCTCTTCAAAAATAATTAATTGTAAGGACTTAGAAGGAAATAACCCTGTAATTTCTGATTTCTTTGCTTATAAAATTCTACTATTCACATTGTATTAGTTGAGAGTTAAAAGGTATAAAATTTCTTTGTTTCCATAAAGTGATGTTTGAAGTTAGACTTCTGTCAGACTGAACAGTGAAAATTAAATCTGTCATGCATCTCAAATATTGTGTGTCCAGTCTTTTGACACAAGAAATTTTAGGCTGGGAGTTGAAAACTGCTGTGTTTTTTCCAATACTGTACTAGAAGTGGGAAAATTTTGCATTATATTAGCCAAAATCTGTCTAGATTTTTCTTTAAAAGTGCCATATAAATATTCTTTTAAATTTAGAATGTCAAGAAATTGAAATCTGGAATTTATTTTGGTTGTGTTCTTTTTTGGTTTTTTGTTGGGTTTTTTTCAGGAAGTTTTAAATTTATAAAAACACATGATTTACCAAGACCACCATTATGGTGATAGTATAGTGAAATAATACTAAAAATTCTTTCAGAAATCACTTGCTGGGTAGTAGTAACCTACAAAATAATTTAAATACAACAATGCAATGACTTTTAAGAATTTAACTTCGGAGGTGTTGAACTAAGAATACAAATATTTTGATTTTATAGCAGGAGAATAAACACACAGAGTAAATCTCAAGCAAACAGTTCATTAGAGTAATTTCACACAAAAAAATTAGGTTTGGAAATATATTTGTTATTTATGTTAGAAGTTACTGAAGTAATTTTTTAAATGTCAGAAATACTCACAGAAATGTTAATTCATACATCTTATCATTTGCCAGTGAATATTGGAAAACTGCTTTCCCTTGAGACCCACCTAAGCATGCTGAGGGAGCTGGCAGAAGCCTCTTTCGATCACTTACCAACAGTCCTTGTTATCCAAGGAGGTCCCAGTGGACAGGAACACTAGCAAAGGTGATGCCCATCTACGTGAAAGGATGAAAGGAAGGCGTAGAGAACTACAGACTCGTCATTTTGACCTTGGTGCCAGGGAAAGTTATGGAGGAGATTGTCTTGACCACCATCACACAATATATACAGGACAACGAGGTCATCAGGCTTGGTTGACATAGGAAGGTCCTGCTTGACAAACCTGATTGCCTTCTATGACAAGGTGACCCACTCAGTGGACGAAGGAAAACACCATGCATGTTGTATATCTGGGTCTTAGTAAAGCCTTTGGCACCATTCTCCACAGTGTTCTCCTGGAGAAACTGTCTGCTCGTGGTGTGGATGAGTGCACTGTTCACTGGGTACGAAACTGGATGGAGGGCCAGGCCCAGAGAGTGGTGGTGAATGGAGTAACATCTGATGGTCATTAGTGGTGCTCCCCAGGGCTGTCTTGGAGCCAGTTCTGTTTGACATCTTTATCAGTGTTCTGGGTGAGGCTATCAAGTGCAGGCAACATTAAGCTGACCCTATATGATGAAATCCTAGATTTAACAATGATTATTTCTGCTACTTCATGGAAATACTTGGGAAAAGCTACATTTTTGTAGTCTCTAGTGAACTCCTTCGGGTTTTACAGTTTTGATGAACATAGCATATATGGAGAGAATTTCCAAAAGGCACTGCAAACTCTTTCAAAGCTGTTTGTAAGCCACGTAGGTTAAAAACCTCACAACTGATGTCCTATTTAAATTGGTGCTAATGATGTTATTTTGCTTTGCATAAGCATTACCTCTTTTAGTTTCATGTACTTTTCTAGATATTTTTGTTAACTCTCTGTCATCTTTCTTCCATAACCTCGTACTTTTTGAAGGAGAAAGCAAACACTTGTTTTTCTGCAGTTTCTCTGTTTTTCTGTTTTCAGTATTCAAGCACACAGTGTCAAGACCCAGTGTTACTGATTTATTCTTTGAGGAGCTATAGAAAGGAAGCAAAAGAGGATTTACCTTTGCAGTGAAATCATTTGTGCTTTTCAAGCATTATCTTCTGACTTTGCACACAGCGCTGTCATTATTTGGATGAACATTTCATTTCTTTGGAATGTATTTATTTTCTTAGTTTGTATATTTCTGTATACCAGTATGTCAGACTCTAGCAGTGCTTCATTCCTCAGTAGGGTATGCCAAGGCTGTTATGAATGCTGATGACATGCTTCAATCATGTCCATTTTTACAGAACAGAATTATGCCAGCTGAGTATTAGAATATTCTTCCTTCCAACAACTGTAACTTCCTTATATAATTAATTATTAACTACCAGCTAATATTCTTTAAGGGAGTAGAGGGAAGAAACACCTTTGCTACTAATGTACTGGGCACTAGGCTAATTAATTTTAATTTTTATCCCTTTGTCAGAGTAAAATTCTTGTCCAGTATATATGAATGTAAGCAAAAACCACCCAGCTGGTGGGTTTTTTCCAGTCAGCTATAGTAATCTGCTTCCCAGAACTTGCTCAGAATATGGTCATCAGACAAAGAGGAAATCAATTCCTTCCCTCTCATTTTCTTTTGAGTTAGTATATTATACCTAAAGAAATACCACAATAGTGCAAAAAAGGCTCCCTCAAACCAATTAGTTTGCTAAAAGCACCTGAAGTTAGAAGTATTATCTGGTTAGTGATGGGGACAGTATAACTTTCTCAAGAGGAAATCAAACCAGTCAGTTATCTCTCTATATTGACTGTCTTGCAACGGTTGGTCTGGCTGTGAATATATAGTGAAACAGTTATGCTGTTTCAAAACCTGCAATATTTGTATTTCACTACCAGTAAATTTTGCAGAAGAAGGCTGTGCTTAATATCTATCACTGTCTTCCAAGCAGTGGAAGAATGAAATTAAAGATATACTACAAAACACAAGAATAGAAGGTAATTTGTGTTAGATTCTATGGCCCAATTTTCTTAATTCATTTTCAGTGTTTTCAAATTTTATCCACGCATCTTGCTAATGTCTTAAACATCATTGTATTTACCTTCTTATGGTGACATTTCCTAGGTTTTCAGTTGAACAATTCAGTGCTATTACACTTGCAATTTTAATCTGACAGTAAAATTAAAGAAAAAGGCTGTTTTAGCCGTCCTTTGCTCTAGGGTCATTGCTTTCCTTTCCCCATCTTTCCAATCTAACCCTTGTATACTTCAATTATTCATGTGAAATCCTGGGTTTAGCTTATATCAGTTAGAATTTGGCCATCAAGCTCAGCATTAAACAGAATGACACTCAGATTGTCTGTTTATGCAACAAGTAAAAGATGTAACCACTTTTGGTGAATTTGATCAATGAGTATGTTAATTCATTTGCTACTTAATAGAATATTATTTAGTTTCTATTTTCATTTATTATCTTTCATTTCTTCTAATTAAAATGCATACATTTCAATTAAAATACAATCATTTCATCAATTATTTCACTGTAATTTCTAAAATATCTCAATGTGTTCTAGGAATAAGCTTTTGGATTTTAAGTAAATGGAAGCCACAGAGACATTGTTAATATCAAAGTTTCTTTTTGTAAGAAAATTTCCAGCATAAAGATATGGAAGAAAAATTTAAATGCTTTTAAATAGAGATATTTTGCAAGTTCCAGATATTTATTTTACCTTAAAAAATGCTTGAGTCGCAGTGAATAGATATTAAACAGTAAAGAAAAATTTTGAAAGCATTGCTTCAGTGAACCTTAGCAATTAAATATCTTCATTTTAATTATCTGAATATTTATAAAGGCTGAGGTCAGTAAACTGGACCAGAAGAGGAAAAACCTAGTTAGATACATAGGCAGTATGTTAAATGCAATGAACAGGAAGATCAACTAAATCAAGTTGAGCAAGGGAACTAGCAACTGGAGCATGAACAGATTCATACATAAGTGGTATTAAATTCTTCATTTGGTCTTTATGTACGACATACATTCATCTAGAAGAGAGCTGGAGAGGTATGTTTTACATGAGCGTTTACTGATGCCAGAAAGGCTGAAAAAAACCCCAAAACCAACATGGAAAGAGGGTTGTTTAGATTACATTTTTTGGAAGATTAGAATTATAAGATTAGATATTGGGAAGAAATTAATTACTGTGAGGGTGGCGAGATGCTGGAACAGGTTTTCCAGGGAGGTTGTGGATGCCCCATTCCTGGAAGTGTTCAAGGCCCATTTGGATGGCACTTTGAGCACCCAGGTTTAGGGGAAGATGTTCCTGCCCAGGGCAGGAGGTTTGGAACTGGAGGATCTTTGAAGTCCCTTCCAACTCAAACATTCTATAGCTCTATGATTCTATGTTTTTTTTTTTTTCATATAAAGATACTATGATAGGTTAATATAAAAATTATCATAGAAAGAGCTCAGAGATTCAGGACTAAGAAAGATTTCTCCATTTTGGGTGGAACTTGCTTCTAAATAGTTATGTATTTTCCAACGTGTTTCAATTTCAAGTATATATATGTGCAGCATAATGTCATTTGAAGTTAAAGTTAGTCTGAAACTGATGCTGCTATGCTATGCACTAAAATTAAGATAACAATTTAATGGTCACAGTGTCCTTACTTGGAATTGGCTGATGGCATCATTACTGCTCCTTACACATTGTTTTGGCATCTTCTATAATATCTTAAAAGCAAGGAAATAGCTTAGTGCGTGATAGGGTTTGCTTACTGTTGTTTATTCAACTGTTGAAACCAGATGTCCTGCCAAAAAAGTTGGAAAATATATTGAGGCATAGCTGGCATGGCTACTGATGTTTTGCATATTTTATCCGAAAAAATGATGTCCTAGTCTAATAACTGCTCAAATAGAGAGGACTGAAAACCTATAAAAACCAAGATTCAAACTTACAGCAAGAACTTCTAGAGCACAAACTGTTGACATAGATTTTTTTTTATTTTTTAAGACTCCTATATATTTTCATTCCTAAAAAAATTCAAGAAACCTCGATACACAGTAAAAAAAAGTGCGTGAGAAAGCTTGAAATAAACTGTATGTAGCAAATCGTAAGTACACAAGACAGCATAATTTCATGGATGGAAATATCTTCAAATAAAGGAAATATTGTAAAGAAGTTTACTACAGTTTCATGCTTCAGAACTGCAGATATAAGGGTATCTGAATAAAGATGCCTGAAATAAATTTATTAACTTGCAGTAACTTTATACTCAGAATGTAAAATCTGAAAGCCCCAAAATAACTAGAAGAAAGTTAATTAAGGTGCACACAGATACACATACACACACAAGTATAAAAAACATCTGCAGTGAGTTGGAAAACTGGAACTACTGAACAAGCAACAGAAGTTTAATGTTTACTTAAAAGTGCTGGATTTGTTTCATTATTTATATTACAGATGTGTAATTGCAATAACATGCCTTTGAAATTCCAAATAGAATTAGTTCTTTTTACTAAGAATAATTAGCACTTGTACATTTTGTAGAACAATTTTATTTCGTGCTGTAAATGATAGTATAGAATAAAATATGAAAATTGTATTTATGTTTTATCTATATTGTTTTGGATATAATTATTTTCAAAAGATAACCCTAAATAAAGAGATGTCAAATAGAAAATAAGCATACATAAATGATATTAAATGCACAATAAATATACACTATAAATTCATATTATTTAAATTTATACTCAAGATAGATCAATATAAAAATTCTGTAGTTTTTTTGGAATATTTCTGTGTTTCTGTCTTTATTTGATCCTAGCAATTAAAAGCTTTCAAGTTGAAATTTTGAAAAAATTTTTATATTACAAAAAATTTTAATGAGTGAATAAATCTTTTACAAACTTTAATACTTCTGAACATGAAGAGCTAAACATGTTTATTAGAGTGAACCAGATCTTCAGAGTTTCACAACTCAGTACCTGTTGTACAGCAAATCACTTGGAGACTTGCCCCTAGACACAGTACACTCCGTTATTTTTCACATGTTGTGATATTGTTACATGTTCTGTTAACCAAAAATATTTCATGTTAGCTAAGTCTAACAGTTTGCTATGAAATTCTGATTTTTTTGAGAAAATCACCTCTTCATGAAGCATGATGCCAACCTAAAGTAATCAGCTTTAAAAACCAAAGTTATATTTTAGATGTCCAAAGTACCGTAATTCTAACAACTTACCATGGATTAAAATCCTTTTTGTATCCTTCTTCTCAGTTTTTAATAAATATGCTTCTGCTTATATTGTTTTATAATATCATCAGTACCTTACTGTTCAACACTTTGTAGGGTATATAAGTATGAATTGTAACATATGGTCTTGATAGAGATAGATTTCTGAATGTACCCAAAATGGAACAAAATTGCAACCAGATATCTTGTGTATAAACTCTGCAGCACAAATAACTACTAGTTTAGAACTGTAGCACTTCCATACAGAGCTTTTGCATATTTTCCCCACATACTGTCTTCAAAAGTTTGAACAACTCTTTTCTGTTGCCTGGGATCTTTTATTTGTTTAATTTGGTTTTTTTTTTGCTGATGATGCCCACTATCTGATCTAATGATGGTCAGTTTATCACGGGTAAATGTCACTGATGGGTGTTTTAGTCTCATTGATGCTATTCCAAATCCTTCATGTTCTTTAGATGGGACTTTTTTGTCAGTACATGTACTTGTGCCAAGATGTTCATTGTCCTTTAAAAATGTCCTCTTTTGGTTTTCTTTTTTTTAGAGGCTTTCTGTTTAAAGGAAATGTCACAACTACTTTTAAAAGTGCCTGTTTTGCAAATACAAAAATTTGTCTATGTGCACACAAATATTGACAAATCACCTTGACATGCCTGTCAGTACAAACAGTTTTAGAGATACTTTTCTTAAAAGATTTTTTTTTTTCCCCATAACGTGCATTCATTTATCCTGCATCCTGCACTTTGCAGACTTTTTCAATGTTATGAAAATATCTCTTCTCCAAACTTATGCTGAGCTACCATGTCTGGACATCACTGCTAGCTGCTGTGGTAAGCACGCCCTGAGTACTGAGCCTGTCTCTTCTAGAGCACAGAAACACTAGTTGTAGCAACCTTCTCATATTTATCTGCTGCTGTGAATTCACACTAGGCAGACCAGACGCTTGGAAAACAGTGCTAACTTCTGTACCTTACTGTCATTAATGGTATTTCTCAGTTCTGCAGTTTGTATACAATGGAGAATCACTTTGAGTAAGTGGAACTTACACTGACACACTTGAAAAAGGATGAATGTCTTCTGATTCTTAAATTGAAATCCTCATAGACGTTGTCAACACAGCTTATATTGCAAGTTCATTGATCTTGCCTTGAGAGATTTGATTTGCTGGGGTGCTGCGGCAGAAGCATGGTGGGTTTTTTTAATTAACTGACATGGAAGTGCAATTGTGCACAGTGATTAAAGCAACACAGCTATCAAAGAGTAAGGATCAAATTTTTGCTGAGAAATAGTCCTAAATGAACTGTTGTTCTAACAGAGCACCTATCTCCTCATGGTAGCAAACTGTTTAATTGTCAATAAGACCTCCTCCTGCCCCTCCAAACTAGCTTATGAAAGCACCACTGAGTTTATTGTTTTATACATGCTCTCTTCCCTTGTATTTCTGCAGATAAACTATCAATGTGGCTATTTTCCTGTACATTGAGCAGTATGAGGAAACTTGGATATAACGTATTTTTAAAAACTGTTTGGTATTCTTAAAAAAAAAAAAGTTTAAAAATGGATGATTACTGGACCAAAGCTTCTACCTGCAATACTACTACCTTCTAACAAAAATGACATGTCATCATAGGTGTAATTCAAGGACAAGATAATTGTAGAACCCATAAAAAGATGAAAAAATCAAGAAATACTTCAGTGAATAATTTTATTAGGATTATCTTATTTTATTAGGCAAGAAAATATCTATGGTTACATAAATAATACATAACTCTCAGAAAGAGCAAATGCTAGCAACAGAAGTTTAGACTAAATCATTATTTCGTTGGAGCTAGATGCATATTTTTTGATAGAATCCTGAGGACATATTTTGATATTTAATTGGTAAAATTTTAAATTTATTTTATTACCAAATAATGTGCACTGAAACACTTACACATACAGGAATATTTCCCTTAAATCTATAAATAGGCAGACTGTTCGGTCATCCCAAAAATATTTAGTTTTGGAAAAACATACTGATAAAAAATGCTACATAATTTGGCCATAAATATGCCTTAGTGGTATGTGTCTTTTATGTGATTTGCCTGCCACACATTTATGTGTGAATTTTCTGTGCAAAGTGGACAGGAAGTCACTGCAAAGGCATACGAGTGAAAGATGTTAGTAAGCTAGATGCATATAACTCTGTATGAGTACTGTCTTCATCAGCTGGATTCTCTTAGTTAATGTGATTAAGTAATGAGCTCTTCTAAATTGAATTCAACCTGAGTCATGACATTAAATCCTCATTTCCTGATAAGTTAGACCTTGTTCTTGGTTTGAAGAAAACTGCCTTCCTTGTGCCCTAGTTGTTTTCTGTGGGAAGCAAGGACATAATCTGAGGAAGTTTTCCCTCGACACTTGGAACAGAGAAGTTTTAGCTCTGCAATAACAAAGGGTGTCAAAAAATGTTAATTACTTTCAAGTCTAGTGTTTCATGGCTCTATAGGGCAAGAAACTGGAATTCACTGCTATCCAGGGCAATCTTCTGAGGACACTACGAAGAATGGAAAACTTCACCAAACATGTAAGAGCACTACACAACTCACATATGGGAAGAATAGATACAAAAGCAAAATAGGTGGTGTTGGAAAGTGACCTCTGAAGTTCATCTGGTCCAACCCCTCTGCTCAAATAAGGTTGCCTAGAGCTAGTTGCCCGGGACCATGTCCAGACAACTTTTGAGTATCTCCCAGGATGCAGACTCCACAACATCCCTTGGAAACCTGTGGCAGTGCTTAGAAAAAACTCAATGTCCTGGTGCTCTGGAACTTCCTATGTTTCATTCTGTGCCCCTTGCCTCTGGTCCAGTCACTGAACATGACTGAGAAGAGTCTTCTTTACACTCCCAGGTATTCACAGGTATTGATAAGAATCTCCTGAACCTTCTCTTCTCTGGAATGAACAGTCCCCGATCATAGGAGAGATGCTTCAGGTCCTAAACCATATTTGTGGCCCTCTGTTAGGCTCGCTCCAGTATGTCCATGGCTCTTTTCCACCAAGGAGCCCAGAACTGGACGGAGCATTCCAGGTTTGCCCTCACCAGCACTGATAGAAAGGGAAGGATCCCCTACATCAACCTGCTGGCAATCCTTTGCCTAATCCAGATGAGGACAACCTTCCCCTTTCTTGCAGCAAGGACACATTGCTGGCTCATGATATTCTGGTGTGCACCAGGAACCCCAGGGTGTTTTCTGCAAAACTGGTTTCCAGATGTTCACTCTGTAGTATAAATTGGTAAATGAGGTTATTTCTCTTTGGTGCAGGACTTTGTACTTCCCCTGGTTGAACTCCATGGTGTCCTTGTTAGCCCATTTCTCCAGACTGTCAAGATGCCTCTAAAAGGCAGCATGACTCTCTAGTGTATCAGACGCTTCTTGCTGTTTTGTCCTTTCAGCAGAATTGCAGGGAGTACATTCTGTCCCATTATCCAGACTGTTAATGAAGATGTTTAACAAGACCTCCATAAAAGTTCATCAAAGCATATACCTTACAGAAACCCCTATGCCAAATTTATGATAAATCCTGTTTGATGGAAGATTCTCATTAATTACTCTGGAAAAAAAAATATTTTCAACATTTCTTAGAAAACTTTGGTGTCAGAACTAACATTATTACCTGGAGCACAATTTTCCAATGATACCATTATTTTGTTGTAATAATTCCAAAACATTAGGCTCCTACAAGTACTAGGTTGATATTCAGTTTCAGATAAACCATTTACATTGTACAACCTCAGATTAACCATAAGAATGTGAAAGCCCTTCCAAAAAAACCCCACCTAATTAAGTCTCACATATACAGAGTTCATACCTAATAGTTCTATCTTATTAATTTGTAAACTACTGGATGATAATTTGAATAAATAGTATAGTTCTAGTTCAGTACACATCAGATGAAGAAAAGTCTGAGTTTTTTAGTTTGATACTATCTTAATTTTTCTTTTATTTTTTTAAATGCTTAGTAGATTGTGTGGAAAACTAAGGCTTTACCACATTTACATCTTGCACAGCAAGCAGAGCTGCACTGACACAATAGACAATAGCAAGCAAGATAATAGTTGTCTTGACTTTACCTGCAGAAGCTATGTGAAAAAAGCATTTAGCTTTTTGTTTTATGTTTTCTTTCCTTTTTTCCCCTATAACATCTCAAACTGAAATGCTGCAAATCCTCTTTACCCTTAGTTTTGTTTGTGTGTAGAGCATAAACCACATTTAACGCATAGTTATTTATTATGTATTTGTTGTAGTCATTTTAGAAACCAAAATTACTTCCTTCCCTGCTGTTTTCAATCTAGTCACTGGATTCACCAGGGATAGAGGCTGACCGGTACAGTAAAGAGCAAGCGGGAATTTTTTCATCAAACTTTACTGTGTGTACCAAATTCACACCTCTAAAATAAAAAAATGACATATTATTTTGGAAGTCACCTTGGTAAGAGATGAAAAGCAATGAAATCAGTGATAAGACACAGGAGATTACAAAGAGCTGATAAATAAGGTTAAATATGCACAAAGAAAAAATAAGATTCTGAAAATATGATTAACTTAAAGGTGAAAAACCTAAACTCTGGTATTCTTTTGTTAATTGAGGAAGAAAGTAAGATACGTCATTATGCACATGTCTTCAAGTGTTAAAATATATTTGTTTTGTATCTCAAAAGAAGCTGAATAGGGCTGTGGTTTTCTGAGCAGCCAGGTAGCGGTTATGTCCCAGGCAAGGCTGCTTCATTTCTCTTGCAGATTTTTTTCCCTGAGTTTCTTCCATGTGTTGTTCAGAAACTGCTATTTCTTCAACCAGAGGATAAACCAGGTCAAGGAGATTACTTAGAGCCATCAGAAGTGGAAAAAAAAATGCAGAAGGATTTTTCATCTGGGTCATCTTCCATATAAAATCCAAACTTTATTTTGTGTTTGCTGTCAAAATCAAGTTTACTGAAATACCATCGAGAGAAGGGCATTTGTTTCAGGAAGGATGTTTGACATCTTGTCAAGCAACTGACACCTTGTCAGATCATCACTGAAAAGCTATCAGAAATACATTCATGGATCATCAGCATTAATTGTGTTACAACTCATTGTCCATCCACTGGGATAATGTTTTTTTCATACTTATGGTAAGTATGAAGGAAGTATCTGTGTGAGGAAACTATGAAGTAGACAAAAATATCTGTTTCATAAAAATTTCTTGGCAGATTGGTGAGGATTCATCACCATACGTTAAAAGGACTTCAAGTGAGAGAGACCAAGAAAGTTCTTTTCAGCCCTTCAGTATGGCCTTTATTTTGGCTATGCATAGTCACAGCAGGATGCATCAAATACAGTAACAGTGACCTGGGAAATCAAAGATTATAAACTTGTAAATATAATCTAATGGAGTATTAGTGAATTTTCAGAAGGATCTCTTTTTGCATATTGTCAGTAGTCTGGAAGAAGACAAGAATAGTGCTGATATAAATCGTAGATGAAATAAAAATGCCAAAGTGCTAAATGACAATTTAAAGCATTTTTTTTTCTTGACTGATTTTTTAAGGTTTTTTTGAGATCTCAATAATATCATCCTTGCAGAGTTGGGAATTTTAGAAAATTATAGTAAAAAGAAAGTGTACTGGATTTTATGTAATTTAGTATTTGCTTTTGTAAGGATATAATACTGGCAATATTTTAAATTTATAACTATGGAAAATTTTAAATACAGTTACAGAGAGGTTATCAGCTTTTGTATGAAGACAGAGGATGCTGTTACTTCAATATTGTTTATTTATTGATTGTCTGATACTTTGAAGAATAGTACAGCAAATGTTCATGGTTTCAAAAGAGTTATTGGAAATATTTGAAGCCTGAGAACTAACTTATTGAGACACAAGAAAAATCTGGTCACATTAATCTTTGTAGAAATATAAGAAGAGTTCATTTTTGCACAATCTCTAGCAACTATAGAAGTAGAAAATTTGTACTAGAGGCCCTCCTAACGTAACAGAAGGCAATGAGTTTCAAGGATGCTGAAGAGAGAAAGCTAGTAAAATTAGTATCAGAAATTAGGCACTTTCTTTTTTTTTGTTGAACAAGCCTACCAGATGCTAGAGTAGATTCTTCATGCACCTGAACTGTTTAGTTCTAAATTACATATGTTTCTAAATAATAAACATCACCTAGAAGAAAAGCCATTGGAGGAAATAAATACTCGATGAAATTCATTGCTCTGTATAGAACAGATGCAATTGCCATTCTTAGCTTAAAAATATTAGTTTATGATCTGGAATATGAGGAATCATATTTTGTACTTTTTAGGAATAACTGGGCATCTTTTGATGCCTCATGAGCAGGTTTTGATTTTCTTTTTAAGGCTACTGAAAGCAAGTTCAAACTACCTTAAGGGCTAAATGAATACCACATGCTGTCTTAGACCCTAACTCGTTTTCACTTCTGAAGAATAAACAATAAATGGGAATTAGCCTTAAAATTTATATTTTTTAAACTCTGTCACATAGCTCTCTGTGTTCTTTGAACAAAGGGAATTCAGTGAGTTAGATTTCAAAAGAACTCAAAGAAATGACATCTCAAAGAAATGGCCAAATAACTTGAAATATCTTTCTCTGTCTGTCTGTCTGTCTTTATCTCAAAATTACATGATGAGGGATGTTTGTGACACAGGTTTTTGAATAAAACTGTTACCTAGAAAGCAACTGAGGTAATTCTGAACTTTAAGAAACTCTGCAGTGTTCAGGTCCCAGGCTGAAAGAAAAAATACAGGGAAATCTTAGAAATTATGTCCATTCGTTGTCCAAAAAATAAATTGTTGAACTTAGTAAAACAGTCTTAATTTCTGGTTGTCTTTCAACTTGTTGTCTTCTCTAAATTGTATAAAAATCAGCCCTCTGGGACAGCTACTTTGATGGCTAATTTGATGAAGTTTCTTTTAATGTTGCCTTTTTTAGCAACAAGTCTTAACTATGAAGCTGTGAAATGGTACAAGTTTTATCAAAGATACAGCCTTTAAATATTTGGTTATATGTAAAATAATACTGTCCTTATATATGTTTTGCTATTGTATGATTGGACTTATTTTTAACTACCAAACCAGTGAAACTGAACAACACTGACATTCTGATAGCTGAACTCACCTAGTCACAACAGACATTTGAAAATGATTGACCAGCTTACTGAAGATCTGTCTTTATCACAGAGGGATCATAAAAAAACCCCTAAGAAACAGGCATTCCCAAAGAATACTACAAACAATATGCTTAAAAAATCAAAAGCTCAAGGACGATCTTCAAAAGAGAGTTTATTTAGTTTTACTTTTTTAAACTAGAAGTCAGCATTGTGATATTTAACCATATTTAATTAATGGTTTATCTTATGTATATACAAAATATATCCAGTACTTTTAAAAGATTTTTGAGAAGGAGAATGTTGAATTTCATTTCAACTTCAGTCTAAATTGGCAGATACCAATCCAACAGTGGATATCTCATGTAAAATTGATGCACTTGAATTTTTAAGGAAAGATAAGTAAATACATTGTATAATCACAGAAATTAATTAACCCAACTAGGATTTAATAAAATTAATCAAGTAGTTATATAGACTTTTTGGAGTCAGAATAATAGTACCATTATCTCATTGTGTCTTTGCAGATAATGAAGATATAACTCTGTTTTTTAGGATTACCAATGAGAAATTTCTTTTACATATAAATTTAATAAATCTTTCCAAATATTCTGTTCACTGACAGTAAAATACAAATCAAAAGTAGAGACATGTTCAACATTTGAAATCTGGAAATGGAGCCATAATTTATGTTTGTTAAATGATAGATAACTGAATCAGGACATCTGGTATAATGCACAATAATTTCTAATATAAAACATGAGCTTGTGATGTTGAAAAATCAATACAATGAAAAATCCTCCAGAGTTGAAGAATGTGAATAGATCATACAGGAACAAAAAGCTGAAGCTGCTAATATACTTGACCAAAAGAAAAAAAAAATACAAGTCTGTTCTTGAAATTGAAAAACTAGACAAGACCTTGCAGCCACTGCATCTGGATGTAATAGCTTCCTAGCAGAAACACAAAGTGGAACTTGCTCAGCTAGAACAGCAGATAACACAGCTTGAAAGAGACCTTAGAGATGCCAGGAACCTTATTGTCAAAAAGATCAGGTATGCTTTTGCTATGAGAATGAGAAAAACAGCTATCTCTTCAGAAATCACATTGCAAGTGTGAAGGAGCTGGGCATGCACTACCTCATACCCATTTGTTATGAATTCTGTGGGAAAAAAATACTTTATCACTCATTTTCTAAGTACATATTTCTCTTGGTTTTGTCTCTAAATTCAAGATATGTTAGAGTTTGTGATAGCAATGCTAACAAAATGCATACTGATAAAAATAAAATGAGTACAGTAATGTGACTTCTTCCATTATGTTTGCAGATATTTTTATAAGTGCATTTGCCAGTTTTTAAAACTGTAAAACCCATTCATATACATTTTCAATGTCAGAAATCTATCTTATAATACTTTTTCTTAGGATGAAATGTACATAAGAGTTTTATTTACTCTTTTCACTTTTCTCTGTGGATGCTTCCTGCACAAAAAAAAATGTTCATAAGATGGAAAGGTTTGGGCTTTATTAATAGCATGATATCTCTATCAATATAATGCACAATGAGCAGAAATTATTTCTGTTTATTTGGGAACTTTGCCAAATATATAATTTCAACTAGCAATGACAGCATTTAGGATACTCTGTT
The DNA here is from genome assembly GCA_013400175.1 of Phainopepla nitens. Classification (NCBI taxonomy): domain Eukaryota; kingdom Metazoa; phylum Chordata; class Aves; order Passeriformes; family Bombycillidae; genus Phainopepla; species Phainopepla nitens. The sequence goes on from VXBQ01012690.1 coordinate 1,353,178, forward strand.
TCTGTTGTTAATATTTTGTTTTGGTTTTTTTTACTAGTATACTGAAAACAATAAAAATTAACAAGCCCTTAATTTTCTATTTAAGGTTTATGAAAGAGATGTACAAGGTATAAGACATCTGCAGACAGCTTTGAAATCACTAATGAGGAAGTAGTGTTGATTGTTTAATTTCTAATCTTTTGTTAAACAAAAAGAACAGCAAAAGGGAATTAACTTCCCAACAATCCTTTCCCTGTAATTTATTGTTTTTTTTATTAATTTATTGTTATTTTAAAAATAATACCTTTTGTTTAGAAAGAAATAGAAACATATTACTGTGGCAGGATATTATACCCTGTCTATTATGTTCTGCACACCTGAAAAAATATGTTAATACAAATAATTGTTGTCATGTTAGCATCACCGTTTTCAAGCTGTCTGAAACAATTTTACATTCTCAATAAGGAATATTTAACATTTGAACCAAAAACAGTACAGCACGAATAATTAAAGGCTTAAGTTAAATACATAGACAGTCATTTAAATTTAGATCTGCAATAACATTTACTATTATTCTCCAAGGCTTTGACTGTGCTTGACAGAAACAAAGTACTCTGGGATTAATTTCAAGAAATGGTGCCAACTGTGCGCAATTTGCTGTAATTAAGACATGAAAGAGTACTAAATATTCAGATTAAAAGAAGCATGATGGAGCATGATAGAGAATCAAGGTGTGGCATCAAGCCAATAAAGCACAGTCAGTCATGAATGCTCAACAGTGATTGATATGAAACTTATACCTACAAACTTGTAGCATGTACTTAACAACTGTTAGATAAAAATTAAACTGCAGATAAAAATTGAAATCATGGCACTGTGTCTTAAGGAAAAGGGGTCTTCTAAATCCAAAGACCAAAGCGTGTATGACATCTTGAAACAATAACAAAACAGAGCCTAATAATATATTTTTACATAAATAAGTTGTTTAAACAATGAAAGGGAGGAAAAAAATATAGCACGGTAGTTTTTTCCTTTGGGATGTCCCTATGCTTTGGGATATCCCTATGGCTACATCAACCTACAGCATTCACGAGAGTGCCAAATGAAAGAGGTCTGTAGCAGTTGGAACCCAGAGATTAAGTACCCCCCTCCTTTTTTTTTTATTCATCAAACATTTTCCCTTTTTTTTTTTAAGGAAAAGTATTCATTTAGATCAAACTGAATTTCCCATTTTTCTCTCAGAATTAGATGGAGTATTTCTTCTTGCCTTTGAACTTATAAGTATTGATTAATGATGTATTTATTGTAATACTGAATCTTTTCTTCAACAGACTTTTCTAAATTAAAGTCCTTGTAACTTTTTGATCCTAGAGGAGATGTGGGTACTTGACCCAATTGCTAATGAGGTGCTGTATAATCTCATGTATCCTATAGCTCAAAATAGCAGGATGCAGTATAAAAAGTACATCATAAAAGGCCTTCTTGGAATGCTTTTTGTCTTCACAGGCAATACGCAAAAGAGATGACCTTCTGAGGAAGTCGGAAGCCGATTTCCTGCGGGCAAGGGAGGGTATCAAAGCAAAAGTAGCTGAGGTGGAGCACCTTGACAGTGTGGTCAAGAAACTGAAAGCCAGTATCCAGGACACACAGAAAGAAAAGAATCAGACAGAGACAGAAACCACCATACTGAGAACTGAGATTCAGCAGCTAAATCAGTAACTGCAGGGTGTGCATAAGCAGTGCAGAAAGACAGGTAATAATGTACAAAAATAGTGATATTACAGAAATATGATTTTTTTGCAGTCTAATTGAATAGAATTTTCAATCATATGGACATATGATTGTTGCAATCACATGAATAGAAAAGATTCCCTGTTCAGCTCTAGGGTAAATTTACAGATACAGACTGTGACTTCATCAAAACAAAATAAAACAAAACCCTTTTTTTGGAATTTCTTGGTAGTTTTATTTCTGTCCTATAATCCTTGTATTGATTTGGTGAAACATCAATTTCTGTCCCAGAACACCTGTTCATTCACTGGCGATGCAAAATGTAATTTGAACTTAACAAGTTTGATATAATTCTTAATATTTTAGGTGACTTTTTAAACCAATATGATTAATCCCTGTATAGATAAGTTAACAGCTTTAGCAATAGTGTATTGATGAACACGGATTTTTTCCAGGAAAGTAGCATACACAAAACCAAAAAAGATAAAATAATTTCATTATGGGCAATAAACTGCTTTAAATAATTTTTGGCTGCTACTTTTGGTTTTCACACTGAACATGTGTGCTAGAACTAGTTTTCAAAATAAGCAAATGCAACAAGGAAATTGCATTATTAATATTTTGAAGTCACAGTATAGTAGAGCTTGAAATATACTACTTTTACCAAATAAAATATTAATGAAGTCATTTGGAACATAATAGACAGCCTGTGTCAACCCCTTAATTTTCTCTTCCACTATTCACAACATTGCCAGATACGTGTTTCTGGATAAAACCCCCTAGAGGTCTGCTGCAAATTCTTTTTCAATACAACCAGATCATTGCAGATAATTGTATTACACAGGGTATTGATCCAAAATCGTTGTGCACCGGAAACATCTGAAAAAACATGATTATAGCTTTCTGGTTATTGTTCGTACATCATATAAGCAGGCTTTTGTGTGAATCACCTGTAAGAAAGGCAAGGTGGAAACATCAGAGAAATTACCTCTTTACAAGAATCTATTGATCACTTTAAATCAAAGAAGTATGTTTGACATAAGATTACCTGCCAGTTTGAACATTAGGTACACTATGTTATAGCCTGGGGCAGTTGTAAGTCTGACAAAGGGATTGTAAATAAAGCATGCAGCTGCTAGCGCCTCTGGCTTGGGATCAACCAAGGCTCAAGTCCAAGGCATAGGTAAACTTAAAATAATTTAACCCTTTTTTACCAGGACACGTTGTGAGTTAAACCTGATTGTTAAAAGTAGTGAATAAATCACCTCTTGTATGTTTAAATAGCCACGCAATTACAAAAAATACATTGTTGGATCTGTTTTCAAATTGAAGCAGATGTAAATAAAATAAATTTTGGAAGATTAGTCAGTCTCCACAACAGATCACAGTTCTAAACTACTTCTACAAACTTATTAAGCATTGTTAAAGATCTGCTTCTGTATAATACATAATATGCTATCTTGCAAAATTGACAGGAACTTAATAAATTCTAAAATTCAAATGAACTTCATTTTTTTACATAAAGGATTGTCTTCTGGAAAAACAATTAAACAGATCAGCAACTGGAAAACTTTTAATGGCAGAGGTTTATATTACATATGAAATATTTACTCTTCATTTCAAACCCCAGTCGAATACTAGGAGCCCACAGATAAAAAAGTTTATTCAAATAAATCGTCATATTATTTCCAGTGAGACCATCTACCACACTAAGGTTATTCAAAAATGTATTGCAAAAATGCGTCCAAAATGCACTGACATACATAATTTTTTATATACTATAATTTCTATGGAATGATGACAGCTTAGATCTGACTTTACCAGTACTGCTCATTTTTTTAGATATGAAAGAAAAGTCATTTGTACATTGTTTTGTAAGCTGTACATTTTTTTTAAGCACGTGTTGACACTAATAACTGTTTAACTGATTAGTTCACAAAGATTTGGATTTGCTTGATATTCAGTAAGGATGAGCTCTGGGTGATATCTACTGCTTGTTAAACATTTAGCTGTTAACATTAGCTGTGTAGCTTCCTGAGGCACAAATTTAAATTTAAACAGTTTATATACAGTACTTTTACTCATGAAAATGATGACTGTTGTTGTGTTTTGTGAGAAGTTGGGTTATGTTACTGTCAATTAGAAAAGAACAAAGCAATTTTTTATATAAGGAAATTGATCTTCTGAATATTCTGAATTCATAAAGGAAGATATGATAGCTGAATTTAGATCCTGTGCATATGGTGAACGTTGTCAGACATTAAAGACAATAAATGCAGAATCATTTCAAGAGAGCACAAATGTTTTTCTTTAAGGGATTCTATCAATCTAAGCCTGGAAAATACTGTTTCCTGACTTCATTGAAATCTGGTGTATTTTCACACTTTAATATTATATTAGGGCACATCCAAAAGAGGGATTTTAATTTATGATCACATAAATGCCTCTGTTATTATACTTATTGAACTGCTATAACTAAAAGATTCCGCATTTTTTATATTTTTCTGGTGTCACATTTCAGAATAATTTAAATACTGAATAATAAAGGAATTGTGTGCCATAAAATGCTTGTCATGAAACATTTATTTTAATGCTTAGTTTTATTCCATGATATCCCGGACCCGTTAACTACATGTGCCTATACGTCTAAAGTCATATATTTATGAAAGAGCTTAAAAACAAATACATATGTGTGGATTTGTGTTTATGTAGGAACACATATACCTGCACACTAACACAAACTCATGTGTGCACATACTAGGGGCTAAATATTTAAATTAAAGCCTATGTACATATATCTTTTAGGAAAATGGTCAACAAAGAACAAAGGAAAAATGTCTTTGTCTTAAATCACTTATTTTTCTGAGAGCCGGCAGTGCACGGCTATGGTTTCTTTAGGTCTAAGGAAAGATTGCCATCTATTGGATGACCTTGGAAAAGAACGGGTTTTACTATGCATGTGCTCTGTAATTCATGAAAAAATATAATGAAATTGAAGACTTCAAGCTTGATTTGTACATGTTACTATTAGTAAATGGTATAAAAGCTGCTTTATTTTCAAAACTGTGATTTTGAATTCTAGATTGACTAATGCTGCAAAATATAAAGGCAATAGGTGTTCGCTTTAGAAGGAATGAAATACTGGATGTGCATGAATACAGTAAGCTCTGGTAGCAGTTTAAATGTTTGCAGAATATTGAATCCAAGTTTCTTTATTTAAGTTTACTGTAATACAATGAAAGAGACTGAAGCCAGCAATTAATATATTGATAACATATTTTCCTCTCAAGATCTGAGAATGGAAAAACAGCTCTTCTCCTGAAAACAGTATTTGCCCAGCTCTTACAGAGGGTTGCACTGCATTGCATTTAAAACAAAAATATCACCCGGCTTGAGCTTAAAATGTAAAGCTTTTTTTTTTTTTTTTTTTTTAACTTACAGCCCAAGAACTTGCCAGTCAAGATGAAAAACTTCTTCTAATGGAATCCAGCTTGAAAGCGACTCAAGAGCAGCTAAGTGAGCAAATAGCAGAAACAGTTCGCCAAGAACAGAACAGTAGAAAATCACAGACGGAGAGCTGAAGACCCTGAGAAAACATATTCTAACTTCTAAGGAAGAAATTAGTGATTACAAGTGAGTTACTTCTTTTTTGGTATTTGGAGAAACAAAGGCATTTAAGTCAGCAGTAAATCCTTTTAATATGTACTGTGTTAATTGTTTCTTTCAGGTAAGATGTAGTGTAAATGGGTTCTGTAACTCTATTGAATAAACTATTAAATCCAAATGATTGATTGATGTATGTCTTAAAATACATCCTTCACTTAAAAATTTGAGTGTTGAAAAATGCTATTATTAGGAGTCTGGTTTATTTTTAAAATTAGTATTCTGTAGTGTTGAAGTAGAATAGTATGTGTAATTGTTTATCACCTATCTCTTAATGGTATTCTCATCTTCCTCTTTTTAGAGACCAAAGGTTACATATGGGTCTTATTGTCTTTCTTTTTTTTTTTTGTTAGAGAAGCTGACTCTAAACAAGAGGCGACCAAATTAAAGAAAATTTGGTGTTTGAACTTTTAGTCACAATAGCAAGGCATATATGAAGTTGTTAACGCAAACAAAAAGAAGCAAACTGTATACTTTAGAGGAGTTTACATTGAAAAAAGTACTTTTTCTCTAGTTCGTTGAATTTAGTGTCTATTAGACAGAAGGCTAACTCTTAGGATTTATTAAAAAAGTAACAAGGTTCAAATATTAAATTTTATTTTAGCTTAATATTAATTATATTTTATATTGAGTCAGAAAGTGATTCATTATTTATAGTTTTTGAGATTCAGACTATGCTAAAAATTACTCACTTCAGCTGATGCTTTTTTCACGCAGTCATTCTCTTCTTCTTAAAGTTATGTTGCATTAAGCAATTCCTATATACACAGACTGAATTTCAAGCTGTTTTGTAATATCATAGATCAAGATGAACACTTTATAAAAGACAATTTGGCTGCAAAAAGAAAGTCTGTTCATTTGGAGGTGGATTGAAAATTTAGAGCTAAATGTTTTATCTCAGATTTGTGGCAAGCACCAAATATTACCTCAGAAAAGGTTCTCTGAGGAAGACTGGCTAAATTCAAATGCAACAAACATCATGCATCTAAAGCAAAATATTATATATGCTCAGTGTAAATGACTTTTAGACTGGAACTTCATCCATTCTTCAGCTCAAATGTTTTATGTTAATATTTATGCTGAAGACTGGGAAAAACTTCATGGAAGAAATGCTGTCTTCAGTAATGTGTCTTCATTTCTTTAAATAAAATAGCTTGGTGGTTTTCAACCTGTAGTGATATCTCTAAAGACATTACTAGTACTTCTCTAGGGAAAACACTGTCACTGATTTACTTTCCTAACACAGCTTGAATCTTTTGCCATAGTGGGTTTTCTTAACCATTTGAAGTTATTCCTCAGTTTACAAAATGCCATATTATGCCTAATCTTATAAATAGTTCTTTTTAAATAAAAAGAGTACAAACTTCTAGGACTACTGATTGTGGTAACTTAGTGTGAGATGGGGGGGAAGGAGGGGGGAAGTGGAATTGAAACTCCCAGCTGTAACTGATTGATTGTGTTATGAAATATAGCTTTTGAGAGAGCAGGAATTTTGCAAAAGTTCCCTGAATTGAGTTTCACTAAGGTTGAAATAGAAGGCCAAATGATAATCATTAAAAGATTTTTCAGAAGGGCTTTTTAATAGATTTTTTTTTATACTTTATATGAACAAAATAAAACTTGAATGAATCTCTTCACATGCAAAAATTATTAACAAACTGGCCTTTTTCTGTTCTGTTTTCTATACTTGTTCAGTGACTTTGGAAGTTTGTTAGTTCAACACATGAACATAATAAACTTTGAGTAAGGGAAACCTTTTCTTAGCTCTATAGACTATCAAAATTATTTTTTTAATTTAATCTTATGTAAAATTTTTACTTTAATTTTCGATACCATTGCTTTTTATAAGTACTGTTATGAATTGCTACAGGATTACAGCAACCAAATTAATTGTTGAATCTGGAAAATTAAAACTGCAAATTCCAAACAACAGATTTAATAAAGTGGAAGTGATAAATCTAAGAGGTTAACAACTAAGTAATTTAAATATTGAAATTTCCCATTAAAACCATATACAGTGTACCTGAAAACAGTAATGCTGTGCCAGCCAGTATCTGTTCTGTTCTGTTCCTTGAGAGAGAGAAAGAACAACGGATCTCAGTCCCCTGGGTCTTTTGGGACAGGGAATGTCATAAGGGTTATATTTAGTCACTAGGAAGGGTACTGCATGTGTCATAAAGTAACATCCCTTTGGTGCTGACTTATCCAAAGTCATACAGTCCTGGACTTTTCCTACCTTCCTCCTCAGTGAATCTGACAAATGCAGCGGGTATCAAGGCGAGAGCACAGGACCATACAAAGAAAAATAGAGCACAGCATAAATTGGTCACTTAAAACTAAACTGAATCCTGAGATTCTGCTAGAGCTGTTGTGAGGCCTTTGAGGGGAAAGGTTCATTTCTGTATGCTTTGATTTCCTTGCTGTGAAGCCCTAGTTATAAGCTATTTTTCATGGAAGTGATGGAAAAAGGAAATGGTTGACCAGGATTTAAAAACAATAAACATCCTTTATATTCATTAATTAACCAGAATAAAAATATTTATTTTTAAAACAGAGTAAGAACATTTCCTACTAATTTCACGGGATGCCCGAAATACACTTATTTCCTAGGGAAACAACTGAAAGTCTTTAGAAGTCACAGGCTTTGTTTGTTGTGTACTTATCCTGGATGAAATAAACCTAAAGTAACACAACCCCACTCCCACTCCCCAGCCCTCCACCCTACTTGCCTCCCCCCAGTATAAGCCTGTTACACCTGAAAGATTTGTTCGGAATGTCCAGTGGGAACCTGGAAATCGTAATAATTTGTAGTATCGATTGTGTGAAGCTATGCAGCTGGGGCCTCTAGTGAATAGACAGGAATAGACATTTTATTGATTAACTTTTACAGTCATATTTTCAGGACTCTGCTGCAACATAATTTTCACTTCCCAGCTTTGTGCTGCTGCATCATGAAACTTGGATTCTTCTCTCTTAACATTTACCCACTTGAGAGAAACAGTACAGACTTGTCTTTTTTAAGCTGTGCTCTGCAGAAATGCATAATATTTGGTGTAGTGAATTATTTTAAATTTCCCCTCTGCTGTCACAATAAAATGAAAAATCTTCACAAGTGATGTTATCAAGTATTGAACAAGTTGCATATCCTCTCTAACACCCCATTAGATGCTATTTGTAACATCTTCTAGTAATTCTATTTCTTCTTTGCATTTTCATTCTTATTTTGTAAATGAATTAGATTGTGGCAAAAACAACCCCCTTCTTTACATCCACAAATTCCAGAAGTGCTTAAAAGGAAAACTAGAACAGCCTTATAACGAAATAGATCTTTTTATTAGTTAGTGAAATTTTAAAAGGAGAAGAAAAAATGTTCAATTGAAAATCTGAAAGGAATTATCAGTAAAATCTGATTCTTTTTCAGAAGTGACATCCTGCATTAACTAAAATTGCTTATAAGATTACTGAGAGGACTGGATTTTAGTACAGTTACTAATAATTAAAAAAATATCTGTGGATGTACTGAAGTCTTATACAAACAAATATAAAAAAAACCATTTTTTTCATTTCTGGTACTATTAATTTCCAGAAAAGAACAAAAATGGCATTGTGCCATTGTGAAAAGGACTGAAAAGGTTGTGTTGCATATTTACTGGTTTCTTTAGTATGGGTTACTTTGTACATTAGATTCCTAAGCCATTTTTCTTTCATGCACCTAAAAAATTACCAGTGAAAATCCTCATCCACTTTTATTCATTTGGTGGCTGTTTATTATCAGTTATTTTATACGCTTACTTTTCATGAGAACCATATTTTTAACATAAGTTTAATAATGCCTTGTAGGCTAAATATTCACCACCCCATCATCACTGGTCCTGATATGATTTAAATGTCTGTCATCCCTCTACATTCTCTATGCTGTGCTGCTATTAACATCTTCTAATTATAACAATGCTTAAGATATTCGTGGTCATGTTTCCTTTTGTCCTTCCCCTCTCATCAGAGACGTGATGGTGTGCACCATATGGAGCTACAACTGAGGCAGGAGCTCTCCCATCCATCACAAAAGATTCACTTTGTTTACCATTTTCAAACTTATGACTGAATAATTCCTATTTTGTTTAAAAGAATCAGAAAATGTGTGGAGAACTTAAAGGTAAGAATAACAACATCAAATAAAGAGGATATGTAGCAACTTTCTCAAGACCTCACCATCCACTGGTGCTGGAACAAGCAGAAATAGTCTCAATCAGGTGAAGAACTAGGAAATTTGAAGAAGCAGGTAACTTACTTCCTCTGCATGGAAAATTAATGTATTTTTTAGCAAATCAATTAATATTAGTATCAGATTATAATGGCATCTGAGGCCCCAGTCTTTTAAACATATGAGAATGCAAGTCACAGTTTCACAGTTTTGTGAAACCAATTACCCTATAAACGTGGAAAGCTGTTCACAAGCTTGCAAGATCGAAGATGAAAACTATTTTAAGGATCATTTATGATTTTGTTTTGCAGTTGTGCTGTTTTACTATAAGTAGTGAATTATGATGTAAGGATTACAGGAAATCACTGAAACATTTGACTGTATTTTAATTTAGATTAATTTAATGGAAATCCAAATTAGTGTTTGTGTGCATGATTTAGTTAAAGAGCAGGGAAATGGTATTCCCTCTTCTGAACCTTTGTAGAGATATTAAATAAGATCAAAGTAGTATTTCAGTAAGTTTTATATGTTCTAGGTAGATAATCCCCTAAATGCTTAGGACTCCATGTATAACACGTTAACTGAATTTCTAGATTTTCTATTTGGTTTCTTTCTCCTTTTCTATTTTGACATATCCATGCTAAGGCTTCTTATAGTTGTGGTAACCTTTTAATTATGAATTAGGCAAGGTAAATGTTAAGACTTTTAAGAAGTAAAAAGCTTGAAATGTTTTAAATGTTTATTAAATAAGTTAGATACAAAATATAACAAAATCTTTCTTAGATAATTTTTTTACACTGCAAAAATTCAGGACTAATTATAGTTCCCAATTTTAATCATAGAATTCTAAGCTTTATCATGATATAGCTGAAGGCTGCTTGACTCCATTATTTCAGCTTTTTCTCTAAGAGAAATTGCAACTCTGAAGCATTTTAATAAGCATGTGCCATTTAGTTTGATTTTTAATTTTTAAGTATTACTAGAAAAAGTAAAATATTAAGTAAATAAAAAAATTGTGTTTATTGACTATCACATTATCTATGAAAAAATATTTTAAAAAAACAAACAAACAAAAATAATTATCTGTTCAAATGCAGGATATGATCCTATAAATTTGTGTCTTCCCAGACACTATAGTTACGACCGAGAAAAGCTAAATTGATTGCAATGGAAATCTACCTGACAGTAAGTATTTGCAGTGGCAGACAAAATTATTTAAGAACAGAGAATATAAAATTAAGAAAGACAGATGGACTCATAAGAGTGAAATACAAATTGTCTGAATCAGGATTGATTTCAACATAATGTGGTGGAGGAATCCCCACTTATTGATCAACTTTAAAGCCCATGCACAGCACTTAAAAAGATAAAGTAAGCAAGGTCAGATAATCAAAGCATTTAAATAGTAAAAACAGCAACTGCCACTGTAGACTGCTAAAATAAATCCATAATACAAATTGCTTTAGCAAAAAGTGGATGAGCAGCTGATCTTCCTATTGAACTTTTATACTGTTCAGTGACCACACCGGGGAGAGGATTGGTAGAAATGCCTTGAAGATCAATATTGAGTGAGAGGTAGCAGGGATGCACTCTGAACATGAAAGAATTACAAGTCTGAGAATAGAGATCCTGAGGAAATGTCATCAAGAAAGGATCATTCTTTTAAAATATCACACATATTATATGAATGTGGTATTAGTTGATATCCTGTTATGATCTTTGAGCATTCAAAACCTATTAAATCAGAAATTTACACATTGAAAAAACATAAAAATAGGACAAAAAGAACTAATGATTTTAATGAAATTACTTCTAAGAATTTAGTAACCCCTGTCTTCAAAACAAGGGGAATTTAATCTTCTCAATTATTGCAGTGTTCAGTTGCGGCTGCTACTTTCCAGCCATATGTATTTCAAGTTTTGCTGAATAGGAATGATGAACCAGAACATAGTATTGTTTCTCTTTTTCTGATATTTTTGAGTTTTTTGAAGATGAACATGCACCTGTAATCAACATGTTTAATGTAAGTGCTATTTCTTCAGATCTATTTGGAATAGCATTTTTGCAGACATTTTAAATGTTGTGTAGAGACTACAATGCTGTAATGCAAGTGCTTCAAATTTCAGTTTTTCCTAGACCTCTATAGGCTTTTCATTTTAAAATAGGTTTTTAAAATATGCCATAGCTTTCATTTACGCATTAATTTTTCCAGCACTATTCAAAGAGTATTTGTGAGAAAGAAATACTGGAGATGGAAGTACTACAGTGGCTCATTGTTTCAAGTACATTTCTTTAATTCACTGTTTTATTATATCATTGTATGAGAAACAATGCATTTTCATGGATATATGACCCCTTTAAAATGAAGGATCCTTCTTTTTTCTTTATTTTTGACCATAATCTTCCTTTACTTTCAGGCTCATTACCCTCCCTATAAAAATGGCGTTATTGTTAGAAATTAACAATTCAAGGTGTGACGGTATTTGCATTTTAAACAATAAAAAAAGGAGCACTAAAACTAAAGTGTTTCAAGGATATAGAAAAGATATTAAAAAAGAAAAAAGTAAAGTGAGCATTTGTATTCTCTTTGAAGACCTTTTTTGACAAAATATGTTCGGGTAACTGATTCCCAGAATCATGGAGTTTGTTCACTGTGATAACTGTACCATACACCCTCTTGTAATGCATAATTATTTACAACTACTATTGGCTCAATTTTTGCCGTATGAATTGCTGATTATAGCAATTTCAATGGTAAAATTGTGAAAAACCATATTTATAGTTGTCAAAGAAAGGTCAGCTTATTTGCATTCATTAGGAACTTGGAGGGCCATACAACAGGCTTTTCCTTTGGGATTCTTAGAGTTATTGATTTGTATATAGCTGTAGGAAAAATTAGTTAGAATTATATTTCAGTTACCACTGGAGGCTGTATATTAATAACAATGGAGTTCTACATAAAAAGAAATAGAACCAGCAAATTAAATAATTCTCATTTTTTAAAATCAAAATTGTTATACTTAAATTTTTTTAAAAAATATCTTTTGAATAGCTGGAGAAAATATTTTAGTCAGCTTTTGTTAATACTCACAGGATTTGATTTGCACAAAAATGCATAGGTACTTAAATAAATGTGACATAAAGTATTAAAAACTTCCCATTTAGAAGGGATCTTTATAGATGCTTATAAACAAAGGCAATATTAAATCATATGATTAGCCTTTCTTATATAGAGAATTTTTCTTATATAACTGTATAATTATTAACCCCAAAATGTAGTTTAAATATATGAATAATCCCGTCTTAAGAAATAATCTTAAATTTGTACTCTAGTCATTAAAGACCTTTCAAGACCAAGAACTATATAAAATCATAAGGAAATGTTATAGCCATCCTTTACTGCTAGCTCTTCAGGTACAAAAAAATATTGCTAATGTTTTCAAAAAAATGTCTACATGGGTAACATACCAACAATGTGGGGTTTGGTACAACATATCGTCAAACTGTGACAAAATTTGTCTAAATGGAGAGAACATCAGATTTACAGATAGCAGTGATACTCAGGTGGTATGCATTTGAAACCTTGTTTGTATTATATTGATAAATACTGTACATGAATAGTGCATACCTCTGTGAACTTTTAACACTTTAAATGGATTAGAATGTCTTATTTTGATCATATCCATATTGTTCATTAAGATAAGATTAGGTCCTTAAAAAATGTTTGGCTTGTTTCCATTGCATTCAAAAATGTTTAAAGTAGAAAATACAGATTACAGTTTTCCATAGTGTGCATATGTAACACATGTTTGAGATTAATCAAATCACAGTCACCTCTAATTAGCAGCAGGGAGCAATTCCAACGTGGGACAGGGCCAGATGACTAAGAAATGAAGCATATATTTAAGAGATGCAGCATACTAAAAAAAGAAAAATAAGTTATGACTTATGACTTAAAAATACTGCAAAGTTTTTAAACTTGTGGTTCTGTCCATGTGGTTCAAACATTTTATATTGCTTTGTTTTTCAGCTGGGCCAGAAATTTTCAGAACCCTACAGTTTTGTAGGTAAACACAGTTTTCTTTCGAAGTGAATTCTTTCAATTCTTCTTAATTAATAGATTAAAAAAAAAAACCCTGACCTTTGCAACTTCAGATGAGCAGCTTTTTTTTTTTCAAATTTTAAAAATATCTGATTTGTATGCCAAAATTCTGTCATTTAGCATGGCGCTTCCTTAGCACCACAGGAAAAGCAGTGATCAAGGACATACATTGAAGTAAGTTGAATCTTTCCTCCTGGTTTTTTGTGGTTTTTTTTGGTTTTGTTTGTTTGTTTTTTAATAGGAAGTTTTATAGTAGATGAAGAAGAAAACTCTAGGAAAAGAAATGTCATTGTGAGATGAAGACAACTGGAAAATTAGATACTTTCCTGTACTTTCCCTCAGATATAATGAAGCTACTACCTCAAAACTTTTCTGAATATCTGATGTGAGATGTTGCTGCCTCAGCTGTGGCAGACTGAACTTTATCAAGAACAACTGTAGCCAATGTTAATTTGCTTTGAACAGTTAAAGGTCTTTACAAGGATCATTAACAAAAGACATGAGGAAACCCTGTCCAGTTGTGTCCTGTCTCTGACTGGGAGTCTGTGCCAAGGTCATTCTTGTTGCAGTGTAGGACAATACCTCTGAGCACATACAAGTTTTTCTGTCTCAGCGATTCAATAACTGCCAAACTTACCTACAAAAAGGGGAAAGCTCTACTAGAAAGACTAGAGAGCAACTGCTCTTGGTCAACATGGAATAACATTAGTTCAAACTGTTAGTTCAAAAACAAGAGAAATTAATCTCTGTTCTTATATATCCTAAACGAGAGCTCTGATTGAAAGCACTTCACATTTTATTTTTGCTTAATGTGAGGCTCCTTATCTTCTTTCATCCCATGTTCCCAAGTCCTTTTACTTTAGCTGTCTATGTATAAAATGATAATAGAGATGTATTTTCATATCATGGATGCTGATATTTCTGAAACACTCAGACACCATTGTGTTGAAAATCAGTGGCTTTATTTATGTTGTCTTCTTCGTTGTATCACAGTGTGAGCTGTGTTTTTCAGTTTAAGTCATGTAAGCTGGTATATAGAGACATTATCTGTAGGTTACAGATTCAGAATTTGCCATTGAATGGGCTAGAAGTTTGTTCCAGGATCTTGTTTTGGACTTAACTATTTTGTGCAGCGTCCTTGATTTTAAAAAATAATTACATGAGTATTAATTTGTGGGTTTTGGAAAATCAGATAGAGCGAAAGATATTTTTTCATTCATATCAGCACTTGAATATTGTGCTTTATACACTAAAAGATAAATTATAAGAAATCAAAAGGTTAAAGTGTTTGTCCGCTAGGTGATTAAATATGTCATACAAGCTGGATGTTTAAAGGAAGGGATATTACCAAGTGATAAATCTAAAAACATGCAAATATGCTTACATAGGTTGGACAGAAATTATTATACTTGGCAACATTAATTCTCATAAATTGGGAAGGCTGAATATTTGAATTTGCCACAGAATATTTTTTTAAAATAAAATCAGCATCAGACCTTGCTTCCAAATCAAAGAGATTTCAAGAGGCACCCAACCTAAAAGTAAAATTGGATAAGCCTCTTTTATATGGATATTTTTTATAAGGAACGCCTGTGAAGGGGTTCCTTGCTTGGGGTACTATATTGTCTGACTTAATCAGATCAGACAAAGATTTGGCAAGCCATTTCTCTTGCAGGGAAATAACAAGAAAGCAAAAAACTCCAGGATAAATAAGGGCCATAGCACAGCACTGACCTTCTCCAAGACACAAGAACATTTCAACAGAATGGACATAGAACTTAGATAGATGATAGCTCATTCTCTCTGCATGCACATTCTCTCATATATTTATTTGTTAATATCTTCTGTAAAAATATCCATATAATTTTCATTTACACTTTTCAAGATAATTTGGCCTTGAGCAAAAACTCAGTAAGACAAATTTCATTCCAAACAGATGAAACTGGGCAAAGCTCTAGCTAAGTAAAAATAACGGAAATAATGTGTCTAAAAATGGAAAATTTTTGTGGTAAGTGGAAGCACAATATGCAACTGTAATGGCACCCAGAAAATCAATGAAGCTACAAGAACTGAGGGTTTTTTTAAGGACATCATCTTACTGAAACTGGTGAGTTTGCAAAGGATTTTTTGTTCATATACATCAAATGAAATCGAAAATAACAAATACTAATGAAGGAAATTTAACCTTGACATAAACGTAATACTGCCTTGCCTATCACTTTCAGAATTGCATATAAAACCTTTAAGGATAAACATCATCAATATAATGCAAAACTTGAAAATAATTTTTTAAAGCTAGGAAATAATCTTGTACTTTTTCTTGAATGTTTTTTAAAAATTGTAGTCAGAAATTTATAAGTAATGGACTTTGTCATCTATTGCTGCCTTCAATATAATCTACAACGGCCAGCACCTTCTTCTAGAACTGAGGAGGGTTGAGAGGGTGCTGTGGTTCTGTTTGATTTAACCTTTGATTTTAAGTTAATTGATTTGCATTCATTTGGAATCCCTTTCAGATGAATATTTCAGTTGTCAGAATTCATGATGGCAGTATACATTTTCCTTCTATGTCTGGTAACCCTTAAGATTACATGAGAGCCCTTCTTAAGGCTAAAAGAACTTTAGGCCTGCAAAAAACCACTTGAATGTTTTGAAGTAGAAACTTTTATCATTGGACATAACAATATTGAGGCCATCCCTTTCATTATAGTTTTCTCACCAGACTTGAGTGTTTTCTTGTATATTGTAGTGTTGACTACTCTTAGTAGTAGCCCACTCAATTCCTATCAAAAATGAATGGAATTTGTCTAAATGGCTTCGTTGATTTTGGTTTGGTTTGGTTTGTTTGTTTGTTTGTTTGTTGTGGCCCAGTCTACTTGGTGGGTTAAAGACAAGGTTGCTTGATTCACTCTGAGTGGTGCACAGGAAAAAAAATAAAGTTCTCGGGAGATTCAGTATCAAACTTTTACTTGCGAACTTTAGAACATTTAAGGTAAAATAAGGTACTTGGTAAATTTTAAATTGTAGCCATTTTGGTTAGAAAAGCAATAATAAAAAGCATAAAATTAACTTGAGGAAATGTATAAAAGAAAAGGAAAAAAAAGTAAAATTATATGAATAGAAAGGTATAAAATCATCACCTGTGGATCCAGAAATTGAGACCTGATTGATGAAATTTTAAGGTCTCTTGGTCAAAGTGATGTTGCAGTCTAGATCCACCAGGGGTGGCAGAAGCCTTCAGTTTGGAGTGAGAAAATTATTTGCATTATTGAAAAACTAATGATATTCCTGGCTGAAAAAAATTTACAAATTTTAAAGAATGCATGAACAATAGCTGTGCTGATAACATCTAACTCTTATCTAGCAGTTTACATTCAGAGATGTTATATTTTGCTAAGGATGTGTAATTTAATTCAATTTTTTTAAAGAATACTAGGATTTTGTATGCATGTGTGTATATTTATGTTTATTGGGGAATAGAACTGATTTTTATAGATTAGGACTTTGGAGCACAAGATAGTGAAGTGTATTGTTTTAGGTGTCTTGTTTTAGTGTCTTGTTTTTTTCATGCAGCAAAGATAAAAGAAACAGCATCATTTGAATAATGGAATGTGAAAAAAGACCAATTTATAATAGCAAATGAGCATGGAAACTCACAGGGTCCACCTATTCCACAGAAACTCTGTGTGAACTGACAGTCCACAGGAAAAAACAGGCAGTGCCTCTTTTTCATTTTTCTTTCAATGAGAAAGGGAATAGGCTACTTGGTGTTTATTAAAGGGGACAAATGCACACAATCTGACAATATTTGCATTCTGGTTTACTCTACTGTAATTTTCTTGTCCCCTCTGGAGGTTTGGATTAAATTCATTTTCTATTGATAAAGCTGTGTAAACTCAAGAAAACTAGTTTTCTCCGCCTCCCCTTCTCTTGTATATGTATTTATATAGAGAAATGTCTTTTTGTTTCTTTTTTTATTTTTTACTTCTGACTTGACATAGCTGTGTAAAAAATAGTTTAGTTAGAGTGCTCATACTTTTAATCTCTGTAATTAATGCACAGGAAAGAAAGCATTAGGATAAGCGGAACCATACAATAAAATGTTGGTTTAAATGGGATACTTCTAGAAAAATAAATATTTTGCAGGAATGAAAGCTTTTCCGTCTATATTGTGTAATCTAAACTGATTTTAAGCTTAAAAAGCATGCAAATCACATAAAAATTGGAAGAAGGGATTGGCTAGATGCAAGAAAATCCTGCCATGTGCAGGAGAAGCTTTTAGAAGAGCAGTCTCACATGAGAATTCTCCACCTGGACTAGGGTGCAGTGAGAAAACTGATAATATACTACAGTACTCAGGTAACAGCCTTGGTGGAGTAGATGAAATTGAAGCTTAATATTTGAAGTAAAGTAAAAGAATGTTCCTAGCTTATTTTACCACTAGAAAAGTAAATACTCTTTAAATAATGTTACCTGCAATATACTTGGAAAAAAACTTTCAACACATTAGAGCTATTACTGAAAATATTTAGTCAACATAAAAGAACATTACTTCTTTTTAAACTCTTGTGTGTGGGATTCATCTTGTCTAACTTTAGATTTCCACTTTGAGTGGAAATACAGGACGGAGGTTCCTATGTTACCATTACGGTCATTGGAGACTTAGTCAATTCAGAGAGTGGAATCAAGAGCTGAGCAAACACTGAGCCAATCAAGCATTAAAGTTTGTTTGCTGACCAGTTTAAAAAAGTCTCCAGATAAATGTTTGACTGGGCCTTCACTCAACGCAATGGAAGAATATGTATGAAGTCATGTATAATCAACTAAATGCAGAAGTACAAATTGATGATCTGGCGAGTTACCTTTTCCCAATAATACATTAAACATTACAAATTATTTAATTTATTTATATACTTGTTTGTTATTACCAAATGTTTCACAGGCACTAATACAGGTCATTGCTCTGAAAAATAGTATATGAATACAAGGATTCAAAAGGGAGTGATTTATGATATAGAGGAAAAAAAATTAAAATAATGGATGAATTTTCCTGTGTCTGTATCTTTTATTGTTTATATTTAGGGTCATTTTTTCTCTTGCATTTGGGTTTGTTTTCTTGTTTGTTGGCAGTTTATTTTTTTTAATAGGAAAAAAAATAGGATTGGAGAATGTGGGAGATGAGAAAGTAAGCAAATAGAAAAAATAGTAGAATGACTAATACTCTTTTCCATCCTACTGTTACTATACCATATCAATGTGGATTGATTATTTGCTATATTATTTTGCTAAAGAAGTGTATTAATTGTGGTGCTTGACTGACCCTTGAACAGAAAGAATAGAATAATATTTATTTAACTGAAATTTGTTACCACCTGTGAACTAGATGGCTGCAAAGTGTTTCCATTGGAAATACTTAAATATTCAGAGGTCAAAAAAAAAAAAAAGGTACAGGTTGAGTAAAAGAAATATATTTAATTTTTGAAGGTTTTACTACATACAATGTCAGTGGTAATAGTAGTTGAATTGCTATACAAAATTTGGACTAAATTTTTCACTTATTTTTATGATATTGCATTTCCAGTATTTCTGACATATAACTCATCAGGGCACTAAAGAAATTTTAAAATACAGTAAATTTGTAGTTGTTTACTTGAATAAGTATTTCATAATAAGGCAGCTTGAGACAAAAAAAAGATTTAATGTAGAGGCAAATATGCAATGAAATCAAGCAAGTGAAATAGTTAACCATGCTAACAGTTTGATTATCAATGTATCATCACACTGATTATTTTATGCATGCTGATTCTTCCCCAGTAGAGGTACATTGCTACTGGGAGCAACTGGGGCCATTAAGCTTCCAGATTAGTCAGTTGTCTAGCTAAGTAGCTTGGGAAGGTACACTGAAGGTTTCATCTTTCTAAAGACTATTTATTATCTTTACTTATGTAAAGAGTTCATTAGAAAGAATTTTACATTGAAATATGGTAACTTTTTAGCCTCCTTTAATGCAGTCATGCGTCTTTAACTACTAGACATAAAACTGCTTAATTCTGTGGATATTAATGGATTCATATGCCATAAAGCCAGAAGAAACAGTGTAATCGAGTCTCATATGTGACACAATACAGGCCTTAGGACTTCAGTGAATTAAGTGGTACGTCATGTCTAAGTAAATGTGACTGAAATGGAGCATATCAAAATACAGCATACTTTTTTTTTAATACATTCTTCACTTTAAAAACCCACTGTAACAGAATTTATGACAATCCTTCATAGGTTCTCTCAATAAATCCAGGTTTTGAAAACATGCAATATGTTGATTTCTTATAATTTTAGCCTCTTACTCAAAATGTCACATGAAGCTTAATATAGAACTAAAGTATATTATCTTTTCATCTTAATCAACAGTACCTGAAATCTAAAACCAATACAGGACAAGTTGTGTTTGTAGTACAGACACATTAATTTGTAGCATTTATATTAATCTAATTGTATTAATCTACATGTGTTCTTTATATCTACAGTCAATGCAAATTAGTATGGATTTATGATATCAGTCCTCCAATAGTTTGCGCGGAATAGATTAGTAAATGCCAGGGTGGAATTATTAGAACCTCACAGTTAGACCCAAATAAGTATTAACAAAGAATTAGTAGAGCATTAAAGTATTAGTTTCTACTTTTTAAAAAACCTTTCACAGTTTCTAAGACCATACAGCCTAAAAATGATCTAGAATGATTTTTTTTTTTTTAATATGTCTTCAAAAATTCTTAGGAATTCTACATAAGAAAGTAAAAATCTACACGTACTTCTGTGACTGCAATAGTTTTTATCCTAAACCAAGTACTATGAATTCCATTTTTACTTTTGATTTCTTAAATGTCTTCTTTTTTTGAGAAGGCAGAGATGCAGATGTATATAATGCTATTGAACAAATTACAGAAAGGATCTTCTTTTTATATTAAAATTCCTTCAATTAATTACATCCCACTCACTAATTTTTGTGTGTTTTTTTTCTCTTAAGATACTGTTTGTGCACATCTGCACAGTGACATATGAGTGTATACACACAAATCCACGTCCATGGTTACGTCTATATGCAAGTTGTCACATAAAATTTATAATAAATTTAGGACATGTTTACACCTCAAAATATGACTTGGTCAAGATTCCTCTTGCCAGAAGAATTACTAAATTCTAGTTTTGTAATTAATTCCTACTCATATGTTTTAAATTGATAGAATAAATCAAAATAGAATTAATCATAATTTTAAAACTTAGTTCTATAATTGGTTTAGTTTATGTATGGGAGGTGCTTTTTAAGATGTTTCAAGGTAAGGAATACTTTGGTAAGCATAGTTTAGCATCTCCAATACACTAATTTTCTCTGAAGTTTCTGAGGAGAGCTCAAATTTTTCCTCCAAGTCTAGTTCTAAACCCCATGTTTTTAAAGTCTTCACAAAGTTAATTTTAAATGTTCAAAAGTCCAGTAAGTTAAAATAGCTTAACTTACTTTGCGGCAGATTTTTAGGATGTTTTTGATAACATTGTTCCATTACAGATTTCTAAGTCAGCAGCATTAAGATTTCAAATGTTTCTAAGCAGATCAAATTACTCAAAAGGCTCATTTGTTTGTTTGTTTGTTCCTGGCAACGATAATTAACTGGTATAGTGATTATGAAAACAGCCTTTCACAGTGTTAGTATTCCATTTGAACTCATAAGTAATTTTCTGTCAACAGTATTATCAGTAAACTTCTGTGTATATGTTACTCAATGAAATCTTATAAGTAACTTCAGATTTTAAACTGTATGGACTGTGTCTATCTGAAATAGGCAATATGTATCAAATTATTCTTTTGATTTTGTTTCCATTGAATAAAAAGCTACTGTCAAAGGTGAAATGATCTTTACTTTTCTAGTGGAATTCCTTTTCATTTCTTTCATTGTTGTGAATCCATAAGTAAGCAATTTCACATTTTATTACAAAATAAGTAGAGGCAGGTGTCTAAAAGATGGAGAGAGTGGCATACTCAATTTTCTTGTGGCATGTATTAAAGTTTTAGGAACATATTTGCCTGGCCTTCTGCTGGGTTTAGTCAAACTTCAGCTGACGAGTAAGTAAGCATTCTATAAACATTTTTTTTGTTGTACCAAAGTTTAACTTCATTCAGACTTCACGATTTCTTCATTTTTGCATATAGTAGAGTGTTATTAGCAAACAATATAGGAAAAACCAAACTGTAAATAAGAAAAGGCAAACAAAGTGTGAAAAAGCCAGACATTGAGTTATATATTGTTTTAATACAGAAGAAGCAATACCTAATAAAGAAGTTTAATTGACTTCTTTGTTGGTATTTAGTGTTACTGTTGCTCTAACCGTAGTTATTGGATAGTAATCTTTCTGTTGCTGTAAGACCATAAGTTTTAAATATCTTCTAACTGCTCTATTTCTTTGAACTATAGCTTTATCTTTTGAAAGGCTAATATACCTTAGTTACACCAGTAAACTCGCTGTAGGCTAAAATGAATTCCAGTCGAGGTGATATCACTACCTGTACGAAGTGGAATTAAGGCTATATGATCCACTTTTGCTTCATTGCATGCTTAGTATTGTTGGGCAATTTAGGTCTATAAAGATGCTTCTGAGTGAGCACCAAAAAAAAGTCTGAGAGTCATGTCTATGAAGACTCTTCCTTTCATTTCTTCTTATTATTCTTTAATCAGAACTATTGCTTCTAAGTCACGTGAGACCAATCTCCAAAATGCATGCCAATGAATAATTTACTCCTGATTTGGTATAATCTCAGGAGTCATTCAGGAAACCCACATGATGTATGCTGCTTAGTAGCAACTTGAATGAGGGGTTTGAGTATATGTGGGTGCATGCTGCTGCTCTACCATTTCTGCTGACATAAATTTTAACTTCTATCTCTAAAATATTTTAGAAATAATAGTTTCATTCAATTTATTTTTCCCTTAACTCCTCAATAATTGTTCTCTTTTCCAGGTTAATTTCAGGAAATCTGTAGACAGCTACAAGCAAATGCTTAGCTACAAAATGGAAAATTCTAGAATTATAGCCATTATGTACTTACAGACACCTGTCATTCTATATACTGTATCTACTCTACAACAATTTATGCTTATGTAAATTGGGATGTAGAACAATTGATGTCTTTTATGTTATATCACCTCATGACTTTTATCTTCCAGGTCAAGTATAATTGAAAAAATATCTCAGTCTTGCTAAATTGACTTTATGACACAAAAGGTAACTACACAATGAAGTAATGTTAATTTGGAGAAAATATTATGCTATGAGAGGAATTCTAGTCTTTTCATATGTGAGAAGTTACATTAGAGCTAGAGAAATTACTTTGAAATCAATAACACCCTACATCTTAGAACTTGAGAGGGAAACCCATGTAGGCCCCCGTGTAGGCTAGTACCTCTTACCTCTTTCTATGCCGTCAGGGTGTGCACACAATCTCTGTTACACTTATATATTTAGAAAAGATCACACTCTAGTAAAGTTACAGCTGCTGGAACAGTTCCACAACCATTGTGAAAATTAAAGAATTGAAGTATACAATTTCTATTTCATTTTTCATCATCCATGTTAAATACATTTATAGATGGCAGCCAGATAATATTTTATAGAAGGAAAAAAGCCCTAAATTTTCAAATATATTATCCATATGTCTGATTTTTAATTTCCTTTCTTTGAATATATTTTCCAATAAAATATCCAGTGAATTTGACAAAGTCTTTTTACTTTTGAGGAATATTAGGTCATGCTTGCAGATGGAGAAGAGCAGAGGATGAGAAAATATTCTACATTGAGAAAAAATTATGATCTCATGCTATGTGTGCTGATACAGGAAAAGCCCCACACTTGTCTAGTTCCATGCAGTCAGGTAGATTTGGGAAAAGATCTTTAAAAAGAGAAATCAAAGTAACCCTACATATGAATAATGTTTATGTACTTTTCCTGCAGAAGAAAATGTACATTAGTATTCACATTTGACATCCAAGGTGTGTTGAAATCAATAAAATATTCAATTAGAAGGAGAGAAGGAAATGTCATATAGTGATATTCAAGCACCTCTAGATATACATAAGAAACTATAAAATTATGATATTTTACAGGAGGTCAGAAATTACAGACCATGACCTTGTGTCTATTTTAGTGTGAAGAATCTGTTTAGTCATCAGACAATGAGGAAACGGACCTCCTGTGAAAAAGATCAGTTAAGATCCACTGAGATTTGTTGCATGCGGTACTTCATTCTTTTCTTCAAAGAAATATTGTTTAAGGACTGAGTTTTATGAATAATTATTAAAAAGGCTGCAAGGGGCATTTATACATATAAGTGTATATATATATTATACAGCATGAAGAATCTTGAATTCTTTTGGAAAATAATATTTGGGATTTAAAAGGGCATAAGGTTTTGGGAAGGTATGTTCATAGGGTTACAGAATGGTTTGGGTTAGAAGAGACCTTAAAGGTCGCTTACTTCCAACCCCCTGTCATGGATAGCGGCACCTTCCACCAGACAGGTTGCTCCAAGTCCCATCCAACATGGCCCTGAACTCTTTTAGGGATGGGGCAACCACAACATCTCTGGACAACCTGTTCCAGTCCCTCACCACCCACACAGTAAGGAATTTTCCCTTAATGCGTAATTTAAGTCTACTCTATTTCAGTTTGAAGCCTTTCTCAGATATCCTGTCTCTACATGCTCCTGTAAAATGTCCTTCTCCATTTTTTTTGTAGGCCTCCATCAGGTACTGGAAGGCCACAATTAGGTCATTCTGAAGTCTTTTCTTTTCCAGGCTGAACAAACCCAAGACTCATAGGCTTTCATCATAGGAGAGGTGCTTCCATTCCTCTAATCATCCTGGTGGCCCTCCTCTGGACTGGCCCCAACAGGTCAATGTTCTTCTTGTGCTATTTGTGCTATATGTTGACAGGCTAATGCTTTTTCTCATCCTGTGTAATAATTTAATATAAAGTGTTGCACATAGTGACAAAATTATTTTCAATATCACTGCTGATTCAGTATTAAATATAAATTACAATTAGGAAAAAGCAGGGAATATATGAAGTATCATTGTATCATTGCTATTGACCCTTCATACATATATATATATATATATGAGAGAGAGAGAGAGAGAGAGACAGTGGATGATTACCTGTTGAGTAAAATAAAAGGTTTGCATGTTTTTGATACAAAATCCATTCTCATTGAAGTCTACAGTCTTTTCCTCTCAATAACTTCTATGCTTTCTTCTCCATTATCCATGATCCTTTCTCATTTTCCTCTTTTAAACAACTTGTGAGCTTTTTTATTATTTGATTTTTTTTTTGTTCAGATTTCCAGTGTTTCCAACTTTCCCAGTTCCAACTGCCTAACATCTTTCTGGCTAGAGTGTCAGTGTGAAAATTATCCAAGGCATGTGTGCTACAAGGGCAGAGTATCCTGGAGTAGTGCTAAGAAGTTTGGGCTATTGTCCCTGTTCTGAATATGCTATGTATATTTTAACTATCCTTGTAGTCATCCACACGAAATGACAGTATGAAAGCAGTGATAAAAATGGTGCTTTTTATTTTTTACTGAGTCACTCACAATTTTGCCTAACAAATTCAGAGGCACAAATCATGTTTTGAAATAAATTCAAAATTTTATGGTAGGTCTGAAGGTCACAAGGTATTTTCTGTTACTCAAATTGTTTTCTGAAACAATCAGTCAAGGGAAAGTCTTTGTCAGTGCTCCTGAATCAGTAGGGACAAAAGCCTTTACATGTCTCTTTACAGATTCATAAAGATTTCTATACTATAATAGCATGTTCTACATTATACTAATAGTTTAGTTATAGATTTGCAGCAAACATTTGTCCTTTCTTCAACTCTTTTAACCAATTTAATTTCTCTGTTTTGTTTTCTGTGTTGCACTTCCCTTCATGCAGTCTTTCTCTCCAAATCTTTCATTAGATTTTTCCTAGTCTTCCTTACTTCAGCAGGTCTACCATGGATTTGCACTGCACGGTGCATTTAATAACATATTTGAAGATATGGCAGTGTTAAAGTGTAGTACAGAAAGGCTTGCATTACGTTTTTACTGAATTAATTACTCCATTTGTGACTGCAGCCTATACAGAATATTTTCAGTTCAATAGTAACTGTAAATCATAACTCACACCATCTGAAAAAAAAAAATGTGTGGGGAACATTCTTGAATTTTATTTTGTATTTCAACTGCTATCCTGTGACTGGAACCCAAACAATTGGATTTAAAGCTTAGCAAAGTATCCCCCAGTACTGCATTAGAGACATTCTTTTTTCTGTAATGTTGATGAACCTAAAAATTAATGTTATGAATTCTCAGGTTCTGCTTCAAGAAGTTGGGGTTTTAGGCTGATGGCTCACACCTCTGCAAAGAAAATAGTTTCACCACCTTCAACATCTTTGTAAGTGAAGGAGAAGATCTCTTGTCTGTTGTAACCAAAGATGCCAGAATTTCTGTGCAATAGCACAACATTTGTTCTTTTCTTCTCAAGCTCTACTTCTTGCTGTGAGCATATAAATTTTATCTCCTCTTCTCAACACTAGAAGGCTCAGACACTGAATACTGTGTGACAATGAATCAACTGACTCCATTCCCATGAGAGAAATATAGGCACTGGGGACTGTAGGACGCACAAAAAAAAAAAAATTCCAGAGACTTTCCAAGTCTCACTATAGCTAAGTTTCTGTGTAGCTTTTAGACTCTGTATTTAAAGAGAGTGAAAATAAGTTTGCTACTGATGTTGACTTTTCCATATTAGAAGAAAGTACTATGTATGTTTGACATAATTCTAATAATAGAAAAAGTTATTTCTTCCTTCTGTTATTGGAAATTGCGTTTCCTTTCTTTCATTTGTGTGACAGCTGTAGAGCATATTTTATTTTATCTTTAATTACTTTCAAGGGAAAGAGGTGAGCTATTTGCTCTGTTTCAGGTTTTGATATTTGAGTGTTAGAGGAAACGAAGAACCATGAGTAGAATAATTTACTCCTGTTTACAAAATCCTATCTTCTTTTTTTTAAAATTTATTACTTTTTTCTGTGATTAAGTGTTCATTATTAAATAAAATATGTTTTAAATTGCTTAACCTAATTACAGAAACTTTCTGCAAATATGCTTAAGCATCAAATTACTTTCCAATGACATTCTGATAGTCTTATATTGATTATTCTTTTGTTTTTGAAGGGTTTGTATTCAGTCTGGATGTTTTATTTATTGTCTTGAAACATATTTATTGTTACAAGTAGTCTAAACTGAGATAAAATCCCCTTGATTTAGATTTTGAATAATAACTGGTTTGTTAAAAAAAAAGGCTTGCTGACTGGTTTGACTCATTTATTATTTTTTCCCCTTAAAATAGTCATAGAAACTCAGCTGCACTATAGATCTGTAGCTGGGATTTAGGAGAGATTTCATTTGGCAAGAAAGGAAAGTATAAACCCATGCTGCAATGTAATCTTAATAGTTTCTCTGTATGCTCAAAGTTCTTTTGGCGTTGTTTTTGATTTTCTTGTTGATTTTAAGGTACTAATTCTCCACTAAGCTGTGGAGCTTGGCAGTAAGGGACAAAATTGCCATCCTTTTCTTGTATAGTAGAAGGATGTACTTGATAGGACATAATGAATCCCTGATTTGTTTGGAAAGTTCTTGTCCTGTTTTACCTGCTTTAGCATTAAAGTGTGCAAGACTGTATTCTGTTGTTGCAAGTCAGAGGTTTTGCAGGTGTAAATCCAACTGATTCTATAAGTGGTTTTAAGGTTTTATGTTCTACTATAGAGTGATAATTCTTAGGTAGTTGTCACAATGTCAATTGCTCCAGCTGTTCTGAAGTCTTTCCAGAGTTATAGACAAGTACATTAAATTTAAGTGATATGGAAATATTTTTCACCAACTACATAACTCACTATTTCAGACAGTGTAAAACAAAAAAAGCCCCCAGCTCCATAGTGAGACTTTACTGAAAACTCATCTGTGCATCCTTTTATGTGACTGTGCAATGTCCACCTGTTTTTCAACATGCCCAGCAAGACCATGGTATTGTTAAACACTGATGTGTTCTCCATATCTAAACCATTTATATTAATAGTATAAATTTAATATAATTCTTAGAAGTGTATATATATTTTTTTCCATAGTTCTAGTTCTATTGTTTCTATCTTCTTCTGGTTATACAGAAGTTAAGGTCATTAGGACCATAAGACCTCAAAGATTGTCCCAAATGCCCTGACCAAATATAATTGTATGCTTTCTTCCTTCTGTGATCTTTGATTCTTTTCTTATATATCTTATATATCTTATATTGCATATGCACATATATGTGCATTTACTCTACTACCAAAAATGTTTTTCTTCCATCTGTTCTTTTGTGTTAATAGAATGGAAATTTGGAGGAGAGGTGAAACCTGTGTGACATATCTGTCAAAATATTCATTACAAACAAAATTCTTCACATTTTTTAACAGGAGATGTTATTTTATGCACATGTTTTGATGTCAGCATGATTATCTCTTTGTCATTCCTAGTTTGTAAGTACTCTTTTTGCCTAATTTGACAGCATTCATTCTTCTTCACTAACTTTTTAAATGTCTATTCCTTAAAAAAAGCTAGCATTCTGTTGTCAAGTGGATTTTTACAGAAGTAGGTAAATCATCACTGACCTTTTCTAGATTGTCTCATATGTCCCTTATTTGACATGATTAACACAATGCAATTTATTGATCATATTTTATTTTATTTCATTGTAACTTTCAAGTACTGCACAATAATTACAGTAAAGCTTAAGTTGTAAATATAATTTTTCTCTCACAATAATTTATTCCTGATGTATACTTTTTTCTTTTTTTTAGCTCTCTAATTTTTTAATTATTTTTTGGAATTAGGAAATCCTTAAAGAAGACAGCAAGAGACATAAATATGAAAATCATAGAATCATGGAACAGTTCGAGTTTGAAGACATATTTACAGGTCATCTAGTTCAAACTTCCATTGCAATGAGCAGGGATATCTCAAACTACAAGAAGTTGCTAAGACTCCTATCCAATCTGACTAGCAACATTTCCAGGGATGGGGTATACACCACCTCTCTGGTAATCTGCTCCAGGGTCACACCATCCTTATCATAAACTATTCCTTCCTTATATCAAATCCAAGTTGATTCTGCAATTTTTCTCTGCATTTCAAACCATTACCTCTTGTCCTATTGCAACAGACCCTGAGAAAATGTTTGTCCACCTCTGTCTCATAAATATCTTTTAAGTGCTCAAAGACTACAATGCAGTTTCCCCAGAGCCTTCTCCTCTACAGACTGAATCACTTCAACTCCCTCAGACTTTCCTCATGGAAGAGATATTTCATCCCTCCAATCACCTTCATGGCTCTCCTCCAGATTCACTACAACAGGTATATGTCATTCCTGTGCTGAGGATATCAGAGTCGGATTCAGGTGGGGTCTCACAGGAATGAAGGGGAAGAATCACCTCCACAGACTTGCTGGCCACCTCCTCTCCTGAGCTCTCCTGAGCCCAGGATATGGTTGACTTTCTGGACTGCAAATGCACATTGCCGGCTCAGGTCCACCGTTTTGTGCACCAGGACCCACAAGTCCTTCTCAGCAGGACTGTTCTTAATTCTGCAGCCTGTAAAATT
This sequence comes from Phainopepla nitens, assembly GCA_013400175.1. Classification (NCBI taxonomy): domain Eukaryota; kingdom Metazoa; phylum Chordata; class Aves; order Passeriformes; family Bombycillidae; genus Phainopepla; species Phainopepla nitens. The sequence goes on from VXBQ01012690.1 coordinate 1,382,572, forward strand.
ATTAAATTTGTTCTGCATAAGATCTATTAGGTGTTCTCTGTGTATGAGTTATTGCCTAACTGAAAAGCTAGCATAGAAAATTGTTACGATATTTTCTCTGTGTTTTATTTTGGGACATTATACATTAAAGTTGTGCCACGCTGAAAAGTAAAAATTGAATCAGGGTAAAAAACTGGAAATGGACACATGCAATATTGTGTATTAAAAAGCAAATGCAGGGAAACATTTTTTGAGTTCAGGGAAATACATTTTTGAGCTTTATTTGACAAAATGGCTCAGCACAGCTTAAAACTATATGAGAGGAGTTCTAAATTGGCACCTGTCTGCTTATCCATTTGTAATATTGACAGAACATGGATTTGTAGTATGCAGAGTTGACAATTTCCAACCGGATGTTGAAGCACTGATCTACATGACAGGAATTGTGATCATTAGTTGCCATGCTTGAAAAGGATGTGGACAGATTCAATGTGGTTAGGTGCAATCAGTCCTGAAATTAATGCATAAATGGAAGAGACACTTTTTCATTATTGCCTACTTTGGGGGAAACAGTGGGTGCACTACTGTCAGAGTTCAGACTGATAGATATTGATACAAATCATTTTTATATGATCTGCCTATTTATTAGAATTGCTTTTCTGCTCTCTATATGGAAGTCCATGATGCATTTCATTCTGAACTTCCTAATGTTCAGATTGCTGTTCTCATTGCAAGAAATAATGAAATGGATTCATTACTTTATTCTTAAAATATTCTGATTTATTTTAGGATATACCTTCTTCAGGGATTTCATATACCCTTCTGTTGTCTAGTTCATTTGTTTTACTGTACAAGGGAACATATTATACATATTTTGAGGACAAAAAAATTCAACAGATATTTTTAGATTATGCATACACACAAACAGAAACAAAGACAAGCACCTGGGAAGATACAAATTCCTACTAATGTTTTCAGCATTAGTAAAACTCAATATTTTTAATGTAATGATGAACAGAGAGGAATTAAGATGACAAGTAACTCCTTTTTTAGTTGCATCTACATAAAAGAAGTAAATTTTTGGTATAGGTTTAAATTTTCTTTTGAAATTATGTTTTGCAAAACATTGTTTTCTCACTTTGAATCTAGAAATGAAAGCTCAGTCAAATAATATTCCATTAGTACCTAAAATTTTGCATATGTGGGGGATTCTACTTTATGTAATTATCTTTTGAATTCAGAAGACTTAACTGTGAAAGCTGAAAGAACTATTGTGAGTTCTCTGGACAAAATGATATCAAAAAGAAATTAACACTACTACAGTGATACAAACAATCTGATTAAAAATTAGTTATTAGTCTAAGCCTGTATCACTACTCCTGGGCTTGGGTCCAGTATCCCCCTAGAGAGTTATACTTGTGAAGGAAAAGAAGAAAATATATCCTTCACTGCTAATTTTAAAAAGATATCAAACTATTTTGAAGGTGAGTATATGATTAAAACACAAAAAATAGGAGCAGGAGGGCAAAATGCTGGTAAGATACACAAACACAAATGCATCATTAATGTAAGCCTGAGAACAACTGACCTCTTTGTTATTTTCAAATGGGTTTGGGTGCTTGAACTTTACCTTCATCTCTACATTATTTTTATACAGAGAATTGTACATGCATTTCTTCCAAATTCCTCCTATACCTTATTTCAAATGCAGAGTATTTGGGTTATTACCCTTTGTCTCTCTTGCTATTTTAATAGTGCTTCTCTTGTCATGTCATCTTAGATCTGTATAGACTTCACTTTTTAGCTTTTTTATTTGCTTGGAGTCTGTTCTGTGACAGGTAAGGTGTTTTTCTCCGTACAAATTCATGAAATAAATACCTGCTTAAAAATGCTTCCTGAAAATAATAATTGCAAATGAAGCGAGGAAGTCAGCTTCATCCTAGGCCCAACTTAAATGCCTCTAACACATACATGGGGAATAATCAAGAGGAGTTACAAAAACACATTCACCTGCCAGGCTATGATCTTATGGTCATGGAGAAGTAGTGGAATGACTGCTGTGGAATAGAAGGATATAGGCCCTCTAGGAAGGACAGACAGGAGATTAAGAGGGGATGCTGCCCTCCATGTCAATGACCAGCTGGAGTGCATGGAGCTCCACCTAGGGATGATGAGCAGCAGCCTGAGAGTTTACAGGCTAGGATTAAAGGGAGAGCAGGGACAGGTGACATTATAGTGGGGGTCTGGGGCAGGCCACCCAACAGAAGACTGCGCTGATGAGGCCCTTTACAGACAAATTGGAGCAGCCTCATGTTCACAAACCCCTGTCGGGGACTGCAACTGCCCCATTATCACACCAATTTTTCTGTCTTGGAGGAAAATCACAGAAAGGCATAAGCAAGTTCCTGGAATGTGTTGGTGGCAATGTCCCTCTCCAAGTACAGCAAGGAGATGTTGAGCTGAACCTTTTTCTTACCAACAAGGAGGAGCTGTTGAGGTGAGGAAGGTAATGTTCAAGAGCAGCCTTGGCTGGTGTAACAATGAAATGGTGGACTTTGAGATCCTTAGTCAAGTGGGAAGAGCACACAGGAGGCTCCCTACCCTGCACTTCTAGAAATCAAACTGGTTTTTTCAGGGGTCTGCTTGGTAGAGTGCTGTGTGATAAAGCCTTTGAGAGAAGAGGGGCTCAAGAAAACTTCTTAATATTGAATCATCTATCACCTTAGGCAAAAATGTCAGGAGGCCTATGTGGATAACCAAGGAATTCCTGAACAACCTCAAACACAAAAAAGAAGCTTAGAGAGAGTGGAAAGAGGGTCAAGTAGCCTGAGAGGAATACAGAAAGATTATCCAAGCAGACAGAGATCAGGTTGAGAAAGCTAAAGACCTGATAAAATTAAACCTGGCCAGGGGCACTAACGGCAACAAGAAAAGCTTCTGTAGAAGCATCAGTGATAAGAGGAAAGCTAGAGAAAATGTGAACCCTCTCCTGAAGGAAATAGGGGACCTGGTTAGACCAGGATATGGAGGAGGCTGAGGTACTTAATGACTTTCTTGTCTTGGTCTTCACCAGTAAGTGTTCCAGCAACATCAAAGAGCCATAAAAGACAAAAGCAGGGACTGGGAGAATGAAAAACTACCAGCAATAGGAGACCATGTGTGAGACCATTTAAGGAATTTGAGTGTACACAAGTCCATGAGACCTGGTGAGATGCATCTGCAGGTCCAGAGGGAACTGGCAGAGGAACAGTTAAGGCTTATTTTTTGCAGTAAACTTTGAACTTATTTTTTCATTTTATGATCTGTTGATTTCCTAATGCATGATGACTCTCAGGAATTCACGAGGTCTGTATTTTCAGTACAGCTTGAAGCAAGCAACCAGAACTCATACATTGATGTACTGTGGCAAAACAGTGAAAAGCAATGCCAGCTCAGATTCCCACAGCCAATACAGATTTGTTGATGCAGTGCTGTTCCTGGGTTAATGAGATTTGTTTCTCAGCCACTGCAGTTGGATGAAGCATTGCACAAATATAGCTGTACAGCTTCTAAATCCAGGACTTTCATATTTAACATTTGTTTGATCATCTCTAATAAGGTTCTACATTGTTTATGGACTTATATTAAAGTTTATGCTAAAGAGAATTTTATGGACAGTTAATGCTGGGCTGTGTTGCACCAGCCAGCTTTTTTGTTGTGTGGGTTACAGTCATGAGACATGTACTGTTCATTATCTACTTCACATCTGATAGGCTCTGATTTCATACATACATGAAAAAGCTCAACATCTCCTGTTACTGTTGTGCTGATTTTCTCTGCTATGCAATACTCTGGTAAGCCTCAGAAGTAAAGAAAAAGAAATATGATGTCAAAAGGATGAATAGACCAAAAAAAAGGTAAAGCTTCTACTTCAGTCATGTATATTTACCCTCATATTTCTGGATTGGGAGTAAAAGTTGCTTAATTGGGTGACTGGGAACACCAGTCAGATTTTAGGGAATAATATATTACACTGGCAAGGGCAATTTAAGAATATTTTTTTCTATAGAATATCTCTTTATTTTATGATTTGTGCCAGGAGAGCTTCCATTTGTGTGATACAGTGTTAACCTACAAAGAAAAACCAAAGAGCTATATTCTAGGCTGAGAGTGAGTTAAAACAATATAAATAAAATCAAAAAGAAAGAAAATAATGACACTGATTCAGAGAGCGTAAGATTTCTGGTACTCCCTTTGAAAGAATTCTTGGTTCTGCCTTTGAACATTTTCCAAAGCTGCAATAGCAAAAAAATCATAACATTAAGTTTCATAAAGAGCAAGGGTAATGTTCCTTTCTAGCCTAAGTGACAATGAGATCTACTCCAAATGACATTCTTTTTATCATCAAGATCAGGACTGAGAAACTTCCTGGAAATGTTTTTTGCATGATTTAAAACAAATTGTTCATTACCAGCTTTCTTTAGAGGGAGAACATGGATGACAACATTAAACTTATTTATAGTTTCTAACAGCACAGATATCCAAACTTCAAGATCTCGCAGACCTGTTTAGGTATATATTATTTCTCTTAGCTGAGGTCTTTCCCTCTGTGTAAGGCTCATCCAGGTTTGAAGAAGGAAGCATTCATCTGAACAAGCAAAGCATAAAAGTAAATAAGGAATACATTTACGAAGTTCCAAAAATCATGGAGTTGCATGGGGAAATTATCCCTGCAATTCATCTGAAAATAATAACTTTTAATGTTTGGGGGTTTTTTGTCCTCCATATCTCTCACAGCTTTATCTTTATGATTACTTCCTATAGAAGCTGGATAGAGACTTTTTACAAGGGCATGTGCTAATAGGACAAGGAGTAATGGCTTTAAACTGAAAGAGGTTAGGCTTAGATTGGACATCAGGAGGAGATTGTTTTCTGTGAGAGTGGGGAGATCCTGGAACAAGTTGCTCTGAGAAGTTTTGGATGCCCTATCCCTGGAAATGGTCAAGGTCAGGTTGGATGGGGCTTTGAGAAACCTGGTGTAGTGACTGCTGTCCCAGACCATTGGGGGGAGATTGGAACTAGATGGTCTTGAAGGTCTTTTCCAACCTAAATCTTTGTATGTTTATGTGAGTTTCCTTTGCAAATTCCTTTCTCTCTCTGTAAAATTTTTATAGGAATTCTCTCATTGCCCTTCCATATACTGTGCACTTTCTTTTGTCTCCTTCAACAGACATTTATTCCAGGGCATTTCTTTCTGGAAAATGTCATAAAATCATAAATCAATTTAGGTTTAATGAGACCTCTGGAAGTCATGTAGTCCAAGTTACTGCTCAGAGTTTCAATGAAAGCAGATTGCTTGAGACTGTATCCAGAAGAACTTTAAATAAAGATCGCCGAGGGTATCTCCAAGGAGTATGGTAAATCTCTTCCTGTAACTAAACAAATTCCATGATAAAGAAAAAAAGTCCTTAAATGTATTTGAACCTTTCCATGATACAAGTTCATATATCACTAGACATCTCCATAGTCTCCAACCAGTAAAGAAGTATACTGAAAAAGATATAAAAAGGCAACAGTATTATTGTTGAGACAGCAGTCATTAACAGTTCGGGGATTAAATAAGACAAATACTTGTGGGTCCATTCCAACTCAGGATATTCTATGATTTTATTACTTATCTGAAAAAATATAAAGGATTAAAAAGCTCCTCAAAGAACCTGATGATTACGATGATTAATATCTTACTAGCAGTAACAAAGATTGACCCTTCTCCATCTGGCAGATGACTGCCTCGTCACAGAGATTTGTTGGATGTCTCTTTGGGTTTTGTGAGCAAATAAATGCTTGGTCTAGAAGGTATTAGTTCCAGTCACTTGTTCTTTGAGCATTAGCCAAAAAATAACTATTGTATTGTTCTTTAAGTTGTGTTTATCTTTATCTCACTGTCTGATAAAGGATATCCAAGGAAAAGAGACATAGAGAGAGGCAATTACAGAAACAGCATTACAAGAAGAGTGTTGCAGGCAGCATGGATGGTCAGTCTGAATATGCTGATGTGCTTTAACAAATATGCTGCATGACTGCCCATTCCTATACTGAGTTTCCTTAAGCAAGAAGCCTTCATCTACCTCTCAGTTTGGTTTTCTTTTGAAAAAGAAATTTGGGAATACCAGGTGATGTCTTGTCTGTGTGTCAAGGACAGAATGCAGCTCTCACCTTCGCGTCAACTGAGAAGGAAGATAAAAGTTATCAGTACATGTCTTGCAGCACTAAGTGTTTTCATTTTAACTGAACAAAAAATATCCAAACAAACAATGCAAAAAGAAGCCATTCACTCTCTTTGGTCTTCAGCCTTGATCCATTCTTAATCATCCTTGGTTTTCTGATGCAAATAGGAACAATTTTGTGATCTTAATTATTTCTCTTCTCTTTGGACACAAGAGCAAGGAGAGATTGCTCTTCTCGTCTCTAACTGATGTGGCCACCGCAGCCTGGGCTAGCTCAGAGGGGCACACCGGCACTGTGCCAGGTGTGGGGAACTGTCTCGGTTTGGGGAGCACTGAAGGCAGAACCTTTTGAGCTTCTTGCTCAACAGTGCAGAGTCTCTCACCAGCGTCAGGGATCAGACAAAGGAGAAGGGGAAGGCCCCTGCTGCGAGATTTCAACAACATGGGTTTAGTAAACTTGGAGGGCCACAATAGGAGAAGCCCTGAGCACCAGTATGCATGGGGTTAAGTATGACCAAAAACCAGTGGGACGACACAAACTGGTGACCAGTTGGGAATTTCTGGGGGAGGAATGAGGGGATTTGTTTATAACTTTAGGGCCAATTGGGGTAGGGGGGAAGAAGTGGGAGGTCACATGGACCACAATGCATTGAAGATGAGGGGAATTCCCAGCAGGTGTTATGGTTAGGGATTGGTTCAGGACGAGATTGGCAGGGAAGGTTCAGGAATAAGGGTAGGGTTACAATGACAGACAGGGAAGGAGCTAGAATAAAGGGTGGGGATATAGTGAGGCACAGCTGGGGGAGGATATAACTTAGGGAACAACCAACTTTAGGGAAAACCCAGGGGAAGCATAGGAGCAAACCATCAAACATAGAACTGTAAAATATAAAATAAAAAACACCCACTGCAACATCTAACAAACTGTTTTCCTGACAAGCTAACTGATTATCTTAACTGTTCTCCTTCTGGTCCACTTCCCTTTGCACTTAGCACTTGGAAGAGCATAGAACTGCTTTTAAGCACTGTAAGGGTTTCCTTGGAATGCTCAAAATACTTTTTGAGCTACATTATTCATATAAATTATTGTACCTTTGATTTATGTAATTTCTATGCCTGAAATGGATGATTTGTTTCATCGACATCACTATAAGAAAAAAACCCCAAACAATGTTAAAATTAAGCATTAATAATTCATTCATTTTTTAGACATTTGTTTCAGTTAAATAAAATAGAAATGTAGCCGCATAAAAATCCATACGTTTTTAGGCTGATTAGATCAATAAAGTATGATCTCATGAAGGATTTTATTATTACACTTCCTTTCTATGGTAACAGACTTCAGAAAAGCAGTTTCTGTACCTATTTTTGTTTTGGAATACTGCAAAACTGGTAAGTGGATTAATTCAAGATAATTCAAAACATTCTGTTACCTCAGAAACCCCCATTTTTTGGTAATGATTTATTATTACAGACACTATAAAATATAATAAAAAAAATAAAAATGAGCCTAAGCAATCTCTTCAGATAGTTTAACATGGATAAGATATCAGCATCAGCCTTCACAGTGGAATAAATTGTTTCAATTTCTTTTTCAAAATCTGATTACTTTATTGAAAATACTTCTAGAATTTACAGCTGCAGAGGTAAATCTGGAGAAATGTGTGTGATAATATCGATCTCAGTCTATAAAGACTTTCAAAAAGTATTTGTGAGGAAACCAATACTTGACGAAATTGTTTTATACCTGTTAAGGTTTTACTGTTATTGGTGGGCGGCAGAAAAAAAATACAAAGGCAAGAAGTATGTCTGAAAACATACAAAAAATAGGGAACTTTTAAAAAACATGTAGTTAGTCTGAATGCCACCATCTATTGCCAGTGGCATTACACCAAGAAGAATTTCATTTTTAGGCACAACTATGAAAGTCTTCAAAATAAAGCTAACAAGACACACCTACATATGTTATCTGATTATAACTTTCATATCAGTTCCTATAAGTAACTTATGTGCAACTAGAAAAAAAAAGACTAAATTATTGTTTTGTTAAATTTAGATTCATTATGAAGTTTGCAAAATTTGGAGCGAGACCAGCTATAAAGAAGGAACTAGTGTTTAGTTAAATTCAACATATTCACATTTTCTTCTGATAAAAGCAAAATAGAATCAGGCAATTTAAATAAGTCCTACCATATCACAGAATTGTATCGATTATTATAACTGAAAAATAGAAACTGTGTTTACCTTGCAACAATGCTATATGTATTCCTGTTCTGATACTAAAAAACGCTTAAAATTCAATACGAGTTAGTCCCATATACTTCCAGCTGTATCAATAGTGAGGAAAGGGAAGAATGAACTGGAAAAGCTACATCCTGGCTTAAAAAAATTGCCATCTGACTTTGAATTAAAACTGTCCTAGCATTGTAACCACTGTAGAATTGAAGTCGCACCCAATTTTCACATAGTTAATAAAAGCTGCTCAAAAATTGAAGTTGGGGATACAAAAAGAAAAAAAAAAGGTTTTGATGCAGCTTTAGTTGGAAGGCAGATTTATTTATTAATCGTGTCTCTTTTAGCTTCCCTTCCCTCTCATGAGGTGTGGAGGGTGCAATTTCAGTGACTCTGCTGTAATTCTTCTATAACTCTTCCACAGATGCTTTAATGTCAGTCAATCCCGTCTCTCTGTAGTAGCTGACTGTCTCCCCAGCACTGCAATTCTATTCATTCAATTCATACTGAATTCTATGGATGTATTAAAGGGACAGTTGGCTAGCATGGGGAGGACAGGGTTGATTGACTAGGCTTCTGTGCAAGAATTACAGTAGAATTACAGCACAGATGCAGAAATTGCAGCCTGCTGCTCCATAGAGGAGTCTGAATGGAAATGGTGCTGGAAGGGAAGAATTGTACCTATCAGGGACATTGCTAATAGTAGGGAAGTCTCCCTAAAATTAATCTTCATTAAAAACAATTTGGGAAAAAACCAAGAAAGCTAAACTTCATTTTGAAGTACAGTGGTTTTGAAAAAAGAATACAAAATCATTAAGGTATACTGTTTTTTTCTTTAAACTACTGTTGGAAAAATTGTTTTTCTAAGGATTCTAGTAATGTTATGGTGTTCTGACAGCAGTACTGTTCTATAGCTTTGATCATCTAAATATCAGGGATACATTAAAATCTAAATAGCAGGTTTTGTGCAGAGAAACAGTTAAAATGTATTCATTAAAAAACGCAGTTTGACATTTCCTTCCTGATTCTTCATTCCAATGACAATTTAAAAACACACATACATAGTTTTCTTAAAATGGTATTTCTTATTTTAAGTACAGAATAAGTATATATTTTTTGGAAATTTCAGGTATGTTATTAACATACACAGATCAAAATCACATACTTTAAAAGCAGGCAAATCTTAATTCTGTTTCTTGAAAGTGATTTAACAGAATTTTAATGCTTTTGAGTTAATAAATATGTGCTAGCTTAGTTATATTTTATGATAGTAAGATCATTAGTGCAACAGGGCATAGTACAATGATTCAAAAACCTCACTGACTGCCATTGGGCTTTAATTTGCTGTGTTATGAAATTCAAAACGATATTGTCTATGCTATGAGAGACACATTTAGTAAAAGATTTATATTATCCATCTATATCAGTATCTTCAAAGTACTTTTGCAATATGCTGTAGCTTTCAGCTGCTTCCTTTTCATTTTTGATACAGTAATGATCTTATATATTATTATATAAAACATATATTAAGTCAGGAGATTCTTCCATCCAAATCTTCCAATCTAGAATACTTTTTATTCTACAACTTGTAGGTTTTTACCACCATTACTCTTTTTACCTCTTGGACTCTTTTCTATTTTTGTGGTAAGCATTTAAATTTTTTATCCCTTTGTCACTTTCAACAGTTTTGTTCCCTGAAATAAATAAGCTGTACTGTACATTCAGATCAATAGGAAATAAAATTTAGTGGGATTTTTTCTTGATACAAAATACCGCTCCAGAACAAACTACATAAACAACTTTTACTGAAGGAGTATTACAACCTTTGACTGACTGTTGTCCAAATTAATAATACTGATACAAGTTTTCTAAGACATCAACTTATAATTTTTAGTATGGATATGGATAGAGTTATTCAAACCATCCTTTGTACTCTCTGATCACAATTACTGTAGGCACAGCTGGGAGACTACCTTGTCGTTAATGACTGGATGGAGTTGTGTTCTTCTTCTGGTAAGGAACAAAAATCTCAAGATTCTGAAATGCATGTTTTTGACAGAGAAACAGAGAGGATTCAATGCTTTTTTCCCCAGGTGCTTATTTGACCCCACTGCTGAATTATTAACTCTTCCACTCTGGACAGACCATTGACATTACTTCATCCCATGCATATCACCTGTGTTTGGTTGATTGAACAAGAAAGCTCACCAAGTGATGGATGTTACATCACACACTATTTGCCTAGTCTGCACTTAAAATTATGCTTTTCTTTGACTTTACAGAAACAGTGCCAATCCAAGTGGTAAGCCAAATAATTTCCATGTTTAAATTTCAGTGAATCTTCAGGCACACGAGGAAGCTCAGGTCAGCTCCTTTGATGAGGTAGCGCTGCATCATGCGACTACAGTCTGGGAGAACCAGAAATGGGGTTTTCCGTATGATAGCAGTTTGGATTGTGTCTTCTCCTTTGTCTTTGCTCCTCCTCTTGCTTATCCCCCAGACTTCAGCTCCATGTTTTACTTCATCAATGTTTTTATATACCTAATGTAGCTGTGGACTTGAAATAGGATGCTAAACGACTTACTAAAAGAGCTTCGCCATAGAAAAAAGTAATTTTAATATTTTTAACACAATAACTTTCCCTATCACTTGCTCACAGAAGGACACAGACTGAAAAAGTACAGAAAGTGTAGTGTAAACACAACTTATTCTACAATTATTTTATTTTTATGATACAAAGAATTCCCCCGCTTCTTTTAGAATTTCAATTAGAATTACCTGTTGAATGTATTTCCTCATGTCTCTTTACTAATGCACCTATACAACTATTAAGGTTTTATTCTTTGGTAGGGCATTTGGATGGGGTTTTTTTCTCCTGAAATCTAGACCTTATTTTTCTTAGTCCTGGGACCCAAGGTTTTTAGTGTGTTTTTAAGTTTCTTGTATCAATTCTATGCTCTTAATAATTTATTGGGGGTTTTACTGCTAGATTAATATTTTCACATTTTATTTCTAATTTCTGCCTTCGCTTTGATACAAGTGAAATTTCATCAAGTTTTTTCGCTGTCTTGAGAGAGCGCGTTGTCTTATCTGTGGGCCTTGTTTGACCTCCAGAGCAGTTCTTTTCTTTCAAAGATATAGTAAAGGTGTAAGAAACTCTTGCTCTTCCATTTGGTTTCTCAAGAGAAGTTATGTTAAATATTTTTCTGTTACTTGAACTCTTTGACATATAAGGAAGCTCATTCAGAAATCTAATGAGAATGCATATGATATTATGCTTCCAGTATGCATCCTCACCTTTATTGGGAGGATTTATTTGTATGCAAGTTACACTGCCTTTGCCAGCTGAGCAAAGGTGAAGCTGTGCAAGCTGGCTAGTGTGAATGCAAGTATACAAAATGAAAATAGCATATACTTTTACAGATTATGCTTTATGTGTTCCAAAAAGGTTTTAGAGTGTAGTTTTCCTACATTTGGATGACACAGCTGCAGTTAAAAAAATAATCATCAATTTTCTTAGCTGTAGGCTGAGTCACATCCAAGATGTACAATATAATACTGCTCTTGGTCAGAATTAGATGAGAAAATATGTTATGATGTCAGGTTTATGCATTGAACTCTATTTTTTTTCAGTGCACACCATTGGATCCATATCAGGTTTTAGGATATATAGCCAAAAATTCAATGAAATTCTGAAACAAACTACCTAAGCAAATAATATGTAATAGGATATATTATATAAATAGTGTCATATCATGACATTTGATTGTTTCACTACTACCTGTGGAAAAATGCAAACAAAAGGACATAGTTTAATGAGAATATTAATAATGTGATGTTGCAATAATTTTGACAAAAGAATGTGAATATGCTATGCCAGCATTTGACAGAATTTGTGTGACTATTTTAATAAGAAATGACTTTTACACGCCTCACTGATAGCTGCACAAAACCTATGCGTGTATGAGACTGCTCTAGACAATGATATTAATGGCTTCAGCTAACATGAGGTGCAGACTGGGAAAAACACAGAGCTGTCTGGTTTATGCTTATTCTGAAAAAAAGTAAAGAAAGCGTAGCAGCTTGGAGGGAGCAATTAAGGCTCAAAATAAATTGAAACCCCTTAGATTTATTAGCTGTTCTTTACTTTAAATTATTGGGATAATTTTGGAAATTTAACTGTTATTGGTTGAACATTTAACAACGACCAGAAGTGCTTTCCTTTTCCCATACCTACTTAGAAAATTGCAACCTTTTCTGCCAGATGTGTATATCATAGCTATCCATTCCTTTATTGTCTCTTCATTGGGCTACTGAGATCAGTATGACCATCAGGGCTAGGGAAGCCATTGTCCTGCTGGATTCAGCACTGGTGAGGCCACATCTTTAGAACTCTGTTTAGTTTCAGGCCCCTCATTTCAAAGAGGACATTGAGGTGCTGGTGTCCAGAGCAACACAACAAAGCTGGGGAAGAATCTGGAGCACAAGACCTATGAGGAGCAGCTGAGGCAGCTGGGGCTGTTTGGTGTGGAGAAAAGGAGGCTCAGAAGAGACTTCATTGCTCTCTACCATTACCTGAAAGGAAATCCAAGTGAGGTGGGGCTTCATCTCTTCTGCCATGTTTCAAGTGAAAGAGTGAGAACAAAATGACCTTAATTTGTGCTGGGGAGGTTTAGATTAGACATTGAAAAGTTTTGGGGTTTTTTCCACTGAAAGAGTTGGTTATCAAAACATTGAAATGGGCTGCACAAGGAAGTGGTAGAGCCACCATCTCTAGAAGTCTTCAGGTGGTATTTGGATGTGGCACTTGGAGATCTGGTTTAGGGGTGATTATGGTGGAACTTGGTTGACAGCTGGACTGGGTGATTTTGAAACTCTCTTCCAATCTTGGTGATTCTGTGATTCTGAACTACCCTCTGTAATAATAATTACTACTGAGGTCATTCAAAGACTGAAGCTGGAGTTGAATGCGCTGCTAACATGACATTTGTTCCAGGTTAAAACATTTTGTGCCTATCCCACTCATCTCTTTTCTTATTTTTTTTTCCTTCCCTTCAGAAGATCATGTTCTATCTAAAGGAAGAAAACCTCTTTTTTATTAAATATACGAGACTATTTTTATTGTCTAGACAAAATCCTTTTAGAGAACTATGAAAGCATGCTCATCTGCCAGCTAAGCAGAGGTCAAATTAGGAAGTGGTGTGTCTCCTTGTGTGATCTGGGAAAGATTACCTGTTTGCAGAACTCTGGTGCAGCCAGAGAAGTTTGCCTGACCAATCTGATGTGGTCTCTAGTTTCCTTCAGTACTCTGGATACTTTGCAGAGCACTGACTATGTCTTCTTTTCCAGATGGTACTTAAGTATGTGTTTTTTGACTTTATTATACAAATTGAGCTACACCTTTCCTTACCTGACAGGTTTCCTCACTTTTTCACAAATTAAATGGGAATAAGTTTATGTACCCTTTTTCTGTATTTTAAGAATCCAGAGGTAAAAGTTCCCTACAACATTTTTATGACACTTTATTTGTTAATATATCAACAGAAAACATTCTCTGATATGCAGCTTGAACTTTTTCATTCTTACTTTAATCCTATTACTGCTGCTTAAATTCCTTTTTATCATCCTGAGTGATTCTTCTCCTGCCTTGGATTTACACTCCCAGGATATTCAGGGACTGTTATCAAGTCCCCTCATTTCAGCAAAGAGGAAGCCCTGATATATTTCATATTTATTTATTTATTTATTTAATAGTTCTATTTCTGTATTGCTCTACCTTCCCTACAGTTTTATGACAGTTTCTGTTGTCCAAAGTCTCCTTAGCTTCTGAGTAGAATTTTGTCAATTAGAAACCTACAAAACAGTGTGTATTTCAGCTCTTCTCTTTCTTGAGTGACACAAAACCCAATGGTGGTTTAAAAATTATTTATACTAGGTACAAAGAGAAAGACTGATCCTGTTCTATAATAAGTCTGGTTTGTTATAAACATCCCTAACCAATGGTGCCTTTATAACTTGTGTCTAAGATGCTATGTTCTAGTACAAATAGTTGTCCGAATCAGTTCTGTTATCAGTGCAGTAATTATTAACTTTTAATGGCCGCATTATCACAGTTGCGTAGAAAACCAGCTCAGACATTAATGCCAGGCACCAGAGAAACACAAGAACAAGACAGTCTTTTCAACAAAGAGCCCACAGTCTACATTAGTGCAAACCACTAAGACAAGACAGCAAAAAAGATAAGAATGAATAATAAGACAGGAATTAGAAGAAAACAAGAAGACAAAGTGGTCAGCATAGCAGTTACTGGTTTCAAAAATCAGAGATCCTGTGGCTCTCTCAAGACAGTAGCACTCTTTCTCTCATTCAGTATGTTTCGAGTAGTTTTGTTTCAGATATTTACATTAAATAAAAATTCATGTTTCATTTTCTATATTTCTGATCTGTCCAGATGACATTGTGTTAACTCTTTGTCCTAATTGATCTCTTTTTTGTTACTTTTCTCTCCCCATTTCTTTGATTTGTACTTGGTCACTGTCTTCAGTATCTTCAGTACTCTCCAATCTTTGCAGATAGCAGGATAATATATTGGTAATACTTTACATGCTATTAAAATTTTGGAATGCATTTTTGATGTAGATATGTGACAGCATTTTTTAAATTTTGCAGTGAAACAAACAAAAGCACATACTTGTTACTTGCAAGGAATGCATACAGGTAACCCGGGCTGCAGCAACCTTCCCTTTCAAAAAGCAAGTTACACAGTGCTATATCCAGTCACCATGGCCTGAATGTAGGTTCACTGCTAAGGAGAGGTGTCACTTTAGCTGATGGCTTCTGAGTTACAAATTGATGTAGCTCTTTTAATAATGAAAATAGAAATAAACCATTGACTCACACACAAAACATGGAAGCTGTTGCCCTGGACTGCTGGACCTACAATGTCATCTCCATATATTTAAAGAAAAAAAGAAGTAAAATCATAACTATTATTTACAAGACAGACAATTTTCACCTTTGCAAAATTTACGTAAAAGTTATGAAATCCAAGTC
>VXBQ01012690.1:1403041-1480100 GCA_013400175.1 Phainopepla nitens
TATTTACTTTGCTCCAATATTCAAAACCGGCAGATTGACTTGGGTAGCAGGTTTGTAACATTAGAAAAATTTCAGTAACATTTATACATGGATACTTGTACTATACACTTACACTCTCCACTTTTACAAGAAGAGAGTGTGCTTTTAAGAAAAACACTTTTTAGGTCAAATAAGCTGATTAGATTTTTGATTTGTAAGGAATGTATGAAGATTTAAGATTTTAAATCTTTGACAAACATTTTATCGGGCAACTCTCTTGCACACTGGCAAAAAAACAATGACATTCTGACTAAAAGAAATTAGCATTAAGAACATATGTAAACAGGTACAAGTGTTAGGTCTGAAAGCATCTGATCTCTAATGAGATCAAGAAATCCAGCTAGGATTTCTAAGGACACAAATTTGACACTTACTAACAATTTGCAAGTAAGTATAAAGTCACTGTAAATAAAAGAAAGAAGAGCTATCTGCTATATGTAAGAGCAGGGGACTATGTCCCGAAAAGCAGTAATTTGGAGAATAATATAGTGGTTATATTTGGGCAAGTAACTCAATGTCAACACCTGATGCAACGTCATAGTGACAAAGAAAAGTGATAGATTGCTGATGGATTACATTACATTTTGGATGCATAAGAAGAGGACTTCTGGAAAAGGAGGCACTGATTTTGTTGTCATAAAATGTATCGGAAAGATTGATGTTAAAACTGAAAAGGGTTTGGGAATGAGGTGGAAAATAATTCAAAGACTGCAGAAAACATAGTAGTAGACAGCTATAATTCAATCTGGTTTTCAAAAAGTAGATAATGAGGTGACGTGCACAAATACAGTCTCTAGAAGGAAATACATGCAAGAAAAAGTTTCTTTACTTGAAAAAGACACAAAACCCCTTGACATTGAATATAATACATTTAAAAGGACAGAGGCACATTTTTAAGAAGTAAGCATGACTTGCTACAAAAGGTAAGTAGGACACTAGTCACACTGCTTCTTTATAGGGAGGAAGCATCAGCCTCAACTTTTCTTCCAAGATTTCTGACACACCTCTTGCAAGAATTAAGTTCTTTCCATGTCAGTTACTGTCCCCCAGAACTGTCACACATTCATTTGCCATTTGCTACTATTGTTTTTTTTTTAATTTAAATATGGGACATCAAGGGTCACTATGGCAAATTATTGAAAGAAATGGATGTAGCAAGCATATTGTTGCCAGCAATGTCCATATGTCAAGCTCCTAATTATTTATGTGATATATATGTTTTTAATAAATAACAGATGATCAGAAGCATGTCATCAAGTAAATTATCAATTTTCCCACCCTTTTAAAACTGACACATTTATTGTTAATTATTCTACCTGTTCTCTGGTAGAATTTTTTGTTGTTCATTATAAAAAACAAAATAGTTTACATAAAAGCGATAAAGGGTTGGCTGTGGTTAGAAGAAGGATGATGAAAATGTAAGTTTACATGGGAGTCAACTTCATTTGGATTATGTAGCATGACAGAAGTGGATATGGGAGTAAGAGTCTTGCAAATAAACAGGTGAAAATTGTGGCCTACTTAGAGAAACACTGATCTAGGCATCATAAAAAGGGTAGAGAATGTATAAAATTTGGTAAGGAAATTTTCAGTATTTCAGATTTACTAAGTCCACTAAGCCTAAAATGGAAGAATAATACCATAATTGATTCATCAGTAAAAATGGAAAGTATTTTTAAAAGCAGTTTTACTTCAGTATGCTTTCATCAGGAAAACAATTTCATAGAATTCATAAAACATTTCAGTCTTTTTGCATCTCTGGCTGTATGAAATCTGCAGTCTTTTCGTCAGCTTACTTGGTAGAGGATAGTTAGAGATCAAACAGAAGACAGCAAGGAAGTGGTAAGGATGAGACAGGATAGAGAAGGAGGAGTTATTTGCAAATTTAAAAATACAGGTGTATCCAATATATCTTGTGTTTACAGTGCGCGGCTGATACTGCCTGTCTGAGAAGATCTTTAGAATATTCAGAGTTTTTCTCTCCATCTTGATATAAGAGTTAGTACTAAGATATGGTTTCTTTTACTAGAACTTAGAACCACAGACTGTCCATGTAGAAAATAAATGTAAAGAGTACAACAGATATCTGACTTCCTTATTTTATGCTGAGAAATTAATGTATATTTTAGTCTGTATAAATTTATTATAAATTCTGCGTTTTAAATTTATGTCTGTCTTTTAGAAATTGGGAATTTTAATACAGACATTAAAAGATCAGAAAAAAAGGAATTAAAGATCTTAATTTCTTTTAAATCAAAAGAGCATTATCAAGATGAATGGAAAAAATATAAAGTGGCTTCCTTTTCAAAAACATTCAAAAATCCTCCATTCTGAAACTATCCAGGGATCTTTCTTCTCAGTGATCTTCATAATATCAATCTTCTTACTCATACAGTCTTACTCTATCCTTCACTTCTAGACTTTGTTCACACTGACCTGCTTTTAGAGAGTACACAAACAGATAAAATGTACTCACTTACTTTTCTTTAATCAATTACTGAGGAAAAAAATTATGATCATTCAGTAGTATAGGAGTACACAGCTGGCCCACTGATGCATTAATATATTTTAAATGAAGGGTAGTTTCATAGAAGTGTGTGTATTGCAAAGTGTAAAAACAATTTTTCTAATTTTGTGTACAACAGAACAAGCAAGAAAATGAAATAGCAAAAATTGTTGTGTGGCATTCCCTTAAAAATTCCCTAATATTAAGAAAAAGACATAATTCCATATTTTAAATTTTCTTTCTGTTTTGTACAGTCTGATAAGTAATTACAGTGGTTTTTTTTGTTTTCTTTGAAAATGCATCCAAAAGCAAAACACAGATAGAGTGTTTTGCATTACCTTTCAAAATTACCTTTAAAATAGTCTTTTGCCACTACTGCATTTTCATTCTTGGACTGAGGAAGAGTCATTATTGATTGTGACACTGCTATCAGTAGTCACAGATGAACAAAGATGTATTCAAACATACTAAGAGCAGAAACAGGGATACCCCAATGCTCAGCTAATTAATGCTACTTGTTTCTAGGGGAAAAGGTGCCAGTCTACCCAGGAAACATAAAAATCTGGGGAGAGAAAACAGTCCCATACTGAAAACTGTCTAGTGAAGGTTGACCTCCTAGGATAGAAAGTCTGTTGCTTTAAAAATAGTCAGTCGAGACCAGTGGGTTTTTGCTTTCATTAGGTTTGGTTTTTTTTTTCTTTAACAGGTGTTCTTAATACTTTTGTAGGAAACTTACACTGCTCAAAAAATGAAATATGGTATTGATCCACATATTAAAATGAAGAACCAAATAAAAGTCTTTGTCTCATATTTAGAACTATTTGAGGGGTATAAAGAATACCATGCTACCCCTTGTCAACCCTCTCTACTCACTGTTTGATAGTTTCTGTTTTGCTTAAGAGTTACAGTATGCTGAAAGGACTGCTGCTTCAAGTTATTTCTTAAGTGGTAGTTGTATAATGCCTTTAAGAACACTGGCACGATTCACATTTTCTTGTACTACCACTGTTTTCTTTTCTTTGTTTTTCTTTCCCTTTCTGAATCAAAACTTTATAAGTGGAATGTTCATGTAAGAATTCAGTGAGATTCTATTTCTTCATATTTATTATAAAAGCACCCACAAGGTGCTGTGTGTTTTCCAATCACATTAAATCAAAATTCTTTCTCTGCAGAATACACATTCTAAAAAAATTAATAGTGTTTTGATAGTGAGTTTGATTTATTTAGGTATCCATTGAATCTAGTGAGAAAAATTCTTTTTTCCTTCATTGGATTGGTTACCATTGACAATTTTTCATTATCTCTTGCAGGTAAATCACGTTACATTATCACATTACTACTATATTTACAGAACTTCTTTGTTATTTTTTTCATACTGCATCTACAATAATGGGACTGCCATATAAATAACACTTAGTTGCATCTCCTAAGAAGAAAAACTAGAGAGTTATTGAAAACTAACTCTGATTTGAAAGTCATCTTCCTTTTAATACGAAGTAATCTGATATTTTCTATGTCCTTTATGCATAGGATGACTTTTTCTGATGTGCTGCTCCTGGTTGCATTTTTCCAGGTCAAAGTCACTTTGATGAATATATCTGGTGTACAAAATAAAGCCTTGTAAAACATTTATATGCTGCAGGATTCCCAATACAGGTTTTTGACAGTAAGAAAATCAAGTTTTATAGGGTACTACTATAAAGCTGTACTACAATAGGTTTCCAAATATCTTGTGTATAGCAACATCATAGCAGCCATTTTATTCTGCTGCATCACTACTGGAAAGACAGAATGGAGTCAAATTTTCCTTCCTTTAATTCATCTTCAGTTGGACCTGCTGCTAGCCAACTGGTCAATGAGGTCTCTAAAGTCAATTATAGAGAGATGTTTCCCAGCTGAAAGAGTAACTTCCCCATGCTCACCTGTCCAGATATACCTCTGTTTTCTTCCTTAATCTTCTCTGCAGAAGAAAGTCCTTTTTCTGTTTAAAATATGGTAAAAATGTTCCACCCTTCTGCCATATTGGGCTTTTTTTGGCATCAGCACAGTTTGAGCTAAAGGTCAGCTTAAGGACAGATTTTCCTCTTATTATTATATAGATAACTGCTTCTTAACACAGGAAAACAAATTTTTCTTCATATTCATAATAGTTTCTTGCCCATTTTTTTGCTTTCAATTAGTCATTGCTCAGGTTATGGTTGGAATTCAGTCACCTGAGTTCCACCTGAATATCAGGAAGAAGTTCTTTACTGTGCAAGTGACCTTGCACTGGATCAGATTGCCTGGAGAGTCTCCCCCACTGGAGATATTCTAGAACTATTCTAGTATTTTGTCTGGATCTGGACACAGTCCTGTGTTATGTGTTCTGGGAAGACCCTGGTTGAGCAGGAAGGTTGGACCAGATGATGCCCTGTGGTCCCTTCCAACCTGATCCCTTCTGTGATTCTGTGATTTACAGGAAGCTGCTGACAAAAGACACCAGAGCCAGAGTTGTTTTCCAGACAAAATATAGTTCAGAAAATACTGAACATATTTCTATATCCAGCAAAAACCTGGAAGTGCATCAAATGAATGATATCTCTCTCTCTATATATAGATGCATATAAGAGGGTGACTGCAGTTTTTTGGGGGATAGAGATGAGGGAATTCAGGGATTTCTGTTATAAACTTTATTCCAGTGCATTTAGTCATCACTACTTGCTATCCAGGCCTGCTACGACCATTCATCTGATAACCGTAATGACCTTTTATGACTATTGTGCAATGGTTAGTGAAATTTCTACTTTCATAATTAAATAATGAAAAATTGCAGCAAGGGTTTTTTTCTATAAATTTTGCACAGAGTCCTCTTTTTATGTACTTTTTCCAAGAAAAAGGCCTAGAAATATAGCTTCAAATATTTTAAAAATCTCTAAATAGGTTTGTAATAACAAATATTTCATTAGTTACCATCAAGAAAAGAAGAGCCCTTAAATGGGGTTAAGTAACTTAATGTGTTAATGCAGTACTACATAACTGTAAATACACTGAAGTTAGCAAAGTATTTTAGTAAAGCTGAAGGGTAACTATCTACTGCCTACTGTTTCTCTGTGAATTTTAAATTCATAGCCTCCCTTAGACAGAAATAAAAAGACAGAAAAAATTGTACTTTAAAAGATTTTCCCCCTTTTTTTCCCCTGCATTAGAAACTGGAGTAGATATCATGGGAAAGAAAATCAAGAAGCAGCAGATGTCATGTGTCACTTTTACAGTTATTGATACTAAGCAAGTAGCAGTTTGAATCCACTGAGATTCAGTATTGTATGTTTATGGGTTTATTTAAATTGTTAAAATGGAATACTTTTATGCCTTTAAATGTTTTATGATTCATGGCATTTATGTCTTAAAAACTTATATTTGTGAGTTGTTCAATGGTAGAGTTTTTCAGCAGCTTTTATTTGTTTTAACCAAGAAGAAAATTGCACCTTTAAACCACAGGTGATACAGGGGAAAAATAGCAGGAAGATAGAATAGCAAATGTGTTTTGAGAGCACTAAATGTTGCATGCATGAAGCAAACACACATATTGAGTATTCAAGGAGTCAAAAATAAGTCAAATAATGTGAATACGGAAAATTTTATTTTCATCTGTAAGTGTAGCATAAACTAATCCAAACAGAATATAAAAGGCTTTAGTGACCTAATTGTGGCCTTGCAGTACCTGAAGGGAGCTGACAAAAAAGATGGAGTGGGACTTTTTACAGAATATGTAGAGACAGAACAAGGTGGAATGAATGGATTCAAATGTTTATTTATCCCGTGCCTGGAGGTGTTTATGGCCAGGTTGGATGGAACTCTGTGAAACTTGGTCTAGCGGGTGGTGTTCTTGCTCAGAGCAGGGGGTTGAAAGCAGATGATCTCCAAAGTCCCTTCTAACACAAAACATTTTGTTATTCTGATTCCAAGAAAAGCTTATTATAAAGATTTGCCAGTTTTGCTATGCATTTCTGGTTTATCTTGATTCCTTTTTCTTTAAGCAAAGACATTATGTTTCCTCCATTTGGAATTCAAATAATAATGTCTCTTAGGTGAAAGGCCTTTCAGCTTTAGTTGGAGAGCCTCCTGCAGTGGTACATGCAGCTGAAATGGGTCCCACCATACTTTGATCTAGTTAGGATGGCTAAATATCTTTCAACATGAGTGGTCATTATATTGACCTAAACCTCTAAGGCTGCAGTGACAGCCTACATCAGTATCAATACTGGCTGAAAGGACATATTAAGGCAGCAATGGTAGATAGTGCTTAATCTTAGCTACTCCAGAAATTTGGTAGCCATGCAAACACAGAATCCTCACTGCCCATGTATTTTGAGGCATTTGTACCTACTTCAATAAATTCACTGCAATAGATTCAGGAGTCATAATTTTGAATACATATTTAGTAAAATATCCCATCATTTTTTGAGGTTTTTTTAATCAGATGATATTTGTCCATATATACTATTTTGACAGTTTAAATGTATTTGTTTCTCAACTTATGTGTTTAACAGTTCGTGCACTGCCACATATATATTCGAGAACAGCAACCAGTAAACTGAATAGCATATTTTTCTTTCATGGATTAACATACAGTAATCTCGATCTTCAGTGAAAGTGACCTAGATTTGAAAAAATAAAATATAGAGTTGTTTCTCCTAAACTTGTTGCTGCTATTTATATATTGGGAAATAAATGTAAAAACCTCTACCAGTCTCACAGTTCATGAAATGCCTGAAGTCCACTCATCCTATAAAATAAATAAAGAGAAAATTATCTCAGCAGAAACACCAGAATTTAAATATACCAGTTTTCTACTTCAGAAGCAGTTTAATTGTCTGTCACTACATTAATGCTTTTATTGAAATAATTATATTTGCTTATTGTGTCGTTAGTTATTTGTTAAAGAATATATACATTCTCCATTCCACACTTGTCTGAAAGCTGTCACTAAAAAATGCACTGCAGGAAAAAGCATTTTGGTCACTTTATTTCTGACGTGAATTTAAAGCCTTTTCAATCTTTATTATACTGCATAGACTTTGCTTCAATTATGCTTGGTCCCTAAATAGGTTACATTTTTTTTAATATAAAATGAAATCCAAAGAATGTAAAACACTTTCATTGAGGAATATGGTGCTTCAAACTAGAAGCTGAATGCAGCCTGTATTTTGAGATGCCACCTAAGCAAATAACACAACTTGCCTGCAATTAGAATACAAAGTTTCCTGAAAATAGGAGAGTGTCCTGCTAGCACATAAGTTTGCATTTTCATCAGACCTAATCATGACAAACTGTGCTAAACAGAATTCAGCAAGTCTAAGATACACAGAAGCCTCAAGTCCAACATAAACTACAGTATTAAAGCGCATGCACTCTTGTTCTAACGGTACCTTAGGGCAGTGGGAGAGGCGGATGAGTGCCAGATCTTTTCCGCGTCAGACCGGCCAGGTTGTGCCCAACACAAAGCCTTGTGGAGCTGAGATGGGCAAACCTGTAATCTCTTCAACTGTGCTGCCAAAAATACAAGACATCTAAGACTAAAAAGGAATGAAGCTGAAAGGAAGCAGGGAGACTTCAAGTCCAATCCCTAGTCCCAAAACAATTTTTGCTGTTTTTTTTTTCTCCTCTCAATGACTGAGAAATATAAACATACAGATAGTTCAGGAAACAGGAACCAGAAGTTTTTAAGAACTAGTTTCTCTATTCAACTACTTATTCAAACTGATGTGCACTTTTTTTTGCACCCACAGCATGATTTTTCTGTGGTATTCTCTTAGGCAAGAAGGTGAGTCTACTGATGCATTATGGATTCGTTAAAATATGAATTAGAAATTGTGATTCTTTTAGTGACCTCAAAGGAAAACCTGGATTTTATTAAAGACATGCAGCCAAATTGTTAGTAGCTTTTCATCTTTATTCCCCAAAGCATAGCAGCAAAGAAAAACTCCACTGTTTAAGGGGAAATCACACAATATGGGTTTCCACAAGCAACATAATAGTCCCTTTCCCAAACTTCTCAAAACCCATTGTGGCAGCCTTTCCTCATAGAAAAAGTATTTGGTCTTTCTCCACATTATTTGCATCTTCTTTATATTTCTGCAGGAAACATAATTTCTTTCTTCATTTTAAAAAACCCTGAAATTAGCCAAACTGAGAGTTCAAAGTAAAGCCCCTCATCTTTATTCCCCCCTCCTTTTTTTGCCCATAAGCTTCCTCCTTTGAGAAAACTTGCTAAATTTGGACGGGTATTTCCAGGACTTAAGCTGAAAAACATTTGGATGTTTCTGTGCCTCCATAGTAGAGAACTTTTATTTTAAGCTATTAATGAAAAATCAGCCTTTTTTTCAAATGGATGCATATTTAATATTTGGTTTCAAAATCTGAAAGCTCTAAAATTTATTACACTACATTGTCATGAAGTGCTTAAAATACAAGCCACTGAATCCTCTTGATTACTTTCTGGTTTCAAAAATATACTTCAATATACTGTCTGTCACTTTTCTTTACCACATGTCAAAAAAGAAAAAAAGAATAAGAAGGGTTGCTGATATACTAATAGGCCATTGCATACCCTTTACTTCATCCCAAGAGCAAATAAGGGTGGACAGTAGACAGATTGTGTTTAATGCCTTCAAAACACAAGAGAATGGTGAGAAGAGTGTTGCAATTTTCAGTTGTATCAGCTGTGCCACAAATAACTCCTTTTCCTATTCTACTGAAGAGATGGAAGAAAAGTTTATTGTGATTTTAAGGTATGCAATTAAATGCTACTTTCCCTTGCAATAATTAAGACATATCATGAGTTGCTCAATTTGATTTATTCTATTGCAGAAGCGGCTGACCACACCGTGAGCTGGCATCGATGCTAACTCTGAAGGTAGATAGCAAGTCCTGAGTCATGCTACCTTATTGCTGTATTTACAATCTTAAACACTTGAGTTTAACCAATATTCTTTTAACAAACTGATTCAGCCACCATTAAATGGTTCTCCCAAAGGAACTTAGGTATCTTTGCTTATCCACCTAATCAATAAAAAGAAACAAGTCGCAATAGGAGGACAGATCAAGGATCACGAAATCGTGTTTCTGTTGGTGTCCAATGAACAAGAGACAGACTACAGAATTCCAAGACATAAACTTCATGAAAGTTAAATTATAAAGTTACATGGCCCTGTTGGTCTAAGGGCATAAAAAAAGAGCAAAAAAGTTATTAAAGAATGTATTTAATCAGATAAGCAGTTCAAACCAAATGGGATGAATCCTGGTGTCTTGGGACATTTAGACAGGCTCCTTTCGAATGTGATGTGTAAGAGCCTGTCTCCTGGTGATCCAGCAGAGGCTGTAATCTAGCTATCATGTTAAAGATTCCAGTGCTCCTGATGCCGGCCCATACATAACAGTGACAAACATCTGCAAAAATTCAGACTGATAAGAAATTGCTTTCTCTGTGTCTTCCCATCAGTGACATGAGACTGAAGAAGCTGGCAGAATCAGGAAGTTGTGTGATCAGGTCAGACAGGTGTCCCACCACACAGTTGTCCCATCTGCCTCTGTTGAAAATGCGACATCCAGGAGAAAGGAACTAAAGAAAAATACTTAATTCCTGTCCACTCTATTACACTCCCTTTATAATGATAAATTTAAATTAAGGTGGATTTTTCTTTTTAAATATCACTTCAGTTAGTAATGAATTACTAATTCCACAATTACATTATGCAACATGAGTAATGTACTACTTCTGATTTAAAGTAATTAAATGAGTCAAATTTCCTTATTAAATTATGCCATTTTCCAAACTTTAAGTAAGTCTTTTTGGTTTTTCGTTCATTTCCTAGAAAGTATTTCTTGAATTGATTATAAATTTGTTCATGTTAGAAACATCTGTAGTTATGAATGCTTCTAAAAAGTCCTTTCAGATTTTTTTTAATTGCCTTGTAATTTTGAATTCTGAACTTGACAAATCAAAAGAATACTTGAATTTTAAATAGTAGGAATATGAAAAGATTTAATAGCAGATAAAAATGGATATATGCAAAATTATAGATTGTCTTACAGAAATCCTGTCTTTTTGAACACAAGCTGTGAAGGGAAAAAGTAATCTGTAAACCCGGTTTAACTTGTACTTATTCTAGCATGGCTGATATAGAGAAGAAGGCAAAAGAGGGAATTGGTATCCATTCTTCATTAACACCCATCTCCTGTGCTTTCACTGATTATCTAAGGAAAAATTCTGGTTAAATGTGAAGTTATCAGTCCATTTAGTATACTGCTAACCAGGAATTTAAGAGAGAAGTGCTAATGGCTATATATCTAAGGACGTTTTCAAGACTGCTCTTCCTATCTTTCTGTCTATTTGCCTCACATATTGTCTAATATGCTGTCATAGAAATTCCATGACAAAATGCCCCACAACTATGGTGAAGTGACATGGGAAGACTTCTTTACAAATTTTAGTGGCTTTGAAAGATATGTTTCCTAGTAAAATGGTTGCTGATGTCATGTCCTGTTCTGTGTATATCTGAATAACAAAGATTCATATAATCCTCTCAAAAATAGGAGAAAACACAGAAATTACCAGAATACTCCATGGCTGTCTCTGCAAAATCTAAAACACAAAATTGGAACAAAAATAAGTTTAGACCAGGATCCTATGGGTTAAATTCTACTTTGAAGAGTGCATTTAAGGTATTATAGGCCCAGGCTCAAGACCTTTCTAACTATAGCTAGTGATCATGTAACTTGGTTCAATTTACTTCAAAAGTAATAAGGGTCTAGACAAAGCAAAAGAAAGCTGTACTTGAAAACATGAAGCAGTGCTTTTCCATACAGAAAGCATGAATAAGGATAGGTTAAAAATAATTGTAAATCAAAATATGAATATATTTCTCTAATTCCTTGTATTCATATTCTCTTTGTTGCAAAAGATTTTTTCTATTACTATGGCATCTTTCTCAGATTTAAATCATAACTGCAAAGAAGCTATTCTTTCTCAAAATGAGAGAAAATATTGTATGAAGATTACTGACAAATCACTCAATGTATCATTTTAATGACATGAATATTCTTGTACCAGAAAAAGTGTTAGTTTTGTTTGTGTTTTTCCTTGTGCAGGAATTAAAATCTTACATGTAAACAAAGTAATAACATTTCCTTAACTAGACAGACAGCGCGAGACTTACATTTCCTTACTGGGAAGATTGGCAATTGACTGATGTTACAGAAGAGTCTAGAATGAGAGACTTATTTCTTCAATTAACAATGCGTTGGTTACTTCAGTCGTATTCAAAGTTTTAAGCCTAGCTCATTCTTTCCTGTTACATTCAAAGTCTTAAACCTGGGTCACTTTTTCTCCTAAATATATAGATTTTGTCCACAGAAGCATTGCAATGTCCACGTATTTCTTCTCCATTAAACTACTGTGTCTTCCATTCATAAAGTCATGATCTTCTATAATCAGACCCCCATCATAATATATTGTGGACACAAGTGTTACCTCATCCTAATGATTAAAGATGAGATAATACTTTAAAAAAAGTTCTGAAAAGAATAAAGGATTTGAGGGAGAGGGGTGAGAGAGGACTGAAACTTCTGCCAATAACACATTGCAACTTGTTTCTGAAGTTATTTTATCACCTTTTAATGCTAATTTCTCGTGAGGAAACACAAGAGGGAGGTTGGGGCACAAAACCAATTTCAGGAGGTATGTCGAATAAATGGACTATGCGGCCATCATGTCTCTATATTCACTTGTCATACTTAAAGTAACTGACTCTCTTGTCAGCTCTAGAGAGAGATTCAGCCAAACTATGATCACCCTCCTGAAATCTTGCTCATGTATACAGAGTGACCAATTGAACCCAGAATGTTCATATTTCAGGAATCTAGTTCAGACAAGTACAATTAAATTATATTAATGAAGGGTATAAATCCAGTTATAGAAAATAATTTCTAGAAGTTGAACTTTGAACAGTAATGAAGGGTTCTGCATTTTCAGATTTTAGAAAACCAGGTGTACTCTTTTAAAAATTGGAAAAAGACAGAATTTTTATTTGAGATATTAGATATTATACACTGTAGGCAACTGGTAAAATATACTTCTACCACTCACATAAGCAGAATATCACTGTCAACTTGCCATCCTATTATTCATTCCTTCGTTCACCTCTAATGCAAAATCTTTTAATTAGGTGCAACCTAAGGACTTCATTTTTGCACTGAAGTTACACCTCACTACTAATTGTACACATTTTCAGCACGCTTAGATTGACTGTGTCATTTAACATCATTAGTAACTTAACATCATGAAACTTGGCTGTATTTAAATTTTTTTCCCAAGAAAAGTTTTTGTAATGGAATTTCCTAAAATCTCTTAGGAGTCAAGGCTCAATGTTTTGAATTATGCAGGTCCACTCACATCAGTCCATGGTTATCCACTCTACAACTTTGGTAGCCTTTCCTTAGGACAAAAAAAAAGCCTCAATTTGTGATAAAATTTGCTATGGACAATGTTGCATACTTTCTGGTAGCATAAGCACACCTCTACAAAAACAACACTTCAAACTGTTGACAATATTTGGAAACTGTGATGAATTACATGGTGCAGAAGAAAAGCCCTTGATCCAGTAAAAGCAGCTTCCTACTGAGACTGGGCCTTGCATTTGCTTATCTTATTAATTTAATTTATTCACAGCATGCTGGGTTAGCAAAGGAATCGCTTATGTGAAACTGGGTTCAAATTATTTCTTATGACACAAGTGGGGATGACTTTAATGGCTTAATCCCGGTTTTCTACTTAAGCATGTTTGCATATCTAATCTCTCATAATTATGTTCAATTTTTTTTGCACACACTTTTTTATAATTATGTTAGAACATCTTGGTGTACTCCTAGGCTAAGATGTGATCCTTAACTACCTCTGTATTGAAACTGCTCAGTATACAACAGTTCCTTTGTTCTCAACCACTGGACCTCACTTTTCACGGAAACCTGCGCGGGCAATGGCGTGATCAAACTGATGAGAGTCCATGGTACTTACCAGCAAATGGCTGGGCACAGAGTGCACACAGCTTCAGGAAGGGGCAGGCTGTAAAAAAAACAGAAAGTTTCTGCACAAGTCGCCATCTAACCTTGGTTTCCCATGAAAAGAAAGAGTCTTGTAGAGCCCCATTTTCTGTCTGCTCAGCTCTGCCCCATTCCCAGTAGCCAGTATTCCTCTGCTCACATGATGGAGGTGATAAATTGGAACCTAAAGAACACAGGTCTTGTTCAGACTTACCCTTTAACCATTTACTCATTGCTGAGATCAATCTTTAAGCAACCTGCTGGTATCCACACACGCGAAGCAATGATTCGGCAAAGATTATTGGAATCAGGGAGAAGTTGCTGGTAACTCTAATTTCTTCCTGCATAATACGGCTTGGTCCAAAATTACTGCAAGAGTTTACCCATTCCTTTGTCTTTTCTGTAGAGATGGCAGGCTAGATGGGAAGGCACTTAATACTGATTGAAACTGATGAAAAATGCTAAAGGATGTTTGCTCTCTTTCTTGTAAGGTCATGGCTAATCTACCTAAATTGCATTTACTGAATTTCATTTTTATGAGGACAACAATTTCCTCAGAAATTTTCAAAAGCATATAAAAAGGAGTAATACTTCCAATGATTACTTTCAAAAGTTTAAATAAAAATGAAAAAATTATGAAAACTTTAGTTTTATTCCTATTGAGTTTCGCTGTGTATCCATATCAGTTGTTATTGTCTCATTTTTTTTTAAGACAGAACACTTGAAATACGAATTTTTTTCCCCACATTTTTGATATTGCATGTATAGAGGTATGTGGTTTTCTTCTTCAAATTATTCTCATTGAAACATATAAACATGTATATTTCTATAAATATATAAACCACTCATATTTGTAACCCTTCTAAAACCTCATAGATCAACCTGTTTTTGTCAACATCTGTTTGACATATTTTGTATGCTTTGTCAGTACATCAGGAAATCATAACTTGTCAATTACTAAACCTTCTTTTCTAATTTTATATAATTAGAAAAGCGAGCAGATATAAATGGTGTGTAGCTTAATAATACATGATAATGTTTTAAAGATCTTTAAAAAAGTAAATTGGTTTTACAGTATTAGTGTAATCTATTATATAACATTAACATGCATAACAGATTTCTCTCACAAGAATAAGC
Source organism: Phainopepla nitens (assembly GCA_013400175.1). NCBI lineage: Eukaryota > Metazoa > Chordata > Aves > Passeriformes > Bombycillidae > Phainopepla > Phainopepla nitens. Next base: position 1,417,803 of record VXBQ01012690.1, read on the forward strand.
GGGTATTATTTGATTTGATTTTAATTAGATATATATTGTCTCTTTCATTATATATTATGCATATTAATACCATGAGGTTTTTGTGCATAATATTTGAAGGTTTATTACACTCAGAAGTTTTAAATGTTATTGATATGAAACTACTATATTGAACAGCAATCAAAATCACACTACTTTTGCTGTTAATTTTTTTGGGGTTTAGTAAGGGTGAAATGTTTTTGAAGGAAATGTTAATTTTAAATCTATGTTCTCATCTGAAAAACATAAATATATATAATTATTTCTTAAATATATACATATGGTTTTGTATGTAGATTTCTTTTCTGTAGAATTCTTCTATTGGTTCAGTAATGGTTTCTAAATCTATTATGGCCAAGTCATTCAAGACCAATGTATTCTGCTCTCACTTCTTTCTTCTTCATGTAACTTTAGTTATTCTTTGTTGAACAAAAGGTTTCTCCAGTCAGAATTTTGTTACCATTACAGACTTTGAAAGTATATTTACTTTTCTAGAAATTAATTTTTGCATAATTAATAATTATTGTGACCTAGCACTAGTAGTAGTTCTGGCAGCTAGGTGAGAAAGGGACTGTCGAAAAAATCAGGGTTTACCCCATTTAGAGTATGCTGACACAATTCTTCTTGTGATGCCTTTTGTGACAGAAACTGAGGAACTGCACCCAAAAGAAGTTGTTCAGAAACCATCACACCATTTTATCATTTTACCTAGGCCTCGACTATCTATCAGATGTTAACAGATTTTCAACACCGTTGGCTTGCATTTTATTCCATTTGGAGATATAAAGGCAAAAGTCTGACATTCAACTCTCAAGTTTTAGGTTTTCAGTCTTGCAGCATTCCCTATTTTTTTAATATATTGGATATACCAAATAACTCCATCTCTCCAACATTCTTTCTATTCTAAATGCAATGAGCCATGACCAAAGCGCTAATCCTAAAGAAATAGATAGCAGAAATAAAACAAAAAGTGGAAAGAATAAAATATTTAAACTGAAACATAGTGAGTTATAATGGTTCCATTTTTATAAAATAAATCTGATTTCAATTAAAACAACCTCTGGAGGTGGACTATGTATATTATAATAAACGGGTAAATGTAAGGCGTGGGAAAAGTTCAGACATTCCTTCTAGCATATTGAATCAATTAATGGCATGTACAAGGAAACCCTGATTATTTGAAGGAGTGGAGAAAAATGACTTGATTCTTTACAAGTAGTGCAGACTATTATTAGTATTCCAGATAGAGTGTGTTCTAGGGAGTCCATCGTATGCTTTGATCTCTCTGCATCCACAGCTGGAAACTTTGTGCCAGTCTCTGGAAGCAGCACGAACTGACAACAGTCACCTCCATCAGGAAAGTGAGTTAGTGGTTGCAAATGTTAATCAGTGGATCAAAGAACAAAAGTGAGTAAAATTGGGTCTTTTTTTCTTTTTTTTTTTAAATCTGATTTCATTTCCTATGGTCCCAAACAATTAAAGCATTCATAAGAACTCTCTTCTCAAGTTACTGCCATATCTTTTATCTGAAGCTCAACAACAGATTTTTATAAACATACTGTCGAGGGGTTTTCACCATCACATTTATGTCCTTATAAAATAGAAAAAATAATAAAATAATAAATAATTTATCTGTAAAACCAGAATAAAATTTTCAGACCCATTAATAAAGTGGCTGAGCTCTAAGTAAAATTTTTTTGTATATGTTCTATACTTTGTGACTGTTTCATTAGATTTTGCAGAGCTCCCATAATAAATTTTTAAAATTTTAAATGTATTTTTGTCTAAAGTATTTTTGAAGACTTTTAATAATGAAAACTAATTTACATTCTCAAAATTCAATATTTAAATGAGCAAGTCAAGCTGGTGAGAAGCATCCAACCTTTATTTCTCATAAGATAAATATATGCTATTAATTCTGTACATATATATAACCATAAAACTAATTATTCAAGTGATTTAAATAATTTTTGATTATTCAAGTAATTTAAATAATTTTTGCCATCTTTATTATGAAACTTTAAGTAGCATCTGTAATAATGTTTTTTGACAGGTCAAAATAGGTTGCCTAACTAGAGCCTATCATTTTTTGGGTACTTCTACCAAAAATGTCCAACATCAAGAAGAGAGTTGAAATGAACTAGATAATTCAATGACCCTGAGTCTATACCATAATGATAAGCAGTATGACAACACCATTGTGGGTCCATGAGAATAAATTGTCTTTAAAACTGTGCAGGGTTATGGGAAATTATTGCAAATTTGTTATGTGTCTTTGCGAGCACTTTGCCCAAACATATAGAAAGGTGTTACTAGAAAAAATGAATAGTTTAATGAGTTAAATTATAGTACAAAATAATTCTTGATGTGTGGGACCGTTTTCTTTTTATAGAAAGTACTTCTACAAGCCAGTTGACTCCCTTTATAGGTCCCTTTATGTAGTCTGAAAAGCCTATAACTTCGGTCTCTAACAAATCAGATCAATTTAAAGCCTTTTGAAAATAAAATTACTTATAAAAACATTCCATTGTCTGTATTTATTAATTTCCAATTGACTAAAAAGGAAGCTCAAGACTGCTTTTGGAGATGTAGATACCTACCTTATGATCAATCTCATTTAAAAAGCTCACTGGCAAGGTCAGGACATCTCATGTGCTGGAAATCATAACTCTAGCCCTGTAGATTCCTTAATGCATTTAAATCCTATGAGTCTACAATAGAATTATATTGGACTCCTTGGCAATGCAAAATTCCTTAATTATTTGTTATCCTGACTTTGACTAAAATGTTTAGATCATTGTCATATTATAAAAACCAGTGTTTTCTAATTCTGTCTTATGTCTTTAACACACTTGAAAAAATTCTCAAGTTGCATAGGAACTAATATTAAATAAATTAATGTAGCCTTCCATTAGTACAGGCGCCATGTTGCATATTTTGGGGTTGTATCTTTTTCTCCACTGGTTTTTAAATTATATTTTAAAAACAGTCTGTGTTTGGTCTAGGACACACAGGGTTTTGGAAGAGGAACTTTCTTTTATAATATTTTACATATATTTATTGTTCACATTGTGTAAGCAATTTTAAATAAAAGACATTTTTTATAGAGCAGAAAAGGAAATTCACAGAACTCTTTTGATTGCTTTGGAGTTTTTATAGGGATGTCTCAAGTCCAGAAAAGTAACAAAGTATATGCAATCATTCTGAATTTTTCACATTTTGATTAAATAGATTTCTTGGAATTCTTGGGGGGGGGTATGGGTGGATAGTGGAAACTAACTCACAGAAATAATTTTCAAATTTAGGATTTTGGGAATGATAGAGCAAATCAAATAAAGGCTATGATATATATCATATCATTAGAAATCAATACAGGCAAACTAATATAAACTTTAAAAAATTAAAAAACTAATAGCCTTGCCAGATTGAGTAATTAACTGACTACAGTGGTACAAAATATGTTTTATAGGTACAAATTTACAAAATCAATTTGTGTCTTAGGATTCCAACTTCCCTGATGACAGCATAGGGATATTTAAATACACAATTTTGCCACAGATGAAAGTGAGCAGAATGTTTTGCAGAGCAATCTGCCCTCTCAAAAGTATATTTTTGATCTGCACTATATGGTGCCCAAGTATTGGATCCACGACAAAAAGAGAACATTCACAGTTTAGTTTTTCTGTAGTCAAGGAGGTGGAATAAAGATCCCTTTTGATATTAATTTCATTTCAGAATCACCTCATTGCTGGTTATCCTTCCTTACACCTTGTTAAAATTTGATTTGACACTTCCAATAACCCAGATCAAAGATGTCATAATACATAATTGAAGGCCATATGGGACAGACTTGGTAAAAATTCATTTTGCAGAGAAAGGAACGCATACCCTTATCTAACTGATACTTAACAGTAACAGTGCTCTTTTAATTCAGACAAAAATTTTGAGTAGGTTGCCCCAATAAAATTGAATAGCTGAGGTTGTGCAAGAGTGCATCAGACCAAATTTGTTATGAATTCAGTTATTTTGCAGCATGTTACTTCTTTCCCAAAATATGGAGATGCAGTAACAAGTAAGTGACAAGGTCCTGAAATATAGATAACATGTGATTTATTTCAACACAATGCTACACCATAGAGATGATAATACAGGATGATTGGCGGTAAATTTTTATATATTGTTTGCATTAAATGATATTATAGATCAGATTTTAGAGTCAGTGTTTGCTTAGTGAGGGGCTGACGGAATATTGCTATTCTACTTAGTTATTCATTCATTATCTATTCAGTTTTCCAGTTTTTATTTTATTTATTGCTGTTCCTTTTAGGTACATTTCTTTGTAGTGGGCTGCTTTTGTTCTCTTTATTATTCTTTGAGTCTATGATCTGTGGAGGTAATTTTGAACAAAATTAAGAGTGCTAAATCAACCTTACCAATATGCTTGTATTTGCCTGGAATGCTAACTATCTCTTAAGATTTGTATTTCACATATAGTGTAGGGTTTTATTGTAGAAGGTTATTTGAATGTCCTCCAAGACTTGCTGAATTGTTTATTGATCTAATAATTATATATATTTCTTCTAAGTTCTAGTGTCTGTCCTTTTTTTGTTCCTTTATCTTAAAAATTTAATAAACAAAACATGAAAGAAAAAGGAATTAAAAAAAAAATAAGATGCCTAAGACTAGATCCCTGAGGCTTTTCTATTTTAAAATCTTCTATATCGAAGTTATAGTTTATGGAAATCTTCTGTGTACAATTTCTCAACTAACCTGCAAAAGTCTCTATGGAGTTATCTATATGCCCACTATCTCTGAGGTGTTAACGAATATTTTATGATCGATAAAATTTTTTCCTGTAAATATGTTCCTCATTGAATTAGAGATAACATTGGTGTTGTGAAGAAGAGAGCAGTATTGGTGGAATGAAGCTAGATTATACTGCAGTCAGACTTGTTTTCTGGTACAGGCATTTGAAATCCTTGAACATAAAATTTTCAAATAATATTTGTTGAACTAGAACACGTTGAACTAGAACTTTTCCTATTATTTCTTCTTTGTGCTGATCAGAAGCTATTTAAATTGAAAGCAGCAGTAATTGTAAAATATAAGTAAATGTCTTAATTATTTTTGAGGCAGATCACTTCAAGGTGCTTTAGTCTTAGGTGTTTTGGCCTAGGTGTGTTTTTATCAAACACAAATAGAGGTCAAGCAAAATAATTTTAAATTGAGGGTTTTTTACCTTTTTTCAATAGAACCTAATTTTTCAACTTTTTTTTCCCTGTTCTTTTTGTACATTGACTATACTGTTCCTTTATTCACTTGTATTTTTTTCCTAAGGCATAGCTATTTCAAAATAGATCTGTGCGCACAAACAATATACATGTATTTTCCTCATTATTCTTTAACAATGAATAGCTTGAAATATACTGTGTGAGTTTTTCACAGCCTATTTTTTTGATAGCAGGGGGGCCACAGAGGCAGCTTCCGTGAGAAGCTGCTGGAAGCTTCCACCATGTCCAGCAGAGCCAACCCCTGATGGCTCTGAAGATACACCTGTGGCTGGCCAAAGCTGGGCCAATGAGAGAGGTTGGTAATGCCTCTGTGATAACATATTTAAGAAGAAAATCAAAACAAAGGGGACCACGCACAGGTTTTTTTTCCTTCTAGTCAGAGAAGTGGAGGAGGTGATAACATGTGAGGGAAACAACATGGACACCAAGGTCAGTGAAGGAGGGCAGGAGGTGCTCCAGGCGCCAGAGCCGAGATTCCTCTGCAAGCCGTGGTGAGATCATGGTGAAGCACTTGTGCTCCTGCAGCCCCTGGGGATCCATGGGGGATGCAGAGATCCGCCCACAGCCCCTGGGGATCCACGGGGGATGCAGAGATCCACCCACAGCCCCTGGGGATCCACGGGGGATGCAGAGATCCACCCACAGCCCCTGAGGGATCCAGACATCCACCCACAGCCCCTGGGGATCCACGGGGGATGCAGAGATCCACCCACAGCCCCTGAGGGATCCAGACATCCACCCACAGCCCCTGGGGATCCACGGGGGATGCAGAGATCCACCCACAGCCCCTGAGGGATCCAGACATCCACCCACAGCCCCTGGGGATCCACGGGGGATGCAGAGATCCACCCACAGCCCCTGAGGGATCCAGACATCCACCCACAGCCCCTGGGGATCCACGGGGGATGCAGAGATCCACCCACAGCCCCTGAGGGATCCAGACATCCACCCACAGCCCCTGGGGATCCACGGGGGATGCAGAGATCCACCCACAGCCCCTGAGGGATCCAGACATCCACCCACAGCCCCTGGGGATCCACGGGGGATGCAGAGATCCACCCACAGCCCCTGAGGGATCCAGACATCCACCCACAGCCCCTGGGGATCCACGGGGGATGCAGAGATCCACCCACAGCCCCTGAGGGATCCAGACATCCACCCACAGCCCCTGGGGATCCACGGGGGATGCAGAGATCCACCCACAGCCGCTGGAGATCCATGGGAGATGCAAAGATCCACCCACAGCCCCTGGGGATCCATGAGGGATCAGAGATCCACCCACAGCCCATGGAGGAAGTGCCCATGCCGAAGCAGGTGGATGCCTGGAGTAGGCTGTGATCCAGTGAGAGAGATGGTGGAGAGAGAGGAGGGGCCCTGCTTCCAGGCTGGAGCAGCCTGTCCATGGAGTTCTGCACCCTCTGGAAAGAGTGACCCAAGCCCAGTAGTTTGGGGAGGACTGTGTGCCCATGGGAGGGATTCACGTTGCAGCAGTTTTGGCAGGACTGCTGCTTGTGAGGTTTGGAGCCACGTTGGAGAAATTCACAGAGAACTTTCTCCCGTGGGAGGGACCCCACAGTCACACAGGGGAAGGACTCCTCTCCCTCAGCTGCGGAAGAAAACCTCGGATGATGAACTGACAAGAACCCCTGTGCCCTGTCTCCCTGTGCTGTCGGTGGGGAGGAAGGAGGGGTTGGGGGAAGAAAAGGTGTTTTAAGGGCTTATTTTACTTCTCATTATCCTCCTGTGTTAGTAATAAGTTCACTTTGTACATCTAAGCTGAGCCAGTTTTTAGCCTTGGAGTGTTTTCTCCCAGTCCTTAAGCCGAACCTGTTTTTAGCCTTGGAGTGTTTTCTCCCAGTCCTTATTTCAACTCATGAGCCCTATTTAATCTTTTTCGTCTCTGCCCAGCTATGGCAGGGGACGATGAGTGAGTGGCTTTCATGGGTACCTGGTGCTTGGCCAGTGTCGAACCATGACATAAATTATACAGTGTGTATTTGTTTTCCCTTCATACTAAGATTTTTAAACATCTTCTTCTTCTTACTGTTGACTTCGGTATCAGATATCTTGAAGATTTTTAATAATGAAAGTTAGCTTTCAGCCTGTGGCCAAATTTTGCATGGGTTTTGAGTTTTTGAAAATACAGGAAGACTTGTGCATAGATATCAGGGGGCTCTCAATAGTCATTCTGGAAGTGTTCAAAATTTGTTTTTCGTCAGGAAGTTTTAATGCAAACTTCATTCAATGAGCAAACTCTTGGGAACTTCATGTGCTAAACTCCTGTTTTGTTTCAAGAGCATGTATAGATACACATTTCTTTCACTTTTTATAGGTTTAGTTCAGAAAGCAGCACTAACCACAAGCTTTTAACTGAGGTCACCATTTTTTATTGGTTCTTGGGGATGATCAGGATCCATTGTGAAGTAGGACCATTTGTTTCAATATCCTTTATTAACAGCTGTTGACTTAGTTAGAAATTAGTGAGTGAATAGCTCCATTAGTTTCTTTATGATGCAATGGAGATTATAGTGTTGGTCAATTGAATTCTGTCCTGAAGCTTTTATATTGTGGTTAACTGTAGTTTATCTTGTCTCTTTCTCATGTTTTAAAGGGCACAACATTTTACAAAAAGAGAGGTTTAAGATGGTGTTAATCATAAGGGTCTTCAGTATGATTATAACATCTACATGTCATTTAGGTTAAAGGAGAAGGTAAAATTATATGTTCAAGTTGTTTTTTCTAAAATTGAGACAAGATCAAAAATGATACAGATAAAAAGCTAAATATTGAATACATTAAAATATAGACTAAAGGGTTTTTGAAGAGTTTTAAGTAGCTTTCCATATGTTTTAAGTAATCAGATAATCTAAGTCCTCCTGGAATGTTCTTTGTTACATTTTCCCTTGGCTAGGTAGCTCTAATCACTTGGTATAGGATCACTCTCCTGACATTGCATGATTTATAGTACTACTTTATGATCATTACAACGTTTGCTGGACTGAAGGTCCTAACCGCATGAATCCTCTGTGTTTCTAAAAATCTGTGGCAAAGACAAAATAAGAAATCTTATTTCCCTGTAATTGCACATAGGCTGATTTTTAAACTATTGCTAAATCTGTATCCCACATTGAAAAGGAACAGTCACATAAGTTGTCAAATAGGCTTTCTGCAAAAGGACATAAAACATTTTCTAACTAGTAGAAATTATTGTATATCATGCATATATCATAATATGACAGTTTAGAAGATCCTTCCAACCTTTAAATGTGATATGAAATGTTGTTTCTAATACTGATTGTGCAAGATATATTACTCTAGCATTGGATAGCCAATCAAGAAAAGCATATCCTATATCCAATTCCAGAAGTGTTCTTATTCATAAATACTTAAGCATTATGTGCTTACTTACCTATATTATTTGAGATTTCTAGGAACTATTCCACACTGAAATGACCACAAAGGCAAGTAAAGGTTTTGTGTGAGCAAAAGATCTTCTTTCCTAATAAATTATGTATTTACTTTTGATTTTGGAATATTACAGACTTTCTTGTTAATTTGTCAAAGCATTTTATTTTATTATCTCCAATTCATATTTTTGTGTTTAAGATTCTGCTTGTACCCATATTTATGGTAGATCTGTTTGGGTTTTTGTTTGTATGTAGTGTTATAAAGCAAAATGTCCCACTCTTGAACTTTTGTTTAGCACTAGGAAAGTTTGCTGTCATAGAATCAGGGAATGTATTTGGTTGGAAGGGAACTTAAAGATCATCTGGTTCCAGCCCCTCTGCCGTAGGCAGGGACACCATCCACTAGACCAGGTTCTCAAAGCCCCATCCGGCTGGGCCTTGAACTCTGGGGATGGTGCATCTGCATCTTCTCTGGGCAACCTGTTTCAGTGCCTCATCCTCTTCACTGTAAAAGATTTCTTCCTAATCTAAACCTACTCTTTTTCAGCCATTTCCCCTTGTCCTGTCACTACGTGTCCTGTGAAAAGTTCCACTCAAACTTTCTTGTAGCCCCTTTTAAGGTATGGTAGGCTGCTGTAATGTTTCCCTGGAACCTTCTTTTCTCCAGGCTAAACTCCAGATCTCTCAGCCAGCCTTCATAGAAGTGCTCCAGTCCTCTGAGCATCCAGCGCTTTTCTAGACTCTCTCCAACAGGTTCAAGTTCTTATTTTGGGAGCCCCAAATCTGGATGAAGTGTTCAAGGTGGGGCTTCATTGGGGCAGAGTAGAAGGGGAGAATCATCTCCCTCAGCATTCTGGTCACACTTGTTTAGATAACGCCCAGGACACAGTTGGCTTTCTAGGCTGCAAGTGTGCATTTCCAGGGCACGTCAAGCTTTTCATCCATCAAGACCCCTCCAAGTCCTTCTTCTCGGGAATGCACTCAGTCCATGAGTGTGCTATGTTTCCGCACACAGAGTATTTAGATGAAGAAAACTCAGGTACATGGTGTGATTATTGGAGCTGTACTGTGTAGGGCCAAGAGTTGGACTTTGATGTCCCAGTGGGTCCCTTCCAACTCAGGATATTCTGTGATTCTATTCCATGATGCTATGAAAACCTGAGACTGGAGGGAAGGTTCTGGCATGGAGGAGAACTATGGAGATACTGAGACTCATGACTATGAGTGGATTCCCAGAATGAAATCTGAACCTTTTGCACAGCCACTTCTGGCCAGTAGCAAAATTGTGGAGTGGAAATGAAATAAAAACTAAGGAGTCATAAAGATGCAAGCAGAGTGAACTAGTGAAAGTGTAAAATAATCAAGTAGTGTCACAGCTCATGTCCTGTTGATTATTAAATATGCTACTACCCAGAGGAACTATGAGTTGTTGACAAATTTCCTGTGACAAATGGACTGCATGAAAGGGTTTCCAAAAGTACCTGCAGTGTTTTTACAGAGAAAGACAAATTTAAATACTTTTTAGAATTTACTTAAGAGACTCACTGCTTCATCTTGGTTTTCTGAATGGCATTGGACAGGCACTGAAAAACTTCCAAGCAATTTTTTTAAAATTCTCAGTGACAAATTAATGGAAACCGTGTTAGTACTATTTTCTAAAAAAAAAAAAAAAAAAAAAAAAAAAAAAAAAAAAAAAAAAAAAAAAAAAAAAAAAGCCACCAAAAACAATGCCCAAGGCTTTTGTTGACTTCAGAGGAGACTACTGTGGTAGTCTTGTGGATATCCTGCATTTAATATTAATGATATTTCTTTGAATTCATATTTTTGGGGATGGGTGGCTTTGGTCATTTGAAAATAAGTTTGCTATTTTAATATTCTTTTCTCATTACTGTAATTAAGTAATTTTGCTTATGGAGAAGAAATAGGTTTTCATTCAGTCCACTACCAAGGAAACAGAAGAGCATGAAAGTTCATATAGTGCACATTTTCAAAAAAGTGCTAGACAACAAATGCAGTGCTTCTTGGTTTCTGACAGAAACTATTACATTTGTAGGATTTTGCGTAGGAAATAAGATCCAGAGAGATTCTTTCAAATGTGTCAATGATACCATTTGCTAGGACTTTAGGAAAAACCCTTGAAAAGCCCATGAAAAACAGAATTATAAATTTCACAGCTTATTGCAGTATTAACGCAAAAGTCTAGGATTTAAATACTCTCATAAGTTGGAGAAAACTCAACTAACTTTGTTGTGGATATGTGCTTTATAATTAATCCTATAGTGGCAAATGAGATGTGAGACCTGGATGTAGTTTGTCCTTGTTTGGGCATTAACAGCTTCTGTCTTATACATTAATAACAGCCCTTTTCTAAATAATTTTGATTAGAATAACAGGTTTTTAACATCCTTGAGATGCATTCTTCCTATCGTTGAAGACAAGAGCATTACTGTCCTGAGAGCATTGAGGAGGACAATGGGACCATTACTTCCTGTCAGATTTATTTGCATTGACCAATATTTTTAAATGCCTTTGTGGATGCACAGACAGAAAGAGAGACATAGCCCTGATTGTGTAGGTCTGATTTTCTTCAGAAACCAGGAAATAATCAGTAATCATGCACGTTCTTCCTCAAATTCAAGTTCCACCTCTCACCAGGATAAAATTAGTTGAAAGAGAATGAAAAGAATAAAAACAAGCACTAGAAAACACAACATAAAACTGAAACAGGAGAGGTGGTTGTTTAGGCTTTGATAAAATAAAGCCTTCTTTGAAGATGTAAATGTATACAGCTACAAGGGAAAACCATGATCAGTTCTCAGGTTCTGACTGAAAGTGCTGCCTAGGCTGAACTTGTACCATGCTTCACTCAGCTAATTTTACATTGGAGACCCAGCTGAGCAGTGGAAATAAAAAGCTATCACACTCCCCTGTTCTGTAAACTTGGCAGTGTCTTTCCTCTGAGCTCTTCCCAGCAGTGTTTGCCCTGAGAGTCTCTGCAGTTGTTTGGATGGTGTTACCTCCGACAACCAATGCTGGCTGACATAAAATGAAAAAAACATCTCTCTTTGAAATATGATCTGCCCAAAATAATTTTAAACACCAAAGTAGCTCTTATGTGGGAGTGTTGAATGTCTCCAAAACCATTAATTGCTAAATATTGCCAAAGCATTTGATGACTATTTAGCTGCATATAATTTTAAGCAAATCGGTTAATACATTTCATACACTAATTGAAGGAAAGCTCTTCCTTTAAAAAAATGTAAGCTATGAAATTGTAATGATACAAAAGTGGAAATAAAACATCCTAGAAAACATTTATTTAAAATAAAATGTCAGTTTGGGGTAACTTGTAGAGGATTAATTAACCCTTTTTCAGTTACATAGCAAGTGTTACTTCAGAACACAGTACCATAGGAAAAATTAAATATAATGTAAATGCACTTTCTCATAAACTTATTAGGATTTGCAGAATAGCATGAAATGATAAGAACAGAATTCATGTCAATTGGTGCTGACATGAAGCCATGAAATTTTACATCGCAAACAGCACAAAGAAAAGTATTTTGTTCAGAACCTGATCCAGCTCTAGCTGCACACAAAGAAATAGTAGGAAAATTCAATGGAAAATTACAGATTACACTAAAAATAAAGTGATTTTAATGTAAATATGTATTTAAGATAACAAATAACTTAAGACAATATATAAAACTAAGAATAAGGACTGTTGTCTTTATTATCACAGATTATTAAGAATTCATGATCTAATTGTTATTGCGCTGGGTGCTGTACAGATAAAGAAAAAAAGAGAATCCAAAAAGAAGGCTATTTTAAAATATCAGGAATAATAGTCTGACAGGAGAATGAAGCATGTTGACTTCATTGCTAGCAAATATAGAATTCAATTAGGAATTCATATGGAAGGATTTCGGTCTTAAAGGATAAAGAGATTACAGAAAACATGAAGGATTTCTTTTGCATGGGTCTTCACAGAGGATAATTGAGACATACTTTCCTACGTGTAGTGAAGGTATCAGATGATGGAACAAGTCAAGAAATTAAATTTAAATAAATCACAGCAACCAGATGACATTCACCTAAGATTAAGATTTATTAAATAACTAATTACTAAACTGCCTATATTGATGCATACAATAGTGTAGGTTATGCATAGCATAAGCCTGTATGTTTGCCAGTTTATATCCTTTTTGCCAAATAGATTGTCAAAGGTATTCCCAACGAGTCTAGATCAGTGAACTTCTTTTTGATATAAATACTTATCCCACTGCTATTAGGTATTTTTCAAGAGAAAGGTGTGGCTTCTTGCTTTTAGGTTTTGCTTGTGTTGCCTTTTCATTAGTCTTTCATTATTAGGTGAAAAATTTGTATTTATCTCTGGCAATTCATATGCACAATTGTCATGTTTTAGGCAGAGCATTCTCCAAGTTAGAACTCCTGCTAAAATAACATGCTGCTTCCCCTCTCTCTCCAACTGGAGGCACAAATAGCAAAGATCACAGGTTGAGATTAGAACAATTTCCTGGAAAAAGCAATGAGATATAAGAAAATTAACAGTAACAGCAACAATATGAATAACTAAAAGTATAAGTAAAGAAAAGATTGATATGAAAAGTCCGCAACAAGGAACAATATCACACCATTCTGTCTGCCATATTTTCTCTGCAGAAAACCTTTCTCCCCGGAAGAGAATCTCTTCCCCCTGCCTTGGCAATGACATTAGGTGCTACAATGTAATCTCCCTTCCATTTACTGGAACCCTCCCTTGTTGAAACCAGGACAACAAAATAGGCTACATTGTTCAATCCGGAGTCATTTCACCACATTGCAGACAACCCAACTATGTTTTGTACTTCTGTGCTGGTGGTTACTATTCCATGACTACTTGAAAACAGTTAATTTATTCAGATAAATCTTTCAACAGTCTTGAAAGTTGCTAAGATTCAAGCATTGACTGTATCATAAAGTTCACTCAGTCTCCTGCAGTGCTGTTGCACTCTGGTCTTCATAGCACATCCACAGGTCTGTCTTTTCAGAGCTGTCCACTTGCCATAACAAGTTTTCTAATAAAATGAAAATTTCCCTTGAAGCATGAAAAGGTATTTGCTGTGTTCTCTGATGCTGCATATTCAATGATTGTTTTTTGAATACTATGTCATATATATGATAATTTCCTGAAAAAGCAGATTCTAATAGTTGTCATTATTAGTCAGCCAGACCTGATCTTGAAACCTTAAAACAAAATGAAATCAACCTAAATGTTTGGCAACTCCAATATTCCAGCATATTTAAAGAGGAAAACAGACATTTTGAGATCTATACAGGTATAATACATATATACATACATAATATACGTACAGGTATAATACAGGCACTGGTTAAGCCATACCTCGAGTACTGTCTCCAGTTCTGGGCCCCTCACTTCAGGAAAGGTGCTGCAACATGATCACAGAACAGCAACAAAGTTTGTGAGCAGTCTAGAGAGTAAGTCCTAACCTAACCTAAGTGCTTGAGGGAGCTGGGGTGGTTTTCTGTGGAGAAAAAGGAGTCTTAGTGAAGATCTTATCACTCTCCACAATTAACTGAAAGGAGGTTGTAGTGAGCCTACAACTCCCAGGTGACTAGAGAATATGGCCTCAGGCTGGGGTGGTTCAGGTTGGACATGAGGAACAATATTTTTATTGAAATGGTTGTCAAATATTGGAATGGGCTGCATAGGGAAGTGGTGGAGTCACCATTCCTGGAAGTGTTCAAGAAATGACTGAAAGTGGCATGAGTGCAATGGCTTAGTTGATATGGCTGTGTTTTGTCAAAGGTTGGACTTGATGATTTTGGAGGTCTTTTCCAACCTTAATTATTCTATGAGTACATGATTCTGTAATGGTCATATGCCTGCTCAGGCTTTGGGGGTTTTGCTTAAATATTTGTGAAATTTTTATCTACTGCATGCCTCTTATAACAGCCATTACTGGCTGTAACATGAGATATCTTTTGGTTTTTTACAGTGTTGTTAGCAATTGGGTTTTTTTAAGTATTCTAGTGAGGGACGAAATGTACTTATCTAATGAGATTATCATCTCTCAAGTTGTATATCTGAAATATTTTCTGCTTTCTCTGATATATATTGTCTTAAGCTTGAGTAAGAGTGTTTTTCATAAATTAAAAAAAAGCAGAACACAGTGTGTCCTTTAAATTGTTTAAAATTATAATGCAGAAATTTTCTGTCAGAGACAATGTAACACACTGTTTTCTGTTACAACCAGCTCTTTAACATTATGGGACCAATCATCTGGCAACAGACAGGGTTTTTTTTCCCTTTTCTTCATTGATGACCCAATGTCTTTTTGCTTACATTTTATTTCACAGACATTAAAACAGTACCTTGAGATGATTCAAATGTATAGTCTCTCATTTTTCTTTTTAAAAGGCTGCACTGCAAATTTATTCTTTCCATTTTGCCTTTTTATTTTAGGCGAGATGAGGGGGTGGGAGGCATAGTGTGAGTGTAATAGTACTGAATTAAATCATAGAATCATCAAATCATAGAATAGTTATCTGTTTATAGAAAATAAATATTGGAGCTTTTAGGTAGTTACGTCAAAGACATTTTCTTCCAAATCTCCTATAGAAATATAGAGCATAAATTGGTTACTTTGGATTGCCTGCAGCAAAAAATATTTCTCTAATGAAAACATACATTGAGAAAAAGTCCATGGATTTTTACATGGCTTTTGGAGTTTTTTGAAATCATCAGAAGTCAATTTAGTTGCTCTAATCTATAAACCTAAGGATCTAATTCTGACAAAGTCTTTTGATATGTTTTCATTACTTTCCTATGATGTTTGCTTGGAGAGAACTATAGAATACTGCAACAGAAATTCATATTAGAATAACAGTCATCCTCAATTTTCTCAGACTCAGAAAATTTGCCAGGCATTTGTTCAGTGCATAACTCCATAACTCTGAAAAGACTCATTAGGAAAGAAATCTTATTTCCATACAGGACACTTTATGGTCACTGTGCAGATGATCTTTAAAAATACAGTTAAAAATTTAGCATATTCAAGTTCCTTGGTACCAGTGTAGCCATAAACCTATTGGCTATTTAGCCATTTAACACAATTATTTACTCTTCAAGAGATATACAGTTACTATAGCAACAGCTACATTTAAAGTCACAGAATAAATTGAAAGCCTAATCTGTCCAGCCAGTAAAGCAAAAAGCTTTTTAAAATGTAGTTTATCTGTTGCCTTTATAATAGAAATTAGTGGCACTCAAAGTATGAACCGTGATCTGGTTGCAGACTGCCAGCTTTGATCTTGAAGGCAACTGTTACACCCAGCTCATGGTTTGACTGCATGTTCAGTAGCTTCGACAAGTGACAGTAATATACTCTTTTATTTTCTTCTTTTTTTTACTTTAGACTATGATAAGATGACAGATGCAGACAGAATAAATGAGAGAATCTTTAGCTGACTCTTTTTGTGGTTGAAATGATCAGTAACCTAGGGTGAAAAAGAGCTACCTTTCACATATAATGTTAATTTAACAGCAATGAAATAAAAAATTAGAAGTAGTATTTTTTTAGAAGTGTTAAAAATTTCCTTATAAAAAGATATAAACTAGAAAATTTTCAAAAGAGGGTTATTTAACTCTGTGCAGACTTCCTTACTGCTCAAGGAATTTGTGTGTGCAAGTTGATATGAATTGATTTTATAGATTAAATTAGACTAAAATAAGATATCACTGTATTCAGCAACGTGCTTGCAATATCTATCTTTACATTACCTTATGTGCAGAGTCCGGGTTCTTGAAAATAAAAATATTTGCTACAAAAAGTAGAGTGAGGCTATCCATTTGGATGGCGCATTTTTATATTAAAGATGATATTAAATAATTATTCATGTTACTAAATTACAAAACTTTATAGGTGTCTGCATTTAGGGATTTATGATAGGAACAAAACTCCATTGGTCTATGCATCAAATCATTTGAGCATGATTTGTCCTCTGTGTCAACAGTAACTCACTGGAGTCGTGTTGATCAACGCCTGGCTGGCACTTCTTCTCCCCTTGTGCTGGCTTGATCACACCCTTTGGGACAGGGGCTGTAAAGACTCTCTACAGCACTCATCCCTTGGCCTGCAGGTGTTGGTAATGTGGCGTATCAAAGGAATACCTCAACAGACCCCTTTTGCTTGCAGTCATTAGTCAGGAATGGCTATGTTCTGGCCTTAAAGTAGTGTGTATTGTTGCTCTTCACAAAAATAAAAAAGCTTCGATATATTTTCGCTGTTTTCCATATTTCAGTGCTCTTAAAAGTAATGTTAATCCTAAAATGTTTTACGTCCAGCATTTGTCGTTCTTCTTCCATTTGAATATATATGATCTTATTAAAAAAAACCAGGAAATTTCTGCAGTATAAGTATATTGTCTTAGATGATTTTCTTCTGCTATTTATTGCAAAGACTGCAGAAGAAACTTTTCCTGACAGATGCATAAAACCCTGTCTTGAAGTCTGACTTTCACTTTTTAAAGTAGTGTTTCTTAGAGCTTTTGTTTATGATGGTTTCAATAAAAGAAAATTCCTCTGTATTCTTATGGAAGGAAAGCATCTAGATTCATGTTTGAAGAAAGCTGAAATATTTTCAGGCTTAAGGACTCCTGGTGGGAGTTCATGTGAAACAGCCTCTTTAGATAAGAAGACCGGAAAATAGTCAGTGTTTGCAGATGTACCGAAAAAATCTCTAGTTAGTAGCATATTCTACTACCTATATCTTGATTACTGCAAAGCAGTTAGATATTTGGCAGCCAGCTGGTCTGAGATTTAAAAAAAAACCCCAAACTATGGCAAATTATAATGTTAGGATTAAGCAAAAATTATCTTAAAACTAAAACCTACCTATTTCTCTAATTTGTGAAGAAATAATATTGTATATTATGTGTGATTTTAACTGGAAAGATGTATCAGAAGATGCAATCATTGGTTGTATCTTATTTCACAGATATTTTAAAAATTACAATAATTTACTAAAAAATGGTTATTAAGGAAGGATGTGGAATGGCACTTCATGTTCTTCCAAGGCACAGAGCTGAAATGAATGAAAACAGCTGTAAATTAAGAAATGCAGAATTTCAAATTCTGACTTCTAAATCCAAGAAGTACTGAAATACAGAACACACTCATGCAATCTTAACTCTGCCTTCATTAGCAGCAGTTCAATCTGAGTTGTAACATGTGCCTTTACTTTTTCATGGGCAGAACAAATAAGAAGTGTTTAGCCCTATATTAGAATGAATTAATTCAATCTCAAGGCCTCCTTGTAGTAATCAATGAGTTGTTCCATCACCCTTTTGTATTCTTTTCCACAAGGTTAGTGTTAAAAGTTTTAAGTTGTTAACATCATCCTCATGCACAAGCCTGGGCTTTTTTTTTTTACTGCAGTTACAGTAATTTCAAGCACACAAAAAGGGGATCATTGTCTCCACTTTGCTTTTCTCTCCCCAGAGACACAAACACCTCCCCTTTTATTCTCCCTATCCTCCTGTTACTTAATGTATTGTATTAATGTAATGTAATTAATTAATTATTATAAATAATTAATTAATGCAATGTATTGTATTTATGTTCTCCTGAGAAGCTTTTCCATGCAATAATTCGCACTCCTGCCCCTCTCCCTCTTTTTAGACAGAAAAGTCTGTCTAAATTTTTTACAGATTGCATTTCTCAAGGGTAGAAATGAGATGCCTTCCCTTTTCCTCTTTTAATGGGACAGCTTTGAGCTGCAAGTGTGCAGATCTCCTGAATGGCCTCTCACATGATTTTGTGTTGTTGCTGATGCTCACCCTTACACTGCCATGAACAGGGAGAAGGCAACTCTGCTATCTTCCACCTCATGTGAGCACTGCTTGGCTATGCTCCCCAGGTATTTGGATTGTATAGGTGTACATGAGGAGCTAGTGTTGGAGAATAAATCTTGTGAATTATCAGTTTTGACACTAATTAATTAATTGTGGCTCTACTTAAAAAGTAAAAAAAACAAAATACCAAAAAAAACCCCACCACAACCAAAAACTGTTTATGCAAATTGCAAATATGATTACATTTTCTGTTCAAATATGTGCAAAAATGTTGATACTTCTGACCTGTAGACCACACTGGGAAAGGTGAAAGAGGAGTGAGAAGACTATATGCTAGGAACCTTTCACTCAGGTAACTTATATTTGAATCTATGACTTTAAGTTATACTACAAAGCCAAGAAAGTGAACTTAGGCTTTAGAACTTCAGAGCACATATAGAAATATTGACCTTTGAACAGCAGAGTTCTCAATATTAAATACAAGAAAGCTGGGATTTCTCTTCAGCACTTCTCACATTTGCAATTTTCTTCTTTATCTTTGAAGGGAAAATTCTTCAGTCCTTGTTCTATCAAAACTGCCAGTTTTAATTATTAATAGGAATTTTGTTCAATGAATAATGGCAGAGATGGCGGCCTTTGTTCTCAACAATTATTTATTTTCAGTCTGTGAAACTCTTCAGTTATATCTTGTAGTTTTGGATCACGTATGCCTTAAATTTCCTCATGTCATTTATCTCTCAACCTTGGTTGTCACACAAAAAATATAACTTTTAGCTGCAGTTTTGTCTTCATCTCAGTTTCCTTTTTCTCAGTATTAACTCTCATTAGTCCTTAACTGTCAATTTTAGTTTCTATTATTGCTTTGAGGAAAAATACCATAATTATCTAGAGCACTGAATATGTATTGACTAGGTTAACATTTAGATTCAGTATTACAGATATGAATATTAAAAAAGA
The DNA here is from genome assembly GCA_013400175.1 of Phainopepla nitens. Lineage (NCBI taxonomy): Eukaryota > Metazoa > Chordata > Aves > Passeriformes > Bombycillidae > Phainopepla > Phainopepla nitens. Next base: position 1,437,352 of record VXBQ01012690.1, read on the forward strand.
CCTCTTCAATTCAAAAAGTTTAAATCACGTCTCAAATATTCTGATCTTATGTCTGAACTTTATAAAAATATTCTGGAGAAAAGATTCATAGTTTAACTTATGTTTTTTTATTGAAGACATAAAATAATCTTGTCAGAGTCAACATTTCTGAATAGAAAAGAAGACTGGCTTCTTGTCAACGGATGCATGGATACAGCATTCAATAATAATTAGTATAGAGAAATGATTAATCCTTTTACGTACACTGAAATTGATTTGGCAATTCAAGTTATTAACAAGGAGATAAAGGTTCATCCTTGTACAGTCATGCTGATACCTTCCTCTTACTGCCTTTGCACAAAAGTTGAATGTGGGGACTTTTTTTTTTCTTTTTTTTTTTTTTTTTAATAGAAAATGGACCGGAGAAATGAGCATTGTAGCTGAAAAATCCTTTTTAAATTGGCATAAAAAGTATCCTTCAGAACAAAGTTTGGTCTGGTAAAAATTTTCTATTCACTACTGGAGAGGATCTCATTTATCTGCTAGCACTCACAGAAGCCATTCCCCGGAAGCACTATGGAAATAGGTATGACTAATTTCTTGCAGATACTTTCCATATGGCAGCCTCTTTCTGGAGGTTAAAAGAGTAGAACCTAGCACAAACACAACTACTCTGTATCTTTTGGCCTGAAAGTCTGGGAACACCACCCAGCACCGTTTAATTTGCTAACACAGATTCAGAAATACAAACCGGGATCTGATGATTCTACATACTATCTGATAGTTCTAATATATGGTTCTAATATATAATGTTCATTGCTGCCGCAGGAGCTGCCTAAATCCAGCCTGGGAACTGTAGTAGGCTACCTGAAAGCAACTCTCAGTGTTCAGAAAATGTCTCCCTTCTTCATAATTTACCTTTTCATATTGATTTGATAATTGAGTTATGCAGCATTGACAGTAACATTGCAAGGGCGGAATCGCGAGGATGGCAGACCACAGAGTGAGAGGAATTAGAAGTGCCTTTTCAGACATACAAGGGTATGCCTGAGGAAGCCTCCTGAAAAAGGAGAGATTGGGTGTAGTAAAAGAAGTCTTTTATCCTTTTAATGTTTATGATTCTCTGAAAATAATATTCAAGGAAGTAGCTCTTATGAAAGACATTCTCAGATACAGCAAATAATGATATTGATGAGAACAAATTAGTTTCATGGTGGAAGTGTTTAAAAATAAAAGTTTCTTTGAACTCAGTGAGAACCAGATTTAATGAAATTTAAATTAAAGTGAATGGAATAGATATGTAAGAGTTAATCAACTGAAATGGCAATAATATGGAATAGAGTCTCTTTTCTTCGAAAGAAACTGCTTGAATGAAATCATCTATCTTGATGTTTATTGTTCTTTGACTGAGGCATGCACATGTATATTTTGAAAGCCAAATCTTATCCAATTAAAGTAAATATCAAGGATTTGGATTTTTTCTGTCTGTAAGATTGTCTCTTCTATAGGAAAGAGAGTTTTCTGCCTGCACTTTTGTGGAAGTGCATTTTGGCAGCTCAGCAAGGTCCTTTTAGTTGTTGTACTGCAGCTGTTAATACAGTGCCGTGATATAATTTTTGTCTTTCTTAACATAATTTCATATTTAGCATGAAAATGGTAATCTAAAGTTAATACCACTTCCTTCTAATTTTGGTAGAGTTTTGAAGGTTGAAACAGAATATAGATAAAATTTTACTTTTGTTGTTGTCTCATATACTTTATTTGATTCTTGACCAGCTGTAGGTTTGCCTTAAGATCGTTAACAATCTGTCCACACTATGGAAACAAAATAAGAGTAAGTCAAGTCTTGCATTTACTTCAGTGACATATACACAATACAGGGTTTTGATTTATTTTCCCTTTTTCTCCTGTAATGTTTGTAAATATTAACCCTTCTCCTACAACCATATTATTGAGGATATCTATCCTTAAAAAAATTACCTTACTCTATTCCTGGACTGAAGGTTTTAATATTTATTTAAATTCATTTTTACTGCTGTGTTTCTCTAATTTATGTTGATAAAACAATGATTTTATCCCATCAATGAACCAAATACACATAAATTATTATTATAGCAATATGGAAAAACTCAACAGATGACTATGTTGATGGACCCAGTTTTGACTGATATGACTACAAGGCTAGACTACAGGTTTATCCAGAACCATGTCCTGTCCCTGCTCAGTGGACTGTATCAGCTACAGGATGAAGTTGTGTTTCACCCAGTATTACTCCTTAGCAACTTCTACCAATTCTTCTGAAACAGAAATTTACAGTATCTTAGCATTTAATAGTTTTTGATAGGTTTTCATTTCATGAAAACAATTCATTTGATTTTGAAAGAATAGCCTATTATGTAGGACAGCTTGTGGTGAGGACAGAACTCTGCTACCCATATGAAATTCTGGCAGCAGATGCCTGTACTCAAAAGAGGTGGCTACCACCACAGGTTCTCTTTACTTCTAAATGCATTTTTCAGTGCTAACTGGCTCGGGGTGGACAAGTTCACTGCGGGCAGTCAGACGCAGGCTCTCTAAGGCTCCAGCAGTTTACTATTCAGGGTGGCTTCAGCAGCTCAAGTGAGAGATGTTGATAAGATCGTCCAGGGCTTTATTCTTCATTGATTCCTTAACTGTCTCGGCAGTGTCAACAAGATGCACATTTCAATTTAGTGCCTGTCCTAGGGTATTAGCTACAAGGCAAAGACAAATCAGAAGATGCCACAGAAAGGATACACAGTCCCCTTTTCTTTCCATGTCTCTAACCTCATCCAGTACACAAGATCTTAAAATTTGCTCTGCATAGCACCATTACCACAACTTCAATTCTTGTGTTTGGAGAGGAAAGAGGTAGCACAAAAGCCCAGGGGGACTGCATTAATTTGTACTCCCATACAGGGGTGGAATTAGGCAGTTACACAGGATTGAGCAGGTAGTCTTCAAAACATGTGGAATATTTCACAGCTCAAGGTCTCAGTGGGCTTACTTTCAATAGCACAACAGCCTTTATGATAAGACTGTCAACAGTCATGTGTCCTGTAGACCTGACACCTAACTTCAACTCACACCAGAAGTCCCTCCCTCCCAACTTCTTTCCTCATTCCATAATAAAATCATGCAAATAAAAGAAGTAATTATGATTTACCTGTTTTAACTATTAGGGCTGGTGTTGACTTTAGTGAGAAGTGAATAAAAAAGTTTTCGCTTGAAAAGTGATGAGTCTTACAATGTTTTTATTCTGGGTCCAGAAAATGACATCTGAAGCAGCCACAGATACCCTCTGGGGTCTTCTGAAATTGCAGGATCTAAATCAATCTGTTTGTCTTAAGACATCCCTTCTGCCTGAGAGTAGACCTCTTCAATATTTCCGTAATAGGAGCATATCTGCCATGCCACATGCCAGGTGCAATTGCTGTTAAGATGACCAAGTTAATCTCCTTGAGTTATGTCCAACATTCTCTCATCAACGGGAAGTCATGAGTATAACTGACTTTTTCTGCTGCTGGATTACCCTGCTTCTGAAGAGACAGAGGCACAGCTTTTTAAAGGCACAGCTGACACCATCTTAGATTTTCTGGAAGACTCGGAAGATTGGTGTAATCATGAGGACAGAGCAGAACAAAACAGAATAACAGAAAAGGATTTCAGAAGGAGATTCAGTAATGAGGAACATCAAAACAAAATAAGATTGGCAAAGAAGAATAGCTTTGTAGATGTAAAAGGTAGAAGAGAGGTTGGATAGAAGGACACCTACATCTCAGAGGTTTGATATCTTAGAGTTGATGTTAAAAATCAGAACCATAGATTGGTGTTATGAAGAGCAAGAAATAACTTGAGATATCACCAGGGCTCTTAACAATTAAAGAGCATCTTATTGGCTCATGTGTTGAAAAACTTCACAGAATCAAACAGAATCACAGCATAATTTAGGTTGGAAGACATTGAGAGTTTCTAATCCAACCCCCTTGCTTAAGTAATATCAGGTAGAACACATTGCTCAGGATCATGTCAGTCAGGTTTTGAATATCTACACAGGTGGAGACTCCACAACCTCTCTATCAACCTGTTCCAGCATTTGATCGCAGTGGCAATAAAAGGGTTTTTCTGTTTTGATCTTCATGGGATTAATTTTGTGCCAATTGCTTGCTGTTGTATTGCCAGGCATCACTGCAAAGAGTCTGGCTCCCTCTTCTTCATTCCATTCAATCAGATATTTATACATATTGATAACAAATCTCTTCATGCTGAACAGTTCAAGCTCCTTCAGTCTCTCCTCATACAAATGATGACTATTGGTGATATTTGTGGCCCTGTGCTGGGCGCACTCCAGTAAGTCTATATTTTTGCTTGTACCGCAGAGCCCAGAACTGGACGCAGTACTCAGAGGTCTTACCAGTGGTGAGTAGAGATGAAGGATCACCTCTTGACCTGCAGGCAACACTTCATAATTCAGCCCAAAATACCACTACCTTCCTTTGCAATGAAGACAAATTGTTGGCTCATGACACATGTTGCTTCAACTTGCTGACTGTCAATAACCCATGGTCCTTCTCTGCAGAGCTGCCTTTCAGCCAGTTATAGCTGTGTACTGGTACCTGAGGTCATCTCTCCCAAGATGCAAGTGCTTACATTTCCCTTCGCTGAATTTCACGAGACTCCTCTCAGTCCAATTACTCACTCTATCTAGGTGTCCTGTAATGGCATGTAGTCTGCTGGCTACTCCTTCCAGTTTTGTATCATTCCAGTTTTCCTGACCTGCACCCTTCCCCATCATCCAAGTCAGTAATGAAGAGCTTAAGCAGTAGTGACGGTATCAGTCCCTAGGGTACCCACTACTCACTTGCCTCCAAACTTTGTGGCACTGAAGCCTATTTGAAGCAGATTTTGAGCTGAGCTTATGTTTCCTCCAAAAGTAGTCTGTGATCCAAATTAAAAGCAGTAGTTGAGAAACATCATGGCATGTGTTTCAACTGTATACTATTGTTCCAAACAAATACAAGTTTTACTTCTCTCTTCATGTGATTAAGCATAAGGACATTGAATGTAATTTCATTTTGTCTTACTCTTCATTGTATGATTAATATCTATATTTATATTGTGATTGGACTACTTCATTTAAACTAGAAGTGGCTGTTCCTCTTTCTTTCCTTACACTGTGATGTAACTTTCTAAATGATATAAAAATTATTAATTGCTCAGGATCCTTTCAGGATTTATAATAGCAAGTTTGAAAAAATTCTGGCAAATGTAAAACATAAACAAAAAAAAAAATCTATTGAAGAATAAAATAACCAAGACTGTACAATTCCAGAACAGTGAAATCCTATTTTAATAGATTTAAGGGAGCCACAAATATCATGTTGCCATGACCACCTAGGTGAATTATGTTCTTTCCAGCCTAGTAGTCGTGACAGTTCCTGCACTGTAATTGTTAGAAGTTTCTTATACTTTCAATGTTTCTTAGGTTCCTTAACCTCAATTTTCCCATGCATAACTCCCTAATTTTTCAGCATACTTCTGAAAATATCTACAAGAGAGGATTTATGATGTGAGATTCTCAGAACAATAGTGTAAAGACAGAGCAAATATCTCACGAAGGCTGGTCTGCATTGACATCAACCAGATGCACAGTGATGCATGATCACCTCTGCCCCATCTCTGCTCACACTGGGGGTACCTCTGCACAGGGCAGTAACAAGTGGTGCAAAATCTTAAAATGAGCTAAAAACCAGTTATTTGGGGGAACACAAGATAATCAAATTCCCATAGGAAATATAATTGAGATAAGAATACTTGATTGTTAATTTTCATATTTAATTACAATGTAATCTTTGTGTGAAATTTTTTCAGAACTGATATTTTTATCAGAATTGTCAGTGACTCCTGTACTTCAGCAAAATTTGGTGCCCTTACAGCTTGTTTTGGAAGACACAAGGTAACAGGGTACTCTGTACTTGCTGCAGGCATTATTGCTGTGACTGCTAAACATTATGTGGTTACTTTTGTAGTAGGGATGGGATTGAGGCCTCCAGCTCATTTCACAATAGACTATTGAATACCCATCAGCTGAAGAAAATTTCAGTCAGTAGCAACCCAAAATGCAATTGAACTTAATGACCTAGAGGTGCAAGGCTCTGTATCTCATTACCTCTTCCCTAAACCTTCCAGTCCCAGAGTGTTTTCTTCAGTCTTTTGAAAAGAAACACCTATTGTACAGCCATAACTGCTGCTGAGAATCTTTGTCATTTAACTTCAGATTGTTGAGTTTCATTATTGTTTATTCCTTTGTCTCAAGCTGAATCATTTTCTATGAATCAGATAAAGCACTATCATTATGATATCATTTATGAAGGCTACATAATTGTAGCTTTTCTCACTAAATCTTTGAAATAGTGCATTTCTTCCCTCACTAAATACTAATTTATTTTCAGATGTGGCTATTACATTATTTTTTTTTATTTCTCAAGGAAATCCTTTTAAAGTAGACATCCTCTGTATTTTTCTACAAGTATATGAATTGTTTATTAGATATAACAGTAAAAGGAATTTTCTGAAACACTTTATAAAGGTATTTTTGGTATTCAGGTAATTTCTTCAAATAAGTTTCTGGTTTTAAAAATTTGAGGAAGAGATGTGTTTATTTTGTAGTTGACCTGAACAAAACCCAGAGTTTGCTATAAAATTTATATTTTGACTGTATTTATCTAACCTGTCAATGTCCATCAGCTAGAAATATTTTAGGCACCATTAGACTAAAACATCAAAGATAGGGGAAGCTTGTTTCCCTCCAAGTAATAAGTTTACACCCTGAAAAGTGAAACATAATAATCTAAATCCTTACTACTACTGAGCAAAACTATTTTTTCTCATCCCTTAAGATTTCAGGTATATTATTTGAGGTGAATTTTTGTGATAGTGAGCCAAAGACCTTATTTGGTGACTAAGAATCCTGCTTGGAAAAAACATTTAGGGTAAATATTTGTGTTCCTCCCTCTTTAGAAGAAAAAAAAAAAAAGAAAAGAAAAGAAGGAAGCTCTGCTTGGCTTTTTTGTGTGTGCTTAACTTCTACAAGATTCACAAACCACTAATCCAGAAACTTGCTCTTTAAAATACGTATGGGAGGTCACATAGAATAAGATGCCTGGCAGCTGGAGAGCCCTCCTACCAATGAACATTGGCACTAGTGGTTCCTAACTAGGAACGATTCTAATGCAATTGGGATAGTTTACCAGCATTTCCCTTTTATCTTTTTAAAAGTAAAGGGAAAAAAACCAACCAGACCAGTTGCCTTTCAGAAAAAGATAGACAAACCCATTTGCATATATGGTAAATTGAAATTATCTTAAAATCTCTGTATCTGCATTTTCTAGGTAATCAGGCAAGTAAAAGTCTCCCTTGAAAGTAGAACAAACGGGAAAGAAGTAAGCATTTCTAACTTGTATTTTTAATTTTCTTTGCCGAATGTATGGATTTTTTATTATGTTAACATCAACATCATCATCATCACGTCTCTCAAAAGGATTTCACTGACTTGAAGCCTCGTATCTACATAAAATCCTCTACATACAATTTTAATAGGCATTTAGAATGATCAAGTATATAGGATACAAATGAAAATTCCTTCTCTTTCTGAAAATTTTTTTAATGGTTTTGCGTATGAAAATGGTGTTTTTCCAGGACATTTTTGCCTCTCTATTCTTCATCCTTCATCCAGAAGATAGTTTAATGAACAAAAAAGAGGTAAAAACCGGTATTTTTATTTTTCTCCATAATGAAGACTTGTAAGAGCATATATTAATAAACTATCTGCAGAGAGTTGAATTATGTGAAAGAGTTTTATTCCTTCTAAGTCACAAGAATGCAATCAGAATTCTTCACAAAATATCTGTAATGCTGAATAACAGTTTGCAATTCTAGCAGAGATGTTAAGAATTGAAAGTGTCTTTACCTTAAACTGCCCTCTCATGCATGAAAATGGGCCCTTGTGAAAAGAGCTGAGATTTTTAGCATAAGGAAACTTGTACAGCCATCATCTGTACTGTAGCTACTTTGTTGAGTTGTAGAAAACTTCAGTTTCAATTAAAGCTGTTAATCTGGGCTGTTTCTCAAACATTATACTACCTTTCTTTTCTTCTTAAGCTTTTTATATTAGCCCTTAGGTTTATAAAAGTGCTCAACCATTTTTTAGTTGCAATAAAACTAGCAGGCACCACAAGACGGAAAACAGAAAAAGAAAATATATCCCACCCAAAAGAAGAATTTCTTATTAGTCAATCAATGCAATAAACATTATAGGAATTTTAGTCCAAGGGAGTTTAATTTGCCCTATTTTTTAAACATTGAGGCTTGTTAGGGAATATGGTTGTGGGGAAAAGAGTGAAGGACTACAATTCAGAACATATTTGAAGAATTAAAGTGGTTTCAGACCCTAAAGCATGGGAAGTTCTGATATGGTTTTTTTTCCCCTACTCCATGAATATTTTTTTATTTTTTTGATGTCAAAGTACCACATATAGAAAATTGAAACAGAATGCAAAATATCTGTTGCAGACAGCCCAATTTCTATGAGGTTTAGTTCTTTTAGGTGAATTTGTCTTTTTTGTGTGCAGACTGTCCTTATCTGATGGTGCCATCTTCACATATTCCCTTGTCTTTTTTTTCCCAAGGAAGACAGAAAAGCTTTCAATTTTTTTTTTTTTTTTCAATTCTTCAAAGATCTACTTTGCCTTAATTTATACCAGACAACCTCTAAGTCCCATATTGCAGTTAGTAGCATCCAGGTCAAGGAGTAGTTGGCTGGACTCTTGCTGGAGCTCAGAAAAATAGTAATGATTTTTCTGAAGGCTCACTGTAGATTGTACAAAAATGTATGAAAAGCTTGGATAAATCCTCTGCTTATGATGAAAAGGTGCTTCTTTTGTCAGGATTGATTTGTCAAAAAGTGAGGTTTAGGGTTGACTTGTTTTTTGAGAATATATTACTTGAATTGAGGAGAAAAATTCAGTATTGTTCAAAATATTTTTAATACAAAACAACTTGCACATAGGAACAGTTACAGGGAGTATTAAGCGGTAAGTGGATGAAGACTGGCAATACTGAGGGTACAGGCAATAAAAGGGATCTGATAAAAGGGGATGAAGTTTAAGGGAAGATTTGAGCATGAAGATTAAAAAAAGGTAGAGGAAAGTACTAAGATGAGAGGAAGAGAAAGAAGAAAAAGGTGAAGAGCTGGGAGTTTTGTGGGTGATAGATCTTTCTAGATATAGCTCCCTTTTCATGGACATTTTCTTGGGGCAGCAGGGCAGGAATGATATGGGAGCAGGGCAGAATGATGTGTTGCCCCTTAAGAGATTCCTGGTCTCACCTGATAGGAGATAAGCTCTCTTTCTCTTCTCCTGAGTAAATTGGATCTCTTTTCCCAAACAAGTATGAACATACCATTTTCCTCATTTAGAGTGTATTAAGAAATTTTCTGGTCTAGATATTTGCAATGTCTCCTTTTACTCATGGTTTACTTATTTATCCTAACACACGTTAAGATACCAGGAGCTCCTTAATAGTGTTTCTACAGATCTTTGTGACATTCCCAGCACAGAAGTTATCACTGCTTCTCCATGTTGTCAAAATATAGAACTAGTGTAGAAACTGATATGTGGTTAAAGGACAGAAAAATACATTTTACAGGTCCTCCATTACTGTAATTAGGCAGATTAATAGCAAAATATCATGAAAGAACAAGAATACTCTTTCATTTTATCTGTGTTCTTTCTGTATTATTTGTTAGAGAAATAACTCCCTTAAATTTTCTTGCTTTGAAAATGTCAATATTTCATATGATATATCCACTATTTATTGAAATTGTCAAGAACTTTGAGGTGATTGAACATAGCAAATTCATAAGATATTTAGAAAGTCATCTGATGCCAATGCTCCTGAGATGTCGCTCTCAGCTTCCCTCTTTCTTCAGCATCTCTTGAGGTTGCCAATTCCATTCTCCTTGTTTTTGAATTCTCATACATGCATACACTTATGGAATCAAACTAAACTATTGAAAGTGTTCAACTTAGAAGGGATTTCTCATCATGTAGATAGCCTGTTGTGAAAGGTCATTCATTTGAGGAAACGTCTTTTTTCTGTGATTAAGTAGATTTCTTTTGTTAATAACTTTTCTATGTGTATTACCTTTGCCATGAGAATAGCTTTTGTGAACTGATAAGTACATAAAAAAAAAAGATAATAATGTCTTTTGTTTTACAATGCCCATGGTGTGTGTATGTATATATATATATATATATATATATGTAATCATTGCAATATTTTGGTGTGTCCTGTGCAGCTTTTCTTATATTTTTCTATCATGTCCAGCTGAAGAAGGTAATTAAATTTAATCATCTTTATAAGGGGAAAAACAATAAACAAGGAGAGGAGGTGAAGGACAAGGCTAAAAAAGAGTGAAAAGTAGTAGAGGAACTTCCAGGTTAGAGAAGGAGAAGGAGAAGGGGGAGCATCTGCTCCAGGTTCCAGAGATGAGATTCCCCTGTAGCCCATGGAGAAGACCACACTAGAGTAGATATCCCTACTGCTGCCCATGAAGCAGTTAGATATTTCCTGAAGGAACTGGAGCCTATGGAGAGCCCATGCTGGAGCAGGTTTATCCTGAAGAATTTAGGCCCGTGGGGAAAGTCTACAATAGAGCAGGGAAAAAGCATACTGAGGAAGCAGGGATAGAGGGATTGGATTGACTCTAAACTCCATTTCTCTTTTTCCTGAGCTGATGAGGGGGCGAGAGTAGATGAAACTGAAATGAAGGAATGAAGTTGAGCCTGGAAGAATGGGGAGCAAAGATGTTGCTTTAATATTTGTTTCTCACTCGTCATATACATTTTCATTGGAAATAAGTTAATTTTCTGCTGAGTCTGTTTTGTCCATGATGGTAATTGATAAGTCGTCTTCCTGTCTTTTACCTTTATCTATGAGCTTTCTTGTTCTATTTTTTCTCCCTGTCCTGCTGAGGGGTAGAATTGAGCAAGTTCCTCTTGGAAGTTTGGCTCTTAGTTTAACCCACCAAAATTATGAAATTATTTGCAATTCTCTCTATTTCCAGGGATGAATAGGATGTTCCTTGGTTCTGCTGGCCATTTTCATTTCTCAGTGTTGTTGATAGGAGCTGGAGATACTTCTGCATAGTAAGGTAAGGGAATCTCAAAAGTGTTGACATTATGTATGAAGTACTCATATTATTTTGTAAATTATTTAATCAAAAGTAGTTGCTCAACACTGAGACAGTATCACCAGATTGAACTATTCCTGTTTATCTATAAGCCGTTTTCAAGTTCTTCTTGATGAAGTCCTCTCACTGATGTAGGGCTTCTACAACAGAAAAGAAATTTATTTCTAAACTGCTTCTCTGAAGAATATAAATTTTATTTAGCTGACTATCTTCCATTGTCTTCCAGAAGATGACATTTCCTCACTTAGTTGTTTTCTCAGTTGTGTTTCACTCTGTCTAATAGTCAAAGCTGCTGTGGGTTTCTGGAACTATGGCATACAATTGATGCTTGCTTTCCTCTGACAGTAGAGAAAAAGAAATCTGTTACTGTAAGAGTTAAAATACCTTGCAAACAAGAAAAAGAATTTATTTTGGATGCTTTCTGGTTAGTTTCACCATATAAGGTAAAAAAATAACTCAAAACTACATTTTCATTATATTGTTCACAGAATGTCCATAGGATTCACATGACAACTTTATAACCTTTCACCTTACTCTTGAATGTTACGATATACAGTATAATTATTTTATTGGCATTATTTTATTGGATTTTAGAATACTGTTATGTTGCTTTGTTGGCTGCTTCACTGCCTCGAGTAGCATAAGCCACAATACTTGCAGTGGATTTTTGTAGTTTAATTAGTATGCTGCTGTGCTGTTTTTAGTGGCATGCTGCTATGGTACCTTTAATTGAAATCTTTCTCTTATGACTGTGATAATTATATCACCCTGATGCCTTTAATCTGGCACCATTATATAGCATGTGGCTGTGCTGCATTAACTTCTTGATATTAATCATTTGGATTAGCACCAAGGGATAACCCAGAAGTAAGAAATACACTGGCTCCCCAGCTGGAGTATTTTTCGTAAGGCCATAAATACATGCCTATGACACACTCAAAGATATCAGGATAAGCACCTTTATTTTACAACTGTGTTTTTAAAAACCTTGGAATAATGTATCTACTCGGTCTTTTCCTAAACTTTCTGTATTCCCTGAAATATTTTTTATGAATTCTAAGAAACTTCAGTTTTTCTCCTTAAAGAAAAAAAAAATATCAGTCTCATGGGCTAGTAAATGCATGCTAATTGCTCTTTAGTAATCCTTTTGGATATATCACAAAATACCAAATACTTTGTACAAAAGTTGACAGATCCTTTTCATGTTTTCCTCCTATTTATTTTAATGTATTATCTCAGTCCTATAGAGGGCATTCCAAAAACAAAAGAAAAAAAAAAAAGCACAGACAAAAATCATGCTTTTAACAGATGTAGTAGCTGGAGACAGGAATTAAAGACATTTGATTCAGTAAAAGTATATGCACTATAGTACAATGTACAGTTGAGGAGGCCCATCTTACTTGAAAAAATTGATGATTCTTTTTATAACTATCTTTCTTGTTCTATTTAGTGATTAGGGTTGCAAAAGTAGCATCTGTGGGAGCTCTTATAATGAATGAAATACAGTCAAAGTATATGCTGATAAATCTGAAGGTGACATTGCTAGATAGGAGGATGCAACAGGAAGAAACAGCCGTGTCGATATATTTTTGTATCATAGAATGGTTAGGGTTGGAAGGGACCTTAAAGACCACATAGCTCAAACCCTCCTGCCACGGGCAGGGAACCTTCCACTAGTCCAGGCTACTCAAAGCCCTGTCCAGCCTGGCCTTGAATACTGCAGGAATATGACATCCATAACTTCTCTGGTCAACCTGCTCCTGTGCCTCACCTCCCTCACAGTAAAGCCTTTCTTTCTAACATCTAGCCTAAACCTGCCCTTCTTCAGCTTAGGACCATCCCCCTTTGTCCTGTTACTGGATGCCCTTGAAAAAGGTTCCTCTCCAGATTACTTTTAAAATCCCTTTAGGATTTTATATAAAGAAGACTGATATGAAGTCTCCCTGCAGCCTTTACTTCTCCATGCTGAACAGCCCCTACTCTCTTAGCCTGCCTTCAAAGAAGTGCTCCAGCACTCTGATCATCTTCATGGGCCTGCTCTGGGCTCACTCTAACAGATCCATGTCCTTGTTGTGCTGGGGCCCCCAAAATGCAGCACTCCAGGTGGGCCCTCACAATGGCAGAGTAGAGGGGAAGAATCCCTTGACCTGTTGTCGCACTGGTTTTGATGCAGCCCAGGATGTGATTGGCTTTCTGGGCTGCCAGCATGCATTGTCATGTCACATTTGGCTTCTTGTCTATGAACACTCCCCCAAGTCCTTCTGCCCAGGGCTAGTCTCCATCTATTTTCTGCCCAGCCTGTATTTGTGCTTGGGATTGCACAGACCCACGTGCAGCACCTTCCACTTGGCCTTGTTGAACTTCATGAGGTCCACACAGGACCACCACTCAAGCCTGTCAAGATCTCTCTGGATGGCATCCCTTTCCTCCAGCATGCTGGCCACACAACTTGGCATCATCGGCAGACTTTCTGAGGGTGCATACAGTCCAAATAAACATGTTAAAAAGTGCCAGTTCCAATACTGACCTCGGAGGAACACCAATGCCACTGCTGTTCACTTGGACTTTGAGTTGTTGACTGCAAGTCTTTAAGCATGACCATCCAGACAATTCTTTATCCACTGAGTGGTCTGTCTGTCAAATCCATATCTCTCCAGTTTAAAGACAAGGATGTTGTGCATTTGACTAAGGAATATCTGATCATTTTTTGGTACTGTTGTAAAACTGCAGCATCTCAAATCTCTGACCTAAACTGAATAGTCATACAATTACAGATCAGGCTTTTTTCTGACAAACGCTGTATTTCTATGTTTCAGATATGAAGTTCCACATAATAGTATGTGTGTCTTACATACAGGACGGGTTGCTTCAACGTGATTATACTCATAAAGGATATTTAAATTGGGATACTGTGTGGTGATCTGTTAAGTGGCATTGATTTTTTATAACACCTGTTTGCATTTGCATGAGTCGCACTAGTTTTCTGTTGGTCTCAGTATTTTGGTGCAGTCAAAGTACTTGAACGAATGCTCTTTCTGCAACTATGAGACATGTCTGTTCACTATTAATTCAAGACTTGTATGACATAAAACAACTTTGGAATAATTTTTCAGATATCTGGACAGAAATTTCCAGTAGTACAAATTGATCTACATCTTACACTGCAATCCCAGCTCTTTGAGCAGAGACTTGAGAAGCAGGCCTTCGCTCTGGAAGTAGTTGAGATTTTAAGATACATTTTGTTAAATGACTTGCTAGTCTGTGCCAGCCATGAAATAAGTAATTTAGTAAGTTTTTCAAGAATTGAAGGAATCAGAACTGTTGAGGGTTTTAAGTAGCTCTGCAGAGAAAGACCTGGGCGTCCTGGTGGACAATAAGCTGTCCATGAGCCAGCAGTGTGACCTTGTGGGCAAGGTCAATGGTAACTGGAGAGGATTAGGAAGGGCATTGCCAGCAGGTTGAGGGCAGTGATCCTGCCCCTCTACTGAGTCCTGGTGAGGCCACATCAGGAGTGCTGTGTCCAATTCTGGGCTCTCCAGTTCAAGAGATCCTGAAGTGAGTCCTGCAGAGGACTACAAAGATGATGAGGAGCACCTCACTTATGAAGAAAGAAGACTGAGAGTGGATCATATCAATATTTACAAGCAACTGAAGGGAAGGTGCCAAGGGGATGGAACCAGGCTCTTCTCAGTGGTGCCAAGCAATGGGATGAGAGGCAATGGGCAGAAACTGAAACACATGAAGTTCCACCTGAACATGAGGAAGAACTACTTCACAGTGTAGGTGACCGAGGTTTCCCACAGAGGTCGTAGAGCCTCCTTCTCTGGAAATATTCAAAAACTGTCTGGACACAATCTTGAGGTAAAATGTCATGGGAAAAATAATGCACTTTTGGTTCCTTGCATTGGCTTTTATCAGGTTATGCAACAGAAACTCCTCTGCACATGTACAAAGGATAACAGAAAGACTATGGCAGGGTAACCCAAATAATCATCTCCTGGGATATCAGGCCATCAAAGGCCTGTTTCCACAAGCCCAGAGGAGCCCAGGGGTACTTGGTTGGGAAGCGTAATCTCTAATCTCAATACCCAGGTCAAAGAGACAAAATCTCTGCCTGACCTCTCCACGAGCTGTCACAGGGGACTCTGAACACTGCACACCCACAGAACACACAGCAACAGCAGTCAGACATAAGCCTCTATGGGCCACCTTACAGATCAAGGGGGTTACTACCTAGGGGCATTGGACGTTTTATGGGATGCACGATGGGAAGAGCATTTGGGATTTTGAGAGATTTTTATTATTGGTTTCTTAAAGAAATAACCAAGACCAGGGAAAGAAAGAGATTAAGGTTTGGGGAAGGAAAAGCAGGAAAATAGGGGGTTAATTGAATAATTAGGGCTGGTCCTGTTTGAAAAATTACCTGGTTTATACACTTGCCTCTCTGTGGCTT
Source organism: Phainopepla nitens (assembly GCA_013400175.1). Classification (NCBI taxonomy): domain Eukaryota; kingdom Metazoa; phylum Chordata; class Aves; order Passeriformes; family Bombycillidae; genus Phainopepla; species Phainopepla nitens. Next base: position 1,453,053 of record VXBQ01012690.1, read on the forward strand.
CATCACCGCACTTTGTCCTGTCTTCTCAATTTAACTCCATTTCTCTTTTGATGGGTGAAGAGCTGACTGTATTTGTGTGAGGGTATGGGGTATGCCAGCTGGAAACATGGGTCAGGGGAGACCATGTGTTTAGAGTTCCAGAGACTGCAGCAGGTGAATCTCCATTTATCAGTGTGTGATTGCTAATGGAACCAGAACTGATGAGTGGGATAATTGCCCTGGGAGCCATGTCTGTCTCTGAAAGTAAGGCACCTGGAGGAGTCAGCTCAATATGTAGAGATGACTTTTGAAACTGCTTTGAGTAGGAAGGCTGACATAATAGAAAAATATGTTTTAGAATATGGTTACATTATGACAGCTAAAGGCAATCAGAGTAGAAAATGTATACATTTTTATAAAAATTCTGGTTTAGGTTAACACATTCTCTCAGAAGTACTGTTTATTCTCACATATTTTCCAAACAATTTTTCAGTTAAGATTTTTTACTTAGTTTTATTGTTAAAAAAATTAAGAAGTAGAAAAACTGAATTTTGACAAAACTGACCCTGAGTCTTACACATCAAATCAACATGTGAGGGTGTGACCAGTTTATTCTTAGCTGTCTCTTTCTTATTTCCATCCACTCTATTCAGAATTTTTCTCTAAATTCAGCAGCAACAATATAGTTAATTTTACTTGTTTAAGAGTTAATGATACAGCTTAGATGTAGGTCTGTGTTTTTATAGGTTTTCTAATTTTTTTTCTAATTATTTTTTAATTGCTTTCATGTGCTTTGACTAGGGACCTGATATTAAGAGAGTATGGCTGTTTTAGTGCTAAGGTAGATCTGGTCTATGTTTCTGGTAGTACAAACATTTTATACTTAAAATAGGATCTACTTACAGGGAACTCAGATGATCAGTGAAAAATCCATTACTGTACATTTGAGTTTAAGAAAAACTAAAATCACTTCATTTATTTTAAAGAAGAAAGGGAGAAGGCTCATTTCTACCACCTCAGAATAATTCACACTGACACATTCTTTTTTCCACATGGAGGTGTTCACCCTGTCCTTTAGTTTTAATGACATCAAGTGAGGCTGAGGAGATATTCAACAACTGAAAACTCACTGTCAGCATTTGCTAAAATGTGTTATAGATTTTTAGCCAAACTACATAAAGAGATCAAAGGTATTTTAATAAACTTTACAAGAAGTAAAGACACATACATCCACGATAAATTACTTCTAAAATATACACTCATATTCATATGTTTGTATGGGTGTACTTACAGTTATGTGACAAAGTAAATTCATATAAACACAATTTTGTAACGTGGGTTTATTTGTAAGCATTTTATATTTCCCTATTTGCATGTGTATGTGTGTGTGTGTACACGTACGTATACATAACATGCTCTGTATTTGATCTACAGATGATGGTAAGACAACATTTTGTACACTTGACTAAGTGCTAAAAAGAGGAAATGATTTACATTTGCACTCCAAGCTGCTGCCAGAAAAGCCTTTCTACATCACATATTTCAATCTGCTGTATGCATGTTCCCGCATACACATCTCAAATACACCATATCACTACCGCAACACCACTGCTTTTAGAAATTATGATTCCTTTTTCAGAACATATTTCTGACTGAAAAACTCAATTTTTTTCATGTATTGCTATCAGATGCACTCCAGAAAACTGGGGAATAACTACAAAAGCCTACAACCTAAATGTTACTTGTGCAGATGTCTTTAAGAATAAGATATTGACCAGTAAGGAAAAGAATTATAGATGTGACCAGGGATACATTTTCTTGTGTGTTGAATTTTTTAATGATAAAAATGCATGGTTAAAAATTTGAGCATACTAACAGTTTGTATCATCGCTTGAGATTTACAAAATTTTGAATTAGCTACAGAGAATAAGTCATCAGTAGTTCTGTTTATCTCAATTACAATTAATCTAAATTTACAACAGGTAAATTTCAACTTTGCTGTCCTATTTAGCTTGAAAAGACTGTTCAGTCTCTTTCAGAACAATTGCACTAGAAATCCAATTGTTCTTCCAACTGCCTGTTGTAAAATTCCAGCTACCTAAGCTAAACAAATGCAGCTGAGAGCTGTTAGATGTGTTTACCCAGAGCTTTTCAGAGATCAAAGGGGGGAAAAAAAGCACATCTGTATATTGAATTAAACTTTTTACTTTACTTGGAAATAAATTTTTTTTTAAAATGCATTATTCCTTCCTCATGAAGTTTTCCCCAGAGACCCCCACTTTTGAAATGTGCATGTACAATTTAAGGCACTTAGCCTTAGGAGGGGCCACCTCCTGCTGTAGATGAAGAGCTCGACACTAGGACTTATGTTAAATAGAGGCATGTACCTCCTCTTCCTTCGGGTCCTGCTTTTTGTCCTGTAACGGGCATTGGAATCTTTGGTCTCCATTCAGATGCACTTTTCTTAAAATGTTACCACCTGTAGGCTACTGTTACATTATTTCTTTGAAAATCCTGAAAACGTGAGGCTAGTTTTGTTCAATTTAGCTTTACTGAGGGTATGTGGTTTTACAGACAAGAAAGAAAGTGCTGTTTTTCCCCCTTGAGATGCTATTATGGCCATGGGCATCTTTATTTCTGGTTTTAAAAAGTGAACTTCACAAAAACATAAAATGCCCCTGCCAAAATAACACGTTTTATGCCTAGTGTGCCATGAGGAAAATGGTGACCTTACGGTGGTATTCTGTTTGTGCATACGTGTCCCTCTGAGCTCTACAGAAAAGCGTAACTTGTCACTAAGGCGCCCTATTTTGGAAACAACTTTTTTCTCCCCACTATTTAGGGCAGAGACAGAAAGTGTTCATGTTCCTTAATGAAAACTGTCTTTTAGAGTCAAATCAGTTGAATATAGACACAAAATTGCAATGTCTCTTGGTTTTTAGGATATATTATAATAAATTATTTGATGCCTGAGCAATGGATGTATGCTTGGTGTGTGTTAACACCTTATCAAAAGCAAGGACTGTAAGAAATGAAGGCTATCTGTGAGCTTATAATGTATTGATTTGAAAATTTAGGCCAAACATTAAATAATTTATTGTAACTTTGTTGTAGTAAGCTATTTCCAAGTATAAAAAAAAATATGTTACCAAAACAGATATTTTTAATGTGTTTGGATTAGCAAAAAGAAAAAGAAAAACTAGGAAGATGGTAGTGCAAAATCCTCTCCTCATTGGTCTTACTGCAAAAAATGGTGAGTGCTACTTTTTTTTTTTAAGGTAAAAAAGGAATTTTTGTATTTATGTCATATTCTATATTGGTTTAGTAGTATAACATTTGTTTTCCAGTAAAAATAGAATTTATTTGTTAAGTACACTTAATTCTTGATTGCAGGGGGAAATCTTTGCTCACTTTTAGTCTGTTCATGTGTATCAGTGAAAATCATCATATCAAAATAAGTACCAAAAATGTAAACAAAAATGAATTTCAGAAACAGGAAAATTTACAGATCCTAATCTGATTCTGCTTTTCATTCCATGTGCTCAGGTTTCAACAATACTTTTAATATACATATTCTGTAGAACCACTTTTATGGCTCTATAATTTAGCCTTTCTAATAGCAAATTGCAATAGGATTCCAATAGAAAACCTTTTATTTTTTTTAATATATGAAGTAACTGTGTGTAATTCATTACACCTAATGTTGGTGGAGTAAATTGTCTTTTAAGATAAACCAAATAAGCGCTTTCTGAATGAAACCTAACAGGGCTAACCCACTGACGAAGTGATCTAGCACTTATAATGGTTGGGATACACGTTTTCAAACCTATGCCAGACCTTATCCCTCCTTGAGGCCTCTCTGTGTCTCAAAGCATGCTGGCATCGATGAACACAGTGGGACCCATGACCCTTATTCATCTTCAGTCTCTACTGGCATTCAGCAGCAGTCTTGGCATACTGGTTGAAAATGCAGAGTGGCATTGCTTCCATCTTCATTCTTAATCTATGTGCATGTTTCTGAGATGCTATGTTTCTGTCAAAATAGACAGTTTCAGGATTGGAATGGATTTTCACCTCTGTTGCAATCACAGTGGTGTCTAGGATTAGGGAGTATTTTACCTTTTCAGAAAAACTTCACTGTTTAAAAAAGTTGTATCTAACAACAGTAACTTAATGTGGGGAAATGCTCTTTTGCTAGTGCTCTGAAGGGGCAAGGCAATAAATTTAAAGCCATTAGGTCAAACAAGTCCTTCAAGTTTAGACAGAACACTGAACTAGCTATGTGATCTTAAGTTAAAGCAGATTTCCTGTGAAACAGCTAGAAATATCAGAAGAGGAGTTTAGGCATGTCTGTACTCATCCATGCCCTTTAAGACCCTCAGTAAAGCTGGAGAACCTACTAGGTTTGGTAAATTAAAGTATTTCTCATTCCTTAAAGTTTTCCTGCTGGAATCTTGCAGGAAAAAGAATTCTTCTGGCTTAGTACTACTGAATCTCAGTATTATCGTACAGTAAGGGGGAATATATTGTTTTCTTGTAAAGGCTGTGGAAGAAGTAAAAAATTGAAGAAGCAGTGAATAAGAATATGTTAGAATATGAACCATTTTGTATGCTTAGGAGAAAACGTAACCCTTAGAAGCTGTCATGGTCTCTCATTAGCTGGGGCTTGAGAGCAGTAAAAAATGGGCTGAAGTGAACAAACCTCATCTTAGATGGTTCTCTGCATTTCTTCTTTACATTCACCATTGTACCTGATAGAATAGATGAGCTCTGAGAAGCAGTCATCCCCAACTTCAATTAAAATGAATAAATCTGGCAAGTGATGCTTTGAAACCTGTCCCTTTCCATGTACATCTTTCACTTGAGTATCTTATTGTGAAGTTCTAAATCTTATTTGCTTTCAGCAATTAACTTTCCTTTGAATTTTCCTTCCATTTACCTAGATATTTAGTTTACCAAATCACTCTCTCTCTGTCTCTGTGTGTTTGTGTGTGTCTCTCTCTTTCTGTCTCTCATACTGAGAGCAACTCTTACTGTTGCTCTGGTTGTGTTTTGTTTATGTTATAATTATATTGCCTGATATATTTTCATTCAGTCATTTCAGGAATGAAGCAGTCTTTAGTGTTCTAAGGACACAGTAACTTTGAATCTAGTATATTTTAAAATTCAGTTAAGTTATTGGAAAACAGTCAGACAGGAGATTTCTCCTTGAATTATTCTATAAGCTTTTGTGGTTTTCATATCATTTCTATGTTCATATTTTTTTGGGGGGTGAGAGTAAAGTTCAGTCTCTTATTCCCCTGGCAAACATTCATAAAAAAAAGAAGCACTACCTGATTTCTTGTGTGAAAGAAATTACGAAACACCATATGCCAAATGCTGTTAGTAGCAAAAAATGAAAAGATAGAAAAAATCCAAATGTCCACAATATCTGCATCCTGTAATCTTTAGATATATTAAGTATGTGTTATCTCAACAATGATGGATATGGGGTTCTTTTTCTTATAAAATCTGAGTTATAAATTGAGTCTGTCTTTAAGAAAGAAAAAACCAAACCAAACCTCCTCCTGAAAACCACTTGATTATTTATAAGTTATGATATATCTCAAGAGAATTTTGATCCAGAAGTAATTGCTATAAATATTGAACCGTATCATATAATATGGGTGGCATATTACTTTTTTTTCAATAATTAAAAGATTGGCAAAAAAACCCACATTTTTTATTCTAATATTTCACATTATAATGAATTCTTTCATAAAATGTATATTACTTTCCATATTTCTCTCATTCTATCTTCCATATAAATGCTTTGGCCCTACAAATTTATTATGGTCAAAGATGCCAAGAATGTGTAAGAAAACTCTCCTGTTTAAACAATTCTTTTATTTTAGGCGCTGGTGACTTATGGGACCTTTATCACCCAACTAAGTTGAGGATTTCTTCAATATCTGACTCTACAAGGTTGAATATTATCCTCATTATTTCCTTATCTGTATAACCAGGGACCAGGTCCTCCACAGTCACCAAAGTGTGCTGGTAGTTTGGGTTTAGCCAGTCACTCACCATTATTTCTGTCTCCCAGTGTGCCACTAATTTCCAAAGGATAATCATCCAGTTCAGTTGCCAGACATAAAATGTGCATGTGTCTGCCATAAAGTGTATGCTGTTGGACTGAGATCAGTTGCACAAGAAATATGTATCACTTGCTATTACTAACACATACTCATCATAACTTATTTCCTCATCAATTCTTACACAGCCTGTAAGCTTTGCCAGCAAAAATTTAATGTTTTAGCGGATTATCAACAAAAATACAAAATAGCTTTCAGTAGAAACAACACTTTGTCTCTGAACACGGTTTCCTGAGAAATTTGATCATGAATGCTTATGAATAATTATTATTTTATCAATTTAAATTGCAAAACTTATTTTTGAATGAATGCCTGAGCTGAAAACAAACAAACAAGTGAGCTCTTAATAGCTAGCCACAAAATAGAAATTCCCGTGACATATATTTTTCAATTATTCTTCTGGTCACTTTCTTCTCTTTTAATAAGCCCTAAGTCCCAACTATCTCTAAGTTAAGATTAGCCTCCTGTATATTCCATTTTTATAAAGAGGGGTTCCATTGTCACAAAGATGACAATGAGTTTTTGCCTAAAAAAATGAAATTTGGCCTGGAGATCAGTCTTACTGTGTCTTTTAGTGCTGGAGTGAAATTGGTGTTGATGTGTGAACCAGGCTAAGGGTTTACATGAATTCATGGTGAATTCTGTAACTGATGTTATAAATGTCTGCTTTATATTCTTTGTGGTTCTGTGCACGTGTCTGTAGCTCACAGGAATTCCAAAATGAGTGACAGTCCATAGGGACTAAAGCAGAACTTGAAGATGTCCTTTTTCCTTTTTTATTTTTTTTTAATTATGTGAAGATGCATATGAAACCAAGATTTGAAAGATGTGTATGTATATATATATATATATATATATATATATATATATGGAATGATGTAAGCCTTTCTGCCTCACCATTTGTAAATATATATATAAGGATATTAAAAAGTATGGATAAAATATATATTGAATAATAATTTCACTGTTGGTTTGCCAAGAAACAAAATATTTTGAATTTTTCTGTGTTTGTCAAGAAGTCTTTTCAAATATTTTAATGTCGACACTGCCTCCTACCCCTAGTGTTAAGTGAAATATGCAACAAAAAGAGAAGCACTTGGAGTCTGGAAATTACAAAGTTGAGGTTACACATGCAGCATGAACTTGACTTCCTTGTGTGTACATGTTTTGATAAGGTCCTTTATTATTTGATCACATAAGTATTTGACTATTGTTCTCCTTTTAATTTCAGGTCAAAATAAAACCGTACCAGTTCAGATCAGTATGAGTTAGGTGTTTACTTGGCAACAATAAAGCAAGTTTTGATCAACCTGAGTGAGCTAAGATCCTCTAGAAAAGTGAGAGTTGGCTTGTGAAAAACGCCATGGGTTAAAATTGAGTAGTCTGGGCTTCTGCTTTGCTTGAAATGTTACCACACCTCTTAGTGCCTCTCTGTTCTGTCATAGTAAATATTCATTCAAGTATTTCCTGATCTCATAAGAGTGTTCTGAGAATAAATTCATTACTCCTTATGAAGCACACTGCTATTAGAGCGATGACATAGATAGAAACCTAGGAAGAAAAATAAAAGCTTATTTGCTTCAGGGCTTAGAGGATATGTCATAAATACAATGTAGAAGCACATGTTGAACATAAGGATAAAAAGAAATATCCAGGTGCTGCTTAGCACTTTGGCCCCTATATTTCCAGGGGAGAGAAAGAGTGGGAGAAAAAGGCTGGCTTTTCCTACAAGAGTTTTGACAGAAAATTAGTACATAGTGTACAAAAAGCACAGGACAGAGGTAATGTTGGAGATTTTATTAACAGCTCTTCAGTTATAGTTGTCACGAAGTGTATTCAAAGCTGAATTAAAATTCTTCTTTACCCATATTCCCTTTCAATGGATCTCTTCAGAACACAAAGGATTTTGTGGTGCATAGAGAGGTCAATTTATAATGTCTTATGCCAGCAATAATTGATCTGTTCTCATATATATATATCATATAAACAGAAATATCTTAGAAGATAGTTTTGCGTTTATTATGAACATTCCTCATTAGAGAGTAAACATTTTCAAACAACGCAAATCCTCACAAGGCATTAAGGCTTTGTGATACTTTATGCTATTTTCTCCCTTTTTGATAGTAGCTGAAATAAAGAAAATGGCTTACAGATTTAGCTGTGTATATAGTTTGAAAGTAACAACTGAAAAATGATGTTCATAATCTGAATTGCAATGAAACCAATTATCTGTACCATGGTGTTTCACTTGGGAATACTCTGAAAGGTTTAGTATTTCTTAAAAGAAATTAAAAACAGCTGTAAAAATACCATAAAACAAAAATAGCAGCTGCAAAAGAGATTAACATTCCTAAATTTCATTTGAACCTGAGATGTTATTTTTCCAACAGAAACATACATATATACTGATTTTTAAAATCTCTTCTTTATGAAACTATATCCTTTTAAGAAAAAAATGTGTTTTGTTTGGTTTTTTTTTCATTTCACCACTTCTTGATGTTAGCTATGAATTTCATGAACATTCTTCTCCTCTGCCTAGGAATTTTGTATTACATTTTCTTCTGTAATTGCCAAAGAAAAGCTACAATTGTTGAATCCTGAAGAGTGATTTAAATATAACTCATTAAGAATTAAAGATCTGCCTAATAAACAATTTATAGCAATCCTTGCACTTTTGTTACTTACAGCTGTCAAACAGCTTTCAAACTGAGCCCAAATCACCCTGTGCCTGTTTTAAAATTTTATATAGCGTCTGTTTTCCAATTAAGCAGCCAGTCTTAGATGAAATCTTTCCTAATCTTTTTCATATATATAATAAAACCAAATGTAATTTATAAAACAGAACTGGAGGTGCTGACAGTATAAAACAGTTTATTTTGCAGTCTTGGTCAAAACATATGGCAGCAACTTTTCTAGACTTCTGCCAGATGGTGAGCCTTAATCGATTTTGTCTGTTGTGCCGTATGTTAATTCTCTGTGAAAAGTGTTTCTTCAAACTCAATTAAAAAAATAATGACTTTCATTTTCTTACTGAGCAACTAATGCTAAAACCGTCATTTAGATGTCTGTTTAAGTTTGAAAAGTTTTTGAAAGCCCCAAGATATTTACACAACAGGTAAAATTGATTCTAATGGCCTCAAAAGCTTGTTATTCATCAGCTTGTGTATCATTTCTTGTGAATCTGAATAAATATATCTTTATGATAATATTCCTTATCTTGCATTTCTGTTTTTCTTGTGGCTTTTTTTTAACTAATGATAGTGTTTCGTTCTGTAAATTAGAGTAATTTTGAACACCAGAAGACCTCAGAGAAAAATCTCAAGTCGTCAACACTAAACTCATTACTCCAAACTATAAAAACATTAAACTAGAAAAAGAGAATAGCATCTATCTCTACATCTCAATAAAGATATTTTTTATGCAATAGCTGTTATAAACTCTAACTATTGGTCTACCTAACACATTTTGTTGTGCTTCCTACATCTCCCATATTAAAATATTATATTTTATGTGACCATACTGCATTTAATAAATGTTCACAAAGGCCAGTCTCCAAGGGTATTTTAACAGGCAATTTTTGCTATGCTAGAGTATGAAATTTCCTCTCCACCCAATAAATAATGAGGTATCAATTTTTGATAGAGGTGCTTCCTAATGGGCAAACACAGTGGACACAAAGACTTTAAATTCCACTAAAATTCTAGCAGTTATAGTTTCTATGTATTTTGATAAATATGTTTTTAGTATGGATGCTTTAATAAATGCACTTTTTTAAAATCTGTGAGTTAATGAAAAATATAGTAAATGTTTATAAATTTTGGTCTCTCTTTACTGCCATTGTTCTTTTGTTATACATATTATTTGTGACACAGGCTTAGATTTTGAACGAAAATAAGATGTGTGCATAACAGAAATCAAATGATGGGAACTAGTCCCCAGAGAAATATGCAATCCTTTTGTAGAACCTAGCTTTAATGTAGACCAGTACTTAGCATATTCACAATTTATGAAATGGGTGTATGTTGAAACAAAATATCAACCAGATCTATTCTCCTTACCATGTTTATTTCATGACTACTTTCTTTTGAAATAGAGCAGGGTTATAGTAATATGTATGTAGACTAAATAGGTTATGTTTTCTCCAGCAATAATCCCACTCAAGTACAAGGCAGAAACACTGTGTTTTTCCAATACAATCCAGCAAGGGCAAATGACAACCTTACCTGATGGCTCATATCTTTTATAGTACAGCTGCAGCATAATCACAAAGAATGATCAAACATTTCTCTGGAACCTTTCTGTCATGGAATATGGCCCCATGTCCCATGTCTGCCTTTGCTTTGGCCTATAATACACCTAAACACTAAATTAGATATTTGTTACCAATTGGTAACTATTTTGTAATCAGAACGCATTTAGGAACAGAGTAAAATAGTTATTTTATGTTATATTTTAAATTTATTGGGTTTTAGTATATGACAATGATTGTTTGGAATATATTTAAGATAAATAGTGCACAAACTTAGTAATAAAAAATAACACAGTGAGCAATTAAATAATTTTAAATGGACTATATGCTTATATTTTGGAAAATAAAATGGAGTACAACTTGGACGTCTGGGGATTTTGGAATGTAGTATTAATATTTTAAAGATTCTTACTTATCAAATTATGTTGATACATTTGACACAAAACCTCTTAGCAATTTAACTATCCTGAGTTCCTCACTACGTTAAGTATTTTTAAAGCAAGGTTCAAACACAGATTTAACATCTAATGCAATATATATTCTAGAGTAAGGATAGTGCTCTTTGCTAGTCACTGAGTTGGTTCCCCACACACACACTTTTAGTGTCATTTGAGAGATCTAAGGTAGCCAGTAAGATGGATGGTAAAAGTGGCAGTTGCCTTGCCTTTGTGGAAGGGAAGTGGGAAGCTGGGACCATACAATAAGGCTTCTTAACAATGATGGTCATTTAGCAACTAGCTTAAAATCTGCATGGAAGGGAAGCCATGGCTTTTTTTGTCATGGGAAATAAGTTGTTCATATTATCTGTGTTTTAAAGTAAACTTCTCTTATGCCATTTGGGTTTGGTCATAATTGGAAGGGGGCAGACATCAGTACTTATAGACATTAAGCATCAATTATGAGGGGAACATATCACTATTACAGTAATAGAGGAATTTGATCCAGGCAGAACTCAGGAGGAGACCTCTCATTGTTTCACCAAGCAAAGTTTGTGGGTCTGCTTTTCCATTTTGAGATTTTTGGTTCCAGGACTCAAATGCTTTTGACTTTGCTTCTCATTGACGTGCTTGGAGCACTACAAGAGATCTGCTAGGAAGACCTCTGCTGAAAGAATAGAAAGCAAGAGGAATTGACTCAGCCCACAAGTAGTCCATTAGAAACCTAGATACTACCTTGGAACACACCATAATAAACAATAGAATAATAACATTAAATAGAAAATATTACAAAGCTCTGCTCATATGGGGATCATTCTTCTAACAAGGAGAAATTAGATAAGATTCAGTTGTAGATTCACATCTATGCAGTATAATCAAGAAGGGTTTTTTTTTATCAGTTAATGCCTTACACACTCTTCAACAGGTGACAAGTGTTGGACTTATATATTTTTGTCTCTTATATGTGCCAGTGTCTATATACCTTTTACTGCTGCTCCAAAAGGTGGGGACTGAGTGTTCTTTTCTTACAATATCTTTTATACCTTGCACAGGTAAGTAGCTGCCCGTCAAACAACATATTCATCTGCAAATTTCTATTTCTTTCTTCACTTTAGAGTGATTTTTCTGTTCATTCTTATATATTAGTTTGGCCAACAATCTGTAGACAAAACTCTCTTTTTCTCAGCAGTAGCACAGAGAAAACATCATTTTTAAGTGGTATGAATCATGAGCTTCATTTTTCTTTGAAACACCTGAAGAAAAGAGAAGGTGCTTTGATTAGTGAGGTTTAGAAAATGGGAGCAGTATTAGAGGGGAAAAAATAGAAACTGAACAAAAAAAGATAAAAAAGAGGATGAAAAAAATCTGTATTTTCTGATTTTTTTCTTTTCATAATCTCCTTTTAAAATATTGCTCAATGATAACACTTTTCCTATAGCAGTAATGAAGTGCACTATTTGCCAAAGTGGCCAAAAAATTATGTTTATGGATAGAAGAAAAAACCAAGAACTTTCTTGGGAAATTTCCTGAGTGGGAAGTTATAATTAAATTCTAAGCTCCTTTTTTTTACATCTCACAATCTAACTTATAAGAGCAGAAGAACTGAGAACTATCCTGTCCTACTTAACAGAACCTTTCAAGTCCATTAAGAAGAAGGCAGACAATATCCCAAGAAGAAAAGTTCTCTTCCTATACCATTGTCAAGGTTAGATTCAAGCTACTGAGATGTCAACAGTAAGATTTTTATTGACATCTATGAGTTTCCTTGCTTCTCTCGGTAAAAGGAGAGCAGACAATGCTCACAATACTTGAGGTACTTTTAGAATTCAGTGAAGGCAGCCTAACCTTAGAAGCACACTGTACAGCACAGTAACTTTGGGTAGACCTTAGCTAATGGATGGACTAAAGTAATGTATTTAAAGAAATAAAAAATATTCAAATCTTACCAAAGCCATAAGTTATTTTCGGTTTAGATCTTCCTGTAGCAAGCTTTGATTAGTTCCTTTTTTAGTAGGTTTGGGGTCCTGGTTTGGATTTTACAGAACTAGCAACTTACAACCAGCAAGGAGAAATTCTTTAAGGAGAAGTTATGGAGAATTTCAGGTTAGAGACCTGTTTTCATTTATTTCTAAACTGTTGGTCTACACCTGTCAAACTTAATATAGGTCTATATATATGTGGTGCATGAGACAGAAAAAAAAATCATCCTCAAGTAATTTTTAAAAATTGAACTAAATCCTCTCCTCTCCTCTCCTCTCCCTTTACTCATACTTCCTTTACTCATATTTACCTAAGTTTTTTCAAGTGTCAATAGCCCTGAAAGCATTTCTAGTACATCCCAGTTCTGATTTGCCATATATTTATTTATGACCTTTATCAACAACAGGTGAGCAATTGTACATAAATTGCATGGTGATCATGTGGCATGGGTAATTATCCACTAGAGATTGAGAAGGGAATATCAGACAACTTCTCATCTAAAGTAGAATTAGAAAACAGGTTTATAGTTGTATACCGAGACAAAGTTGTAAATGTACTTTGGTTAAAATATATACCTGCAGTACTATCTTAATTAATGGAGAATCCTAGAGTTCAGTTAATTTAACAATCAAATACATAGAGGGTTTTTTACACAGAAAATATATACTAATATTTCTATATTTCATTAATATAGGACCCATATTTCAGCTGGAAAACCTCTCACAGAAGCTGAGCAATCAGCCTCTCTGGATATGGTATAGTAATGTACTAGCTTGTGTGTATGAGGTCTTATTATAGAGATGTCAGTTTTAGTTTGAAACATAAACATATTTTTATTTATACATTAGTGCTTGTAGTGATCAATGACCATCTGTGCAGTATATTAGAATTTGGTTTTGATCAGTAGAAAGCAATTATTCATAAAACTCAAAACAGAAGGCAAAGTTGTGAAAGAAAGGAGAAGAATTATGTCCTTCTTACAGGGAAGGTAATTTTAATATAGACGAGATTGGCCCAAGTCCTGCAGTTTGGATTGATAGATTATCTAGCAGAACTATCATTTCAATAATCTCAATGACAGTGTAGCAGTGGATACTTGGTACAATATTATAAATTAAATTTACTGCAAATGTCATTGAAGAGAATATGGAAAGAGATCTGTCATTTGTATTTGTAGAAGTTAAGATAGGGAAAAATTTAAGATTCTGTGACAAAACATAGCAAAAATTTTCTACATGATATAGTTATGCTACCAGTTATCTAAAAGATTTCTTTTATCACTACTTTGCTCATTAGGATACTTGAATTATCCTACCATTTATTTGATCAGAGAGGGATGGTGTTTTAAACACAGATATATTCTTCATTAAATTTCTGGATTTAAGAATATCCAATGTCCATGTTTCAGAAACACATTTTTTCAGAATGTATGAACTGCTTCTGTCTAATTACAGTCTACTTATGCAACTGTAAAGCTAAACCGTGAATTGGAAAATAAATATTCATCTCCATATAGAGCTGTATGTTGGCCTGACAATGATGTTTGCAACACAGATACCAGATTTGTGGTATGAAAGTTCTGGATTACAGGGGACTAAGGAACAACAATACAAGTATTCGTTCAGTTTACAGTTTCTGTAGCCTCATTTTAACCCTTTCTTTGCCATCAAAAGGTCATAAATAATGCAATTTAAAGGCTTTAAGTAAAATTACAGAAGACTTGAATTTGCAGGCACCTGAAAATTGTTTACAACACATTGGAGCTAATTCTCTGAACTTAGAATTCATAAGTTGAGATGAACTTTCTTCCCTAAGGGAATTTATTGGGAATTATCTTTAAAAGCAGAAATCTGCCATTAGTATAAAGTGCAATTAATGCAAAGAAGTTTAGTTGTTGGGTTTTGTAGTGTTGTTATTTGTTTGGTTTAGGGTCTTTTTTTAATGCATGCTGAAAGCAAACAAATGGACATAAAAATAAACTATAGTGCAATTTAACCCTCATTATCTTTATCTTTATCTGCAAAAAATACATCTACATATTTTTAGATTAATCAGCAAGCTAGAAAATATATGAGATCCAATTAATATTAATTATGCTAGTTTTAACTTATAATTGAAATGAAAAATGGAATTGTTCTAACCAATGTCCAATGCAAAATGTATTCCTACAGAGAGGATATCAGGTGGGTCCTTGAGATCTCAATTCTATTTTAAGCCTGCTACTAGCTTACTTTGAGATCCTTGCCAAATCACTTTACATCATTTTGCATAATTTTCTCCATCAAAATAATGTCCACTTCCATAAGGTAATTTGCAAACATATACTTCCATAAAGTGTAGATGAATACTGTTGAATGCATGATCATTATCTGTAATATAAATAATTTATAAAATCATGAAAAAATACTCAACATCTAGGTTACTACAAGATTGTTGGTACTAATCTGCTTAATTTCTAATTTTCTTGTACCTTCGTAGTAAATTTTTGCATGGCTGAACATATGCCCTCCCCTGACCCTTAAGACAAAGAAAATAAAAACAAAATTGTACATAACTGTGTTTTTCCTTATTTCTGTCTTTTCCTTCCCATTTTCCTCATACTTCCTTCCCAGTGTTGCCAATAGGTCAAGATCCTTTCCCGCTCCTCATAATTGGTGAGACCACACATGGAGCACTGAGTCTAGTTCTGGGCTCCTCAGATCAAGAGAGATATGGATATACCAAAGAGAGCCCAACAAAGGACCACAAAAATGATCCAGGCATTGGAGAATCTCTCAGAGGTAAATCTGAGAGAGCTGAGACTGCTTAGTCTGGAAAAAGAAGGTACTCAGGAGAGATCTCATCGAATGTGTATAAATACCTAGAGGTATTACAGAACAAGGGCAAAGAGGATAGAACAAGAGGCAGTGGTCAAAAACTGAGACAGCAAACTTCATTTGAAGATCCAAAAGCATTGTTTTTCCACGGGATGACCAAGCACTGGCATATTCAGGTATGTCACACTGATAACTCAGGGAGCTTGTGGTATCTATTCTTCATGATATTCAAAAACCATGCGGATGCGTTCTTTGGTAGTGTGTTCTAGGTGGTCTTGCTTGAGCAGGGATTTCGGACAAGATAACTCCTAGAGGTCCTTTCCAATATCAACCATACCATGATTCTGCTATTCATATTCTGTAATTCACTATTTCATATTCTAAAAATTTGATTACACTTGTATAACATTGATACTTACTAAAGACATATTTTGTGCTGTCTGTAATTCATCAAGGAAAGCTGGATCAAAAGAATATCTCTTAATTCCAGAATATGCCTGCACTTGCAATGTAAACTGAGTGTATTTATTGCATGTATAGTAATTAAGCTGTTGTGGAAAATACCATACCGATTATTTTAAACAATCCAAAAAGAATGTATAACATGAAATTCATCTGCTTCTGCTGTAATTTATGAAATAATTAAGGAAAAAATGGAAGCAGCAAGGTGCTACTGTAACATTGAGAAAATTAGATATTTTTATTGATTTTATCTATCTATCTATCTGTCTGGCTATCTATCTATATCTTTCTTTGTTTTCATGTTCTGTTGAATTCCATGTTTCTCTTTTTCTCTTACAGTTATCCTTTCCTAGTGGACAAGAAGTTGGTAGGACTTTCCTTGTCACCAATGGGTGCACAGTCTAGTTCCATTTGTCTAGAAAATTGAAACTAGCTTTTAAAAAGGGGAGAGAAAATCTGTCAAGACCATAAGGATGTATAGGATGATAATTCAAGACAGCTTGCAATGATTGCCATCTTTGAGCCAAAGCTCATATTTACCACCGAGATAATACAGATTATTACTTCTATTAGGTTCTTTTCCTTCACATTTCTTTGGAACTATTCCTAATTCTAATACTTTTGCAAATATATTAGACAATTATTTTAATTCCCAACACAGTATTTATACAATTACAGTAATAATCAGACCTGCTATCCTTTAGGGAATCTACCATCAAGGAAAACATCAAAAAGTAAAAATTTCTGAATTCCCCCTAGGATGAACACATTCTTTAAAACAACTCTTATTTTAAGACTATTGAGTAAATATGACTGAAAAATTTTATCATACCCTTGTCTCCCTACACAGCCAAAGCAACATTTGAACACGTAGCAAAAACCTTTAGCACTTTAGCCTATACAAAGCAGAGCTCAAGAGACTAATGCCATATAAGGAGTTTTCTTAGAAACTCTTATTTATATGACTGTTTGCAATTGTTCACTTCTTTTTCTTATTATTAGAGCAAAAATATGCTATGCTGATTGTAGCAAGAATTTGCTTTGTCTAAGTTGTTGGGGGTTTTTTTGACACATTTCAGTATGTTTCATGAAAACATGAAATGACCATGATTTATTGCAGAGAGCAATTTCCAGCTGCGACAAAGTTATTGGAACTCCTACTGGCTCAGCTGGAAGGAGGGAATTTTCTTGGAGGACGTTGTGGAGTAAATAAGTACAGATTCTACTTTTAGTTACAATCACACTAATATGCAGAATGTATGTGCATACTAAATCTAATCAGCAGTAGAAATATGGCTAATGAGTTACATTTCCTGTGATATTCAACCTCCATATGGCAGGTACAATATTTATCACGCCATATGCTTGATACCACAGACAAGAGTACATTCTGTAAACATGATTATGACACCTTTTCATTGATTCAAGAAGTGACATTCAAACAGAAACTGTGTCAAGCTTCTGCCAAGATGGAATAGCTGAGAGGAAGTGAGTAAAGTACTACCAGAAGTTTCCCCAGCAGGAATATTTTTCTCCAAGGAGACCTCAGGATCAAAATAAAGAACAACTCATTATGGCTAAAATACCTGACATGGTTTCACTTTGGTGAATATTATCATTTTTACTTGAAGATTTTATTGTTAGGTTAATGTTTCTTTATTACACCTGCTATCCTCAGTAGATGTCCATAAACTGTAACAAAAGTTTTGATATCTAACCCATATGGAGGTACTTATGTGCAGGCATTATCTGGAACTGAATCAAACTTTTCATGGGAATTCAGTGGCCTCAACACAAGCTCCTGGTGCCATCAGCAAGACCAAAAGTCTCAAAGTCTTCTGCATGTAGCTGTTTCATGACTCAGAGGACCTGCAGAAGGCTATTCCTTCAACAAATTTTTAACTTACCAATCAGGAAAGCATATTTTGTCTTTAATGTTTTATACAGCTGAGATAATGAGAGTTCTTGGATGCCACAAATATATGAAAATAACTCTGAACTACTGCCTTTAAGTTCTCTACCCTAACTGAATGACAACCTGGTGTCCTGTATTTTTTTTTCCAAAATGCTAGTAGTGACATATAGTTTAACATATAATTTATTATCTAAATACTGACATAATGTTGGTTTTGTAAACATTATTCAGATCATACCTAAATTTCTGCAAAAACTATTGTTCTGTGTAGATTACCTATACCTAAAATATTTTTCCCATATTAAAAATCTTTTAAGTACTGAAAGGACCATTAATTTTTCCATAAATTTTTGAAAACACTAGTTTGGCTTTTTTCATTTACCAAAAGACTAAGATCTGTCTTCAGAAGTCAGTATGAAACTGCAAGAATACAGTAAAAAAATAATATCATTTAAGGAAATATTGAAAATATAAATCAGCTTTTAAAAAATAAACCAGATTATTTTCAGTATGTGTAATCATAAGAACAAGAATACACATAAAAAAATTAGTTTTTGCTAAGTTCATTAAAATTATGCCTATTATAAAGGGAAATTGTTATTATAAAAAAATAAGATTAAATAAATACATAGCTATCAGAAAAAAGGGTTTTTCAAACCAAACAAAATGAAAAATACTACTGGTTTTAAAAATATGTAATGTACAAAATAACATTTTCTTTCATTACTTATCCAAATGTCCTCTCAAAGATCTAATATGAAAGCCTTGAGTAGGAACTTCAAAAAACATATCTCTATTTTTCCCTCCTTAAATATCCAGAGAAAGACAATTCAATTCTTACTACCAAAAAACCTAAACAACTGTGTCTGATACACAAGCCCTTCTCCCCTTGCAAGTATTTGAATTATGCCCAAAGGAGCTTGCTGCAATTATGCATATATACAAAGTCCTGTTAATAACAGCATTCTTTGTACATAAATTGTCCTTCAATTTTATCTTTAAGTAAAAATTTGGCAATAGAATTGTTTTAATTGTTAATTTGTGACATTTTTTATTCTTCGTATCCTAGGTGTTTATCGCAGGAAATAGCTCTGGAAGCAAGTAACCATTTTTCATGGAAGAAGCTATTTACCTTGACAAGAATAAAATAAGGCTTTCTTTCTTTGGAGGATGAGACCATAGGGGATTTTTGTTGTTGTTGAAAAGAAAGTAAACCAAACCAAACCAAGGCAAAACATGGTAAGCTAGACAGAAACATGACTTTAAAAAGTAATTAACCTGGATTTCTGAAGAGGATTTTCTGACTACTGTCGTTAGGTTTTAGATATGTTAACAGGCATTACGCACAAAGATAGCAAGGACTTGGGACTTGTTGCACGTGGTCTCAGATACCGTAAATAGGTTTTAATTGCTAGAGAGTAGAGTACTGGGTAGTATCACGCTGGAGGGGTACTTCAGAAGCAGCTATGGAAAAATGGGTTTGAATTTCAGTGTTACCTTTGGTAGATTAGAACGTTGTTATTCACATACAGCCTTCTGAAAACCTGCTGTAGATTCAGGTAGTTTCACTCAGCAGGCAATGCACAAGAGGGTCTTCACAGTCCACCTCGAGATTTCTATGTCTCACCCATCAGAGAGAGAATCAAGATAAGTAAAAAGATGTAAAATTCTTAGCTGGTGAAAGTGTGCTGAATTAAAGGCTGTCAATAAATAATCAGAAATTGAAGAATGGTGTTTAAGCTGAAAAAGGATTAAAAATGAGTGAAGAACGGTAAGATAAAAGGGAAGTAAAAGAATTAGGTATTAAGGAAGATGGAAAAAAACAGAGCATGAAATAAGATATAAAATATGGCAGAAGAGACACTAAACTGGGAGAAAAAAAGCATTCTATAGTTTTTAATGGGAAAGAATCATTGAATGTTAATCTAAAACCCCAGAGCTGTTTGGAAAACCTTAAGAAACTATAAATCAAAATAGGAAGCGAAGATGGAAAACAGGAAAAGATATAAAGGTAAGTTTGGTTTTGTTCCATGTTCATGTTGAAATTTCACACTTTTTTTTTTTCCAGTTAGATTTAGTACATGGGATTTAAATGTTTAAAAAATACATGAAAAGTACAGGAATTGTAGTTTTTTTGCATGCTCTGATAGCAACCAGTGTGCTTATGAGCTAGTGAAAAAAAACAACAAATAACCAAAATGACAGACACAACAAAACTAATAATGAGAATGACATATGTAGGCAATAATGAAGGGAGTGCGCCAACACTTCAGTATAGCTTTTAAGTCCATTTCATTGGTTCCAATGATAATACAATGGTTTTAGTGCAGTGGCCAAATTTCTTATTATGTGCTGCATTAACTAGGCATATGGAGTAAGTTAAGAATGAAATGGTAAATTTGCTTTTGTTGGTTTAATTCAGACCTTTAACTTCACTGTTTTGCATTTAATAAAATACATTATCAAATAGAAGCGTGACATCTCCTTATGAAAAATATTTTATCTACATAAAGACAAATTAAAGAGTAGGTGGTGGATTTAGAAGAACCTACGTCAACTGTCATTCCATATCATGGAAAGAAATATTTTCATTGTTGGTTAGAGAATATCACAAAGAGTCAAATGCAGAGCTAAGTGAATCATTCCGCCTAGAATTCATAATTACTTATCCAGCAAAGGATTTCAATACAGTGCATCTGGGGTGGGATGAAGCCCTGTGATAGTGGAAAAAATGAACACATTTTAAATATGATTATATGTAAATATTTGAAAATTATATATGCCTTCAAAAATGTATTCTTATTAGAAAATTTGTGCAACAGCTTCAATATTTTATCCTGTTGATGAAGGTAAGAAGGTAAACTCATGACTGATTAACAGAATCTCCTGGCACAATATTTCAAGTACACCATACAAATACACCTGAAATTCTGAAAGCTGGGTGCCCTACAATCGTTATCTATCAGGCTGCACTGACTCCAAGGAAATTAATTTTTTTCTCCAGCCCAGATATCTGAATTATAATCAGCATAGAAGTTCTAAGTGTTTGCAGTTTGAACAATATGAGAGTCTGACAACATGTTATAAAATAATGTTAGAATAACACTAGAAAAGACAAGTAACAATGTGCCTATAAAGCAACTCTCACGATCCCTGATAGCAAGCACAGGATCATAACTGATATCCTGCCTGTGGTGGAGTGCCAGGGACACTTGGAGTTCCAATCATCTGGCCACAACAGCCAACCATGCAAATATCTTTTGAATCTGAGTAAGAGTTACAGAACCCCTTGGTTCCACCACTCCTTGGTTCCACCAGTGGGAGTAGGAGAATTTGGGAGAATTGTACATGACGTGAATAGTGTGGGTGACATCCTGCTTACAGTGCCTACCCTGGTGAAGGGCACAGTGTCATCACACTGTCCTATGCAGCCAATAGTAGTCAAGAGGCAGTCTGTCAGAGTCTTAAAAATAAGTGTATATTTGGTAATTATAATACATAGATCAGTTTGCATTCAAGATGAGCTTTAAATTAACAGTTTCTTACTCCAGGATATGACAAAATGCAGAATAACAATTAAAGCCACACAACTTTTTTAAGGTATACTTCTGAAGTAGCCATATGTCCTAAACCACTGATTTTTTATAGTATCTCATAACTTCTAGGTATAAAAGGCACACCTAGTAGGATTTTCAGAAACACCCAGGTGTCCAGCTCTCATTGATTTAAATGAGGGTGAAAGACAGTTAAATACTAAAACAGTGATGATAGAATTCCTTTCAGACTGTCTTATATAATTGTCATATCGTGGAGAACAGGGAACTAGCTCATACTTGAAAGAATGAATGTTTTAGATAATTTTATTGTGTTGCTTAATCTAACATTGTTTAGCTACCACAGTGGTAAGTATCTCAGGAAATCCTGCTTCAGGGAGCTTCACCGTTTTTTCCTTTTGAACAAACATCCAGAGCAGCACAAACCTCATTGTACATGTCATTTCAGTAACATGTTTTTGCTACCTTCCAAATTTCCTTTCATATTTTCTGTGACTTGTAGTTACAGTGCTAATACAGACTAATGTTTTACTTCTGTGTCGCTGATTTGTATTTAGAAGGGTATCCTCACCTTGTGTCTCTGTGAAGCACATGAATCAAGGGAGAACAAGCATTGTATTTTACAGATGGAGTTGTCTGCCCCCATTAACAACGTACAGGAGAGTATTTGAACTACAGACCCTAGGGCACAGCAAAACCCATGTCTCATTTCAAGTCAAGCCACGGAGACCATATCACAGGGGAGCAGCTGGGAGTGCTCCTTAGAGCATCAAGGAGCATGATGTTAGCAAAAGCAGGATGAAAACATTAGCAAGGCATTTTGGAAAGAAGTCTGTACACTGCTGTATTTTTGCTTGGAAATGATAAGGGAATGGCTTCATGAACAATGAGGTTACCTCCTTCAGTGGCTTTTCTTGTCAATTTTCCTCTACTGTAAAGGCAGAGACATCCTTCCGGAGGATGTAGCGAAGGAAGGTGTGTGACTCAGCAACACTCTTCATTGCTCAGTAATTTTCCCTACTCAATCTGTGTGCAGGTCAGTCACTTTCCAATGAAGATAAAATGATGCATTGGAAAACTTAAAATAGGGCTCACTTGAAGGATTTTTCTTTGTGATTTTAAGGAAAGTATGAACATCCATTTGGACATTAATTTTTGCATTTTAAGCAGATAATGTAACTACCCTTGTCTATTATACAATTTCTGGCAAAAATGCATATAAATGCTACCCACTCACAGAAAATAAAACACAACCTCAAAGAAAATACACTCCACCTGTACTTCTAGTATTCGGCAACTCTTTGGATTACTGCAACATTATCTAACTATTTGAAAAGGAATTAACTTGAATATCTACAGGACCATTCTAATCTATCAGAATGTCCATTCCATTTGCTCCTTACCATGCTTATTACTTTTTTGAGCTCTGAATGTTGGGTATTCTTAAGGCCAAGGTATTTTTCTCATTTTAAAACCACATAATCAGGAATAACAAGGAATAATTAATAACTGGACAGATATTTTTTTGTTGCTGTTGTTGTTGTTATTTGAGTTCAGAGGGGGTTTTGCTAACCTTAAGAAAGGTGTAAGAGTGCTGTGCCACAGCAAACTTTCCTCTATAAGGTCAATTAGAAGTTAGCCTAAGAAGTTTCTTCAGTTCTCACAAATCTTGTAAGTTGCTAAGGGATGCTGCTCAGAAGGTTGCTCAGAAATCACATCCCATTGCCTCAGCAGTTTCCCTTTCAACAATCATAGTGGACTGCAAGAGAGCAACTCCATCTTTTGCTGCACCAATTGACAACTTTCCCAGATGGTATTTGACCACCCATCTCAAAGCCATAAACTTTAAAAGATTTTCAGAAGTCATAAGTCCTTGAATACTGAGCTCTTAAGCTTTTATTTTCCCATCTCCCCTTTCCTCCTGACAAAAGGAGCTGTAAATGCTAAATTCTCACTCTTCCTGGAGGTTTCCCACTCAGTCAGGCCTTCTCTATTCACATTCTCTTATACAGGCTTTTTCTCAGGATTTTAATTAGGAAATAGAGCTGTAAAGACCCAATCCTCCAAAACTCCATAAATTATAATTTTTAAAAGTGATAATAGATTCACCTTTTTATTTGTCACTTTAGGAAATTTCTTTGCAAGATATTGATTCTTGTCTCCTTTCTCCAGCACAGGAGAGGGTAAACCAAGACAGATGAGAAGGAATAGGGTAAAATTGTCTCTCTTATCAGCAGCAATTTCAGAACATACCTGCTCTCCTGCTTTTTTTTACATTGTCAGTGTAAAAAGAAGTCCTCATTTCCTATTGCAGAAGGTGTATTTGGCTATTGATCAACAGAGTGAATTTAATAAATATGAAAGTGATATCACAAATTCGTTGAAATGTTCATACATTATTTAGCCAGAAGAAAAATCTGGTCATGAGGCTCTAACAGTCTGTCAAAAACTGAGTGAAGAGGTCAAAGAAGTCTTGATGTGGTGACAGTTACTGTTAATATCCACTCTAGACTTCCTATATTCTTTCAAATGCTTTACTGAATGAAAGACTTTTCTCACAGTAGAAGGATATTTTTGGGCTTGTCCTCTGTCTCCCTTTTTTCATGCCAAATTTGTGCAAATAAGTGCAGGACAGCCTCAAAAAAGTACCAGGGTTTTCCCTTTTTATATCCTTATGTCTCCATGGCCAATCAAATGTGTCCAAGCATGTGATTGTGCTTCCACAGAGACAATATCCTCTGAACATTGAACTGGACTTCTCACTAGGGTGACTAAAGCCATTCCTTTAATAGCTCTGAAAGATGCCTTATTCCAGTTGTACTTCTTGGTAAATTACTTAGTCTTTCTTGTGAACTTATATCAGTTTAGGGGATCTGTTTTGACACAAAGTGTAACATATTTGTCTAGCTTAAACCCACCTTCGAGATATTTCAGCTGTGAAAGTGTTGAACTCCTTAGGGTCCTAGTCATTCTTGAAATTCAAATAGAAATGCAAACTATGCCAACTTCCAAACCTACGTCCAGTGAAGTTTAGTTCTTCTGATTTAGGAGAATTATCTTCCTATTTCTACTTTAACCAATCATACTCTCTATCGTAGTGGTAAAACAGACATGTTGCAGAAAAAGGAGTTATCCATCCTTTTCCTTGAATTCTGCATATTTCTTTCAAAGATTTTGCTTTTGATGCATGGGACTGAATCAGGTTTTCAACACTATGTTCATTAAAATCTCACACTGAATCCATCTTCCTCCACAAATACACTAGAAGTGGAAATAATAATATTAATACTAGCAATAATAATAACCCCACCCTCAAAAAAACCACAAAATACCTCCAGTTAAAATTTCAAAAAGCAATTAATGTTAAACTGTAAAAGCCCAGAAGCTTACTGTGGTCAAGAAGCCAAGAAACAAACTGTATTTTCCTGAAGGAAAGCATATCTTTAGGACTCTAAATGACATGATCCTTTTTGACAGGTCACTTTGTGGTCAATGTTACTTAAGAAATCATGAAATCACTCCAACAGCTCATTGTACTCTGGTAACGTGGCAATCCCCGTGAGTCCCTGCATGCAATAAAATTCTGGATGGTGAGTCTGTTAGATTTACTATACATACTAATCCAGATCACCTCTTTGGATTTCCAAGAAGCAGGGCACTGTTTTTGTCATCACCATCAGCTGAACCAAAGCAGGACACTTCTATACTTCCCCTCCATACTAAGGTATCTGTTGGGCTCTTTACATTTTCTATTGATATGATCTGCATTGTAGGGTAATTTTGTACTAGCTAGTAAATTTATTTCTCAATTTTTAATGGAACAAATTTACCTAATTAATTCAAAACTCTCAGATCACCTGTAAACCAATGGATGAAAACTATTAACCTAATACTGACACAGTACTGCAAGTGTTAAAAAACTGCCAGCAAATATCCTCTGCTGTTGTACCAGAATTTTATGGTGAGGAGTCTAGTCAAATGTACATGATTCAAAGTCTGCATGAAATCAACCAGAACTTGCAAGATCATCTACAAAAATAAATACTTTGAAGGAAAAGAGTTACATGAATTATATGAAATCAAAAAGAATCCCTACAAACTATCTGGAAGAACTAGAAATTAATTTCTTGGCTCTTTTTCATAACTTTTCTCCAGACTAGATGGCTACCTGTTACCTTAACCTATGTTTTATTTTTCCAGTTCATTTCAGCTTTAATGATCCCCTTTTAAGCCTTTTTATAGAAGATCTATTTTCTGAGTATTAAGAACCACCTGCTTCAATTGTTCTGTGGGATGAAGGTAAACATTCAACATAAAAAAGGCTTCTTTTGTTCCATTTTGTAATTTATGCCTTGCTCTGATTCTCGCGTTGCTCCTTACTGTTTTTTTGCTTAACTTTGTCCTTTTTCAAATCTTAAACCTGGCTCTATCCAAACATTGGTTTTCTGAGCTCCTTCATTCCTTCCTTCATCACATCCCTTCCTCAGCCTGGGCCTCAAGCCTGTCTCTCCTGACATCTGTTTTTAAATCACCACAATTTGGCTTCATTCCCTGGATCTATCAGGTTTTCCTGTCAGAGCTGAGAACCTCTTCAGTTAATTAATGCATGATCCAACTGTATCTAAGTGTAGTAAGGTAATGCTATGATTTTTTTTTCTTCATGAACTATATAAATTATGGTTACTGACCCAGACTTCTGCTCTATAATTTTAGATCTGTCTGAAAAATCTCTAGCTCTATATGAAAGAGCAGGCTGCAGTGTGTTTCATACTGTAAGTATCTGTGCCAAGATTGTCAAATTTCAAATCTTTGGTCTGTCTGCACAGCAGATAGAGGATTTGGTGATTCCAACACAGGGATACACCTGAGTTAGCTTTACACGAGGTACTGCAAATAACAATAGCAAAAGCATGTTTACCTTCAACACCTGAAGGTAAAAGTCCATGAGAAATCCCTTTATATTTACTTGAGGGACTGAGTTTTGCTATCTCTTCTGGGCAATTCAAGCCCAAACTAGCTAGATTGAAGCCGGAGAAGGTAGCTGCTTGAATTCTACCTCAGAGACCCAAAGTGGGCATAGCCTAGGAAAGAATTATATGTTGTTATTAAATTGAAGTCATAGTTAATAAACATGAGTGTTTCATTATGATGGTAAAAAATACACTGAAAGTAAAAAAAAAAACATATTCCAAGATGCTAAGCAGATGTATCTAAGGTCACATAAAACTAAATTATATTCTATTATTTGAGAAATACTTCATGATCATTGAATTAATGAGTATTGCTACAAACCCCTATAAAGAGACAGAATTAAGCTTACTCATACAGGCTTCATTGCCATTTCCTAACATGGATTCTTAACTATATAACTTTTAAGGTTTTCTGGAAGTAGACGCCAGGGGAAACTTTCTTTTCTTTTTTCTTTTTTCTTTTTTCTTTTTTCTTTTTTCTTTTTTCTTTTTTCTTTTTTCTTTTTTCTTTTTTCTTTTTTCTTTTTTCTTTTTTCTTTTTTCTTTCCCTTC
>VXBQ01012690.1:1480465-1550785 GCA_013400175.1 Phainopepla nitens
CCTCTCCTCTCCTCTCCTCTCCTCTCCTTCTCTTCTGTTTCATTTTCTCTCTCTCTTTCTCCTTCCTTCTTTCCTTGGATAGAAATTGCATCCGGGTGTGAAAATCCTATACTTAAAAAGTATCCTAAGCTTATTTATATGTTTATACATTAAAAGACCAAGCACACTCTAAAATCAGCTTTTTTTTTTTTTTTTTTCCCAGCACTTTCAGTGCTTCATACCATAAATAAATCAGGAAAGGTTTTGTGCTCCCACACACAGTGAAATTTGGATTCCCATTGCTTCAGTACTCATTAGCAAAGAAAATCAGAGAAACATAATAAACAATATTATCTTTTACACTAATGAAGTGAGTTGAATTTTTTTTAGTGATGACAGTGTTTGGCATTTTCTACCCATCACTTAGAAAAAGATATTATTCAAAGAGACTGATTATTTATTTGAAATTATAGGACAGAAACTGTAGGTTTATTGGCAGGGTGGTGTTTGTTTCCCAGTCATGTGTTGACATTGACAATCATCAACGGTGCTTAGTTTCTGTTAGTTTAGGACTTGGTTCTATGATGCTGAGCACTTCTATCATTAAAGTGATGAAAACAAAAGGACAGCAATTTAAAAAAAGCATTCAAATGTTAATGATTAATAAACATTTCCAGTAAAATTTATAATGACTTTAAACTTCAGGCATTATACAGAATCATAGAGTCATAGAATCATAGAATAGTTTGCTTTGTAAGGGACACCTAAACCAACCTCTCTTCCATGGGTAGCAACATCTTCAACTAGATCAGATTGCTCAGGACCTCATCCAATCTGATTTGACTGTTTCCAGGAATGGGGCATCTATCATCTCTGCAGGGAACCTGTTCCAGTGCTTCAGGAATCTTAGTGTAAAAAATCTTCTTTATACCGAGTTTGAACAGTGTCAAGAGATGCTGTGTATAAAGGCCTTTTTTGTACTCTTAACTTCACCAGTTTCTCAAAGGCTTGTCATGGGAACCATACTTCCTAGATCCTTATCCATAAATGAAGCAACTCATGTATGTGTAAATATAATCCTCCACTACTTAGTGATGGAGCCTGTCAAGGGGGTTTTCAGGCTACTATTTTCCCTGTTTTCCACATTCTGTTCTCATATTCCCCAGCTTAATAACCAAAGGTCATCAAATAAATGGAAAGAACATTATCCCAACCCTGTCGAACAAAACTGGATTTCTCAAGCCATATTCTAGCTCTTGAAACTGTTGTTAGCTGGGGAATTTTATGCACTTGGGTAATTCAAAATTTCATTGAGGTTGATCTTCTCTTATTGCAGAAAAACTTTCAAGAATTGCTTCCAATCATCGCTCTTTAACCTGACTTTGCATGTCTACCAAGCTCCTGATAGCATTCTACTCTGATTAATGTTAGTGACTCAGAGCTTGAGATGTCTCATATTTTAACCCCAGATAAACTACAGTACATGAAGAAAAGGATATGGAACACCACCAGTGTCCTCACAAACCAACAACAAAAGGCATCGTCTCCACTAAGAAGAGACACTTCCAGTGAACATTCTCAGCTATTATTTAGATGAGTTTCTGATTAAAAAGGCAAAAATTGCAATAGTAGAAAGCTTGTCTGTGTTTATTAAAAAATCAGGTTTCCTTTTTGGCTATCAATTTATTTCTTCTGCATTTCTAAATGGCTTTTACATTGCAATAAATTTCAAAGGCCCTTAGCTGGACTGAGTTTCAAACAGTTTTAGAAACACAAAACTGACCTATTTGTTCCTCTTTCAGATCTCCCCTCAGCACCCAGTTTTAACCTCAAAATCTTTCATATTGACTGATTCTGGAACACATGGATAAAATATTTAATGTCTTTGAAAAAATATTATTATGAAATTAGGATTTCCATAGTGACAGACAGGCTACCCAATCTTGAAGAAACAATGAGCACAATTCTACATAGCTAGGGGGTGACTGCATACTAAATGAGCATAATAGATGCCTTTGCAACAGTGACATACTGGTAAGAAATATTTGGTATCTTTAGCACATGATTTCTTGGCTGCATTTATCTTTAATGGTGGTGACCAGATATCTTGGGTGCTTTGGTGTTGAGCCTTCAACCAAATTTTATGAATAAGAATGATAGCAGGCATTGATTAGAAAAAAAAAAAAAAAAGAAAAGGAACATGAACAGAGTTTTTCTAGCAACATCACTGGCTTATGAACAGTGCTTCACCAAGTGGAGTAATTCCCTCACTCTTCACATGCCCACATTCCTGGAGATGAGTGTTTTAAACACATCATGGGGAAGACAGATAGCAGGGGATCTGGTTGATGGTGTTATTAACTTCTATAAAAGTTTAGGCTTTTCTTTTTGTTTTACAAATTTATCTTTGTCAAGCAATTAAATTAGAGTGTGCATCATGCAGCACTTGGTTAAATGGATTTGATCCCTGGAGTACAAAGCTATACAGCTATGTATTGCTATATATGAGCTTTTACAAAGGATAACATACACCATCTTGCTGGTCAACTATAGGATTTCACAGGGGCTTTTTAGACCCTGCACTCGCAATTACAGAAGTTCCTCACACACTTAAATGCATTGCTTACTTTATGCTAAATATAACATTCACTTCAGTGACTCATAAATACTTTAGGTCTTTAATGTAGTTAGTCCTATCTTTTTGTCCCTGGAAAAAATATGAACAAGGCTGCAGGGGGAGTAAGGAATGTAAAATAAAATGTTTTATAATTTACTTGATTTAAAAAAATATATAATATCTTTCTATTAAAAAATCTAGTTTAACATTTTGGTTTCTATTTTGTTTATTTCAATCTACAAATCACATAAATACAGAAATACATGGGCAGGAGTAACAATCCCCTTCTTGACAGGCTGTGCATTTAATATAGAGTATGAAATTTTACTCTATTCTTTCTTCCTCACCTTGATGGTTCTTTTTCCTCTCAGAAAACGCTTTCTTTTCATTTCATATTTGGTTTTCCACAGATTGTTCATTTCAATTCATTTGTGGATAACATCATAAAGTCATAAATCTGTTTATGTAGACACCTTAATAGTTTTTCTTGCCTAGATTGGCATTATGTAGATATTTATCTGCAGGTGCCTGGTGTGTGCATATCAACATATATGAACATGTATAGTGCCGTGCATGTTGTGATTTTTCAAATGTTATTCATAAACATGTTTTTTTTTTCCTCAGCAATATAAAAGATATTGTATTTTCCTTTCTCTTTGGCAGATCCATATAGTGAAAATAGGACACTGATACTTTTTGCTGTATTGGCCAGCAAAGTTCCCAAACTAATACCTATTCAAAATTTAATCAATTTACATGTGAGACTGTAGACTAGACATGCTTAATACTTTGACATTCATTGAAGTTGTGAATTCAGTAAATTCAGATATTACCTTCTCAAAAGCATCCTTTCATTTAAATACATCTTAAATTCTCAGTTCTTCATTTTAGTCCTAGTGTGGTGCAGGCTCCTAAAATTCACTTTTACTCAAATTCAGACACTTAACATTGTCACAAACACTCTGGCAAACATTTAAGTAGAGAGATCACTTTGAATTTCAAATTTAAAACATGCTTAGGTCTTGAGATCTGTATGCCTGTAACATGTCCAAAGACTTTACCTTGTTGCTGCAGATGATTCAAATCCTGACTTCCAGAGAAGACTATGAAGGAGTTGTGAGCAAGTTTGTGTGTGTCTAGTCTCTACTCACATAGATATGCTCACCATGTGCTTAATGTAGAATGAGAGTCTTCAAGCCAATGATTTGCTAATGCAAAATTCTTCTGTAGTAGTGATAGTAAGGCCTGGATTTTCCCCACGCAGGTAGGGTTCTCTTGCAGTTACAATATTCGTGCTGCTTCTTGCTAACACACCTGTCTGAATCTTAGATTGTTTACACATTGAGTGAAACAGAAGAATCAAGCAGTGTAGCACAGTCCAGAACTAAATTTATTTTGGTGTTTAGCACATACATCTGTAGAACTTCAGGATATAGTTTGAGACCACTCAGAATGAAGAAAAACTAGAACTCAACTCTGCCACTTCCTTGGGCCAACAACCTAGACACTGTTTTAGTATTCAAGAGGAAGGCAAGACCTTCTTTTTGGCTTCACTTGAAGACAGAAACAGTAGTCTACTTGTCTGAAAAGAGAAAAACTAGTGCTGATGTTCATGAAGCTTACCTATAAATTATAGCATATGCAAGTATCTATCATAGATAGATACCAAAGGCTGACAAAAATAAAACTTCTTAGACATGTATTTTTCCTTAGTTTTATTTTTTTAACTCAATCTTATCTCGTTAATTGTCAGCCTCCTCAAAGCACTGCTGTCACAATTCCATACACTGAACAGTCTCTATGTTCACTGTAGTGAATCTGCCCAAATAATTTAAACTTCTGAATTTAACTTTGAAGTTATAACTTTTGGGTACCATGATAGTGCCAAAGTGCTCTTCCAGTTGCATGTCATGACATAGAGAGTATTGAAATAATTCTCTTTTGACAGCTGATAAGAGAACACATTTCAACACAGCATCATTACTTTCTATTTCAGCAGAATCTGTATGAGAAAAACTTGCTTACACCTGTTTTTTTCATCAATTTACCTTTGTCTTTACAATTAACTATTACAATTGAAAAAATTGTGATTAACATCACAAAGTAATTCTGAAATTTTCTTTGGTTCATTGTCAAAAAAGCGATGCATATTTCCCCTATTTTGTTCACTTTAACTCCCACTGGGCTTTACACTGATAATGGCTTTGCCCAGTAGTGCCTAAAAACTGCAAAGAGAGCAATCCATGCATTACATGTTTTTTAAAGGCCAAAATCTTTTCACTGGCAAATGAAAAGAAAGGGCAAAAGAGAGAGAGAGAGAAGGAGAGAAAGTGGCAAACAATTAAGCAGATTATGATTTAACAAGACCAGATAATTTTCATATGAGATTCAACAGAAGGATCTGAATTCCTTCTGAAAACACGAGATTTTCAAAAATAGTCTCTACTACGTAGTCATCTGACCTCACTAAGCACGGTACAGGGGCTGGGTTAGCGCAATGGAAAGAGACCTTATTCTCTATTTCCAAAACTATTCAGAACATAATTATTTTTCTTGAAAGCTCTCAGATACTATGGCAAAGGTTCATATTAAGAGATTATTATCTGGACCACCTAATTTGGTGTTTCTAATCTTACAATTCTTTAGTTAAAATGGAAAGAATTAGTTGTACAAATAGAACATCAAAAAAAGTTAGACATTTTATGTTTGTCAACTACTTTGTAAACAGACTGAGAGAAACTGACTGAAAATCTATCAAGACTGTTTATTGCATTTCTTTATATGTTGTTTGAATACACAAACTTCCGAAAAACCATAGAAACACTCAGCTCAGCCTAATATGTTTGACTTTGGCAACTGCGGCAGGATATACTAGGTTTCATTGGGAAACTGGGATATTCTTCATCTTGAGTTACCAAATTTCTATACCAAAACCTTCAAACCCTGAAGTTTTAAGCTTTAAATTATTCATTGTTATGTAAAAAGAATATTGTAGCTGTTTCAAGAATGACTCTTGCCTACCCAAGTTTTAATGAAAGGAGAAATGACTCACTTGCAGAGAGGAGGAAATATTTGAGTGTCAAGTTGTTATCATCTTTTCAACATCATTTATTTTGATCTGAAATTTTAAACAGTAAGTCACTGCAAAAATGAACAGATGGGTGGGAGGCCAGGTGAGCTGTTCAAAAGTGCACGAGAAAGTTACTTGAAAACCTTACACTTATTGCATGAAGAGAAAATTAGATATTTATTATATCAAGACAAATGGAGTGTATCTAATAAATCAGTGGTCAATTTGTAGAAGGATTTTTTAGGCTCAATTTTTTTTTTTTATTTTCTGACTGAAATGAGGAACATTTGGTTCTAATTCCAAAAGCTGGGGGTTTTTTTGTAAAAAAATTGATGCATAAATTTCTCTGGGATTAAAATTGAAAAACATGAGAATCTTCTGAATTCTAAAAATTAGTCATAGCTATCTGAAGAGCATAATTTTCTCAGCAGTAGGTCACAGAAGCACAGAATTTGGCTGAGATTTCATTAATGTGTTTCTCCCAGGAAAGCTGAATTATTCTTGCTAAAACTACTATTGTTTCATTAAAATCTTACATACATGCACTGAATTTATTTTTTTTTTAGGTAGCTACATTAAACATCAAGGTGCATAAATTACAAAGAAATTGCCTGACATTCCTTGGTTATTTTAAAACAGAAGGAAGGAGTGAAAGTTCTGTATGAGGCAAACATGGAAGTATCTGTTTATAAAGAAGGCCAAACTGCATCAAGGCATGTGATTGTGCAGTCTAAACTCTTTCCATAAGATAGGATGTTCAGCTTTTAAAGACATACACTATGCAGGACTCAATAATGCCGTTAAATCTGAATGTCCATAGCATAAGTATTTTGCAGAAAGTCATTGATGTTTACTTTTCTTATAGACACTCTTTCATGGGAGAAAACCAGTGAAGTTCACATCCCCATTTTAAACAGTTTCCTTTACGATACTGAGAAATACTTAGCTGTTTCTGAGAGTTCAAATCACCAGTGTAATTTGCCAGATCTGCAAAATATCTTGTGGTAAAAATTCTTAGTGCTGATCTCTCAACAAAATCTAGGTCAATTTCAAATAAGCAAATCTTAAGAGAAATGAACCCAATTATGTTGGTAACAATTAGTGTACTCTGTAATGATAGACATATATGAGAATCTCCTAGAAAATGATTCTATCTTAGAAGTTAAGAATTTTTTCTCAGCAAGTAAGATACCAACAAACACACAGGGGGATACTCCTGAAAAGTACTAGCAGTTTCTATACAATGGAAATGGATTAATCAAAACCAATTATTTCCTTTATTGGATGTTCATTCCCACAAAAAATTAAATTATTTATCCCATTATCGAGATTTAAAAAAAACTGAAATGCTTTCTAGAAAATGTAAGATTTAGTATTTTGTTAAATAAGACCTTGTCTTTCTAGAGATCAAATAAATTTTGCCTAATCCATCTATTTAAACATCTGATTTTTTTTGCACTTCTGATATTCTGATGATTATGAAGAAGCTGGCAGCTTAGATAATGTAGCAAGTGATTTCTGGCATGGGGCAACACAGCAGAAGTATAGAATCCAGTGTAGCTGAAGACTCTAGACTGAGACATCATTGCAAGAAAATCCAATTCTTACTGTGGAGATTTGATGATTTTTACTGTTTCAGTCAAGTCACTGAATTCTATCTGGTATCTATCTTTGTTCCTCCTTGATCATCATTGCTCTATTTCTTTTTCCTGTTATCAAAAACATATACACAGACACACACATGCACACACAAAACCCATTACAAAAGTGGTAGTCATCAGTTAGGATTTCTTTCCCAATTTAGTGAGACCAGGTCTCCTAAGTTAGATGGGTTTCATCCATTTGTGTCCTTGCTGGTCTCATTCATGCATGTATGTTTGATGTAAAGTCTAAAATTTATATGTACATCAGGAAAGGATAATGATTCCATTTTTTGATAACTAATAAAGCACATGTCTATTGATACAGTAGATGTACAGTTAAAGATATTTTGTGATAGAAATATATTTGAAGCTTTTGACCTACTGTACTCAAGGTCTATTGCTAGACTAAATTTCTTTCTCTTTACCATAGAAGGAAGCTAGGAAATAGCCCTGTCATTTTGGACTTCGTTATTTCAAACTGTTTAAACAAGTTCAGTCACATAACAGGAATGTAAATCCTGGGAAAAGAATGAAGTGGTAGTAATTAATGATCTTGAAGTTTCACTCAGAAAAAATGCAGTCATCAGTATATTCCCTATATTCCCTTATACTGCTTGTCTGAATAGTTGCATTTTAAATATTTAACATATATTTGACCTATTGGTTTTCAGTACTAACTCAAAAAAAAAAAAGTAGCTTTTTCTTTGGCATTAGGAATGCACAGGAGAAGCTCTTGGCAGAGAAGCTGGCAGCCATGGATGACACACTAACCAAATTAAAGGCCAGTATTGAATCAATCTATTTGTTAAATCAACACATAAAAATAGCAAGAAGGAGAGCAGAGAGCAGAGACTGTTAGTAAAAGCAGATAGTCACAATCTATTTACATGACTATATTAGAAAAGTGTTATATATTTGTGAATATATATGGGTAAAAAAATAGTATATTTTGAGTCAAAGGGCAGAGTCTGATGTTGATGTAATTTTTCTATTCCCTGGAAATGGTTCACAAAAGAATCAAAAGAAATAACATAGAATGTATGACTTAACTACAAAGTACTCTTTGTATTTTCCTATAGCAATGAATTTCAAGTACTGCAGCAAGCCTCACAGTGAAAGTTATCATTTCTTCTTACAAACTTTTAAATACCATATTCCCAGCTGTTGGGATCAAAAGAGTATCTTGCATTTCTAATCTTAATATTTTATATTTAAAAACACATTGATTCCCCTTAGACTACTTAAATGAATAACAAAGAGTATCCTCTATCATCTCTTACCAATGCAGTCCATGTCAGCTTTAAACACTCAGCAATATAACAGAGCTTTTAGAACAAAATTTGGAAATGCACAGGAAGAGAAAAAATATAAAATATAATCCTGGAAAAAAACACTTTTTATTTTTTTAATATGGAGCCACTATTTTTCTTTGTCTAAAAAAAAGATGATAGAAGCAACCACTGATAGTGACTGATCATGAAAAGAAACCCCAGGAGCATAGACACACTATAAAAAGATCTAGGAGGAAGTCATTATGCTGTTGAGGGAATAAGAAATTTAAGTCAGAGTTGTGAAATGTTCTCATTATAGGTCATCTCAGTAATTATCTGACATCTACAGATGGAGTCACTTCTTAATCAAAAGAATGAATCATTACTGATATTGATTCAGACCAAGATGTTTGAAATAATGAGTCCAGTAACTCAAGTATAAATTTAGAGGTAATTTCAGCAACTTCTTTGCAAAAGTTTCAGACTAAATAATAATGAAATATCTTATTACATTGCATAATAATGATAAGAAAATGGCCAGAAGAGTGTGAACTAAACTACCACATCATAATCTGCATGTTAAGATTTAAACAAAAAATGAAAAAAGAGGTCACTGATATTTACCATCCCACGAACACTATAGCTTAATTAGTATCTACAAGAACAGAAGAATGCCTTCTCTTGAGTACAATATCTGTAGCTGATACTGCTATTAGATTTAAGGATGTGCAAGTATTTACTTTAGAAATATTTTTTTCAGCTGCTCATCATTTAGCTGTGAAAAGCATCTTGAATAGCATGCAATGTCTCAAGAACTATAAAAAGTTCTAAGATTGCACTTAAATATCTAGAATAAAAGCAAAAAAAGCAAAGAGGTAACTGCAATTATTGACAGTGCACATTTTTAGACAAACACTTTATTTAAAAAATCAGTTCCTTGGAAGATGATGATTTACTACATCATGAGCAGCAATACCAAACCCATTGTTGAATAGACAGGAAAGGAGAGACAGCTTCTTGTCCCCAGAGACAGTCACTTCAGGGCAGCATTGCATTCTATTTAGAAGTTGCAGTTGCCCACCATGCCATTGCTCTGTGAACACACAGAAAACTCTTTCTCATCTATGTGACACGTTTCATGAACCCAGTACAGACATTGGCTGAAATCCATCCTTATCTGGCAGACCAGTTGGAAGCCTGGAATGTAAGTAGGTAGTAGGCTTTCATATCTAGTCTCTACAAGGGTGTCTATCTTTGTCAGTCACCACAGCCAACACGGAGATTCTACTTAGGAGTCCCTTAGACTAAGAAGTTCAAGTTATGTCATGATTCCCCACATACATGGAGGCCCATCCAGGGGCAGCTACAAGTGTAATTAGTGTAATTACTCCCTTTCTCATCTTTGTTATTCTACCATCAAGTGTCAATGGACGTATCCCTTTTTTTATTTTCTAAAGCTTTTTTTATTATGTAAGTTGCACTTTTATATCACATAAACTGGCCATCAGCAGATCTAATTTTAGGACTGACTTCTTTATGACGTACAGCATTTTGACTATGAGGCCAGCCTACCTTGGCCTTTACTGAAACTTGTTCCCATTGCTTTGATTCATGGTATTATCGCCAGGCAAGACTTTTAGAACAGTGACACTCAATCCTGTGGATTCTAATGCTAGATACTATTTTTCTAGAAGCTAGAAAAGTAGTCATTCGTACCATATAAATAATCTTGGCTTGGTTGCTCCATTTTGTAATTAAGGTTGCATTTTCTGTTAAGATAAATTGATCTTCTCACCACAGTATTTTACCATAAAAAGAAGTCAGGTCTTCTTTCAGAAACAATCTGCTTGAGTAAGTCAAGAGCTCTTTTAGTCACAGCAGAGAAGACAGACACACCCACTTCTCCAAATTAGATCCTCTTTGCTCTAGTGTGCAAAGACAATATACTTTTAAATAGTTTAGAATATAACTTCCAATTTTTTTGAGAAAACCATGTGAAATCTATGGTGAAAGCCTCATTGTGATCAACAATCATAATTAACAGGATAAAATATGAGTTGGACTGTAAGCACCTGTGCATGTTTGTACATAAAAAACTTTCTCATATTCAGAAAGACAGCAAAAGAAGTGGTAAGACTGAAATAAACAAAAGGATGTAATAACTGTATTGTGTATTTTTAGCACCATTTTTAGTCTCTCTGAAGAAGAAAAAAAAGGATATTGTTTCCAAGTTAGTTGCGATATTCATGCATAGAATATTTTTAAAATACATAATCCATAAAATATGGCATGAAGTTTGAAATTATAGTGATCTGCTAAGTTTGGAAGAATATATGAATTCAAAGCAGAACAGGTTCCTCCTTACTCTGGCAGGGAAAAGATACTGCTTTGATTTTCTTCTTGAGATTTCAGGAAAGGAAGCACATTAACAGTATGGAAAAGAGAGGAGGTTTCAAGGCCACCAAAGCCCTGGTGTGGAAGCAGAGCTGTGCTGCTGCAGTCACATCCCCGCTGGGTGAACTTGGAGGACTAGATTTCTAAGAGCAAGGAACAAGATCCCACCTGGAACAAAGCAGAGGGAGAGGTCATCATGTCAGAGAGAGTAAAGACCAAACCTGCATGGGCAGGCAATGGTGTCAGTCTCACTCCACCCTCCTGCATGAGCATCACTAGTGAAACTTGGCACTTGGCATTCAGGGCATGATATCTTCTACTACAAAGCAAATACTGCGATTCTCATCCAGAAATGCAGTGGGGCAAGATACAGGTGCATTGCTTTCCAGCCTGACAGAAATGAGAAATCCCCCAAAGAAACTTAAAAACTCTCCAGACAAATAGTTTCAATCAGGTATGCTTAGAATTTTTACTGTCATGTTGTCTTATAAATCCCTTTCCAGTGTCAGGATCATATGCACTTTAAGGTTCATGTGATCTATGTGGATCTAGCATGTTCAGAGTGCATAAGAAAAAGTATTTACCTGTAGACAGGAAACACAAATGAGAATATATATGAGGTGTAACCTCTTTGTAGATCTAGGAAAATCTTTCCTCAATCAAAATTCACAGCCTTGAACTTTCCCCCTTTTAATATTTCCTTTTCTCCATTTTGTTCTCTAGTTTCTTAGCATATGCAGTCCTATTCTGTCTGCATTCCCTTGAGATGCCATTTGTGTTGGCTACAGGAGTCTGGGTGTTTGCAGCAGAGGGGTTCAGGGGTGGCCTCTGTGATGGGAACTCAGGTTTTTTTCTGTGCTGGACATTCAGCCAGCTCCAATCCATCTATCACAGGGTACCGCTAAACTCCTCAGCCGAGATGGTGGTACCTGTGAGAACACATATTTAAGGAAGAGCAAAAACCCCACAAAAGTACAAGAAAAGGGGGAAGAAAAAGAATAAGAAACAGAAGGGGTAAAACTAAAGTGAGAAAAGGAGGAGGAGAAAATGGACTTTCACAGGGGAGCAGATATCCACGCTACAGCCTGTGGAGGACCCCATGCCAGAATAGGTGTTCATTCCCGAGGAACTGGTGCTGATAGAGACCCCATGATAGAGCATGGGAAAAGTGAAAACAAAGAAGCAGCAGAGATTATATTGACTGACTGCAACTCTCTATTCCCACTCCCTCTATGCCACTTAGTGTAAGATAGAGGAGTCTGGAGGAAAGTGGAAGGAAAGATAAGTTTTTCATGTTTGGTTTTTGCTTATGATTCTCACTACACAAATTTATTTTAATTGGCAACTAATTAGTTTTCCCCCGAGAAGTTTGTTTGCCCATAACATTATTTGGCAAGTTATCTCCCTCTCTTTGTCTCTTTTCATGACCTTTCTTAATCTTTTTTTTTTTTTTTCCCTATTTTCTCCTACCCATTCATCTGAGAAAGGGAGTAAGAAAGTAGATGTATAGGAGTCTCTCTCTTAG
Source organism: Phainopepla nitens (assembly GCA_013400175.1). NCBI lineage: Eukaryota > Metazoa > Chordata > Aves > Passeriformes > Bombycillidae > Phainopepla > Phainopepla nitens. The sequence goes on from VXBQ01012690.1 coordinate 1,492,965, forward strand.
CCAGATAGGTTAAGAGGCCCAGTTAGGACTCTTATTCCATTGTTGGCTTTTTTTATCATATTAAAATAGTCACCGGGACAAAGACAGAAGAGGGATGATTTAGCCCAATGTTTAAGGTACTTAGTGAAACAAAAAAGAGTCAGATATTTACTTTCCTCTTACCTCATGTCCTCATGATTGCAGCATTGACCTGGGATCAGATTTGTCTAAAAGACAAGACAGAGTCCTGTGTCACAGCTATGCTTTTTTTCCATGACTAAAGCACTAGGTAAAATGGTCAGTCTTTGCAGCTTTACCTCCTTGATGCCCAAGGGCTAATATAGCCTCTGTTTCACAGACAAATCCCTGTTGTGTTTTAACCCCAGCCACCAGCTAAGTAGCATACAGCTGTTCTCTCTCTCCTCTAACTTTCCCCCTTGTAGAGGAAGACTGTAAAAAAAATATAAACCTCATAGGTTGAGACAAGAACAAGTTATAATTTAAACAAAATATTAATGAAAATTTAATTATAAACATATTAATTTGGTCTATACATGAAGTTGAGTATTTATTGTCATCTTTCGCATACCTAGAAAGGCAAAAGTCTAAATTGAAAAACATTTGAAAATTGAGTACTCTGTCCTTAAAATTAACTATCCTTCTGCAAAAATTCCTAGGGTCCTAGCCATTTCATACAAAACCAGAGCGAAGTAGAGCTCTTTTTGGTTCAATTCTGCACATTCTGACTTTACGATAAAAGACCATAATGATAACCGCAAACCGAAGAATAAGTTTCTTCTTTTGTCTTCTGACTCTGTTCTCTTGATTGTTTTGGATATTTTTTGCGAGTAATATTTTTGTGACTGCATTTGATGCTCTCTTTCCTCTTTAGGAATGACCTCTTCTTTGACGAGTAGTCTCATATATTTGAGGTTTCACAGTATCAGGAAACAGCATGTGAATTACAGTGAAAAGACACACAAGCTAGGATGCTTCCAGAATCTGTCTAGAACTAATTTATTTCTAATTCAGTTATTTAATTTCCCAAGGTTTGGGCTCTACAGAAATACAAGAAAGGACCACTTATGCCTAAGTTCTCTTGACAAAAGTAGATGGCATTATTCATGTGTTTAAATATAGAAGTCAATCTTGGTACTAAAAAGTTATTGTGATATTATTTGCTTCTGTGAAGAGGGAAAAAAATTAGAACATTTGGATTATTTGTCAAAAATTCTTCTTTGTAATGAGTGTGTATCAAATTGTGATAATAGTGTAACTGTGGTGAGATTATGAAAAGTTCTGATGCAAGGTTGCTAGAAGTTATTTCTGCAGCCTGTAACAATCATGCCCAAGGCATTGACCAATATGGTTAAAGAATGGATAGAAAGTGTAAAATGTATAAAGTGCATCCTTAGGGAAACAGACCTGTGAGCTCTTTCAGAGTGATATTTCCAGAAGAGATGACACTGTTTTTGCAAGAAAGTGTTAAGATATCTCAAGAAAATAACTGTTTTGATTTTAGCAATAAAGCACAAACCTGTGACTTTGTGCAATCATTTTAGTGTGATTGGTGAGAAAAGAATCTAGGAAAAATAACAAGTATCAGTCTGACATGACAGTCAACACAGTATAGCTTTCTGATTATATTTTTCCTAGATATAGTTTAGCTATTCATACTAAAATTCTTACTGGAAGGTAATCACATGCATCTGCATGCTCATATATCAGAAAGGTAGATGTCTACAAAGCATGAAGACATCTGTGATAATGGTCAGATAGTGTTGCTTAAGTGGTGCTGTGGTTGCCAAGCCACTCTTCACCATGCAGAAAAAAACATGGCAGTCAGGGTATGGAGAGGCTTGACAGCTGGTCTGTAGGCCAAACGGAGTTAGTAGAAGAACCAGTAATTGACAAATTCAGAGTGTATCTGTAGCAAGGAAGAGGACTAAGTCACTAGCAAGGAAACTGATTAAAAAAGATACATGAAAAATTTTTGTAGCTAGACTAAATGCATAAGTAAATGTATATACGTGCCTTATTAACAGTTTGCAAAACTTCTGCCAAGTATATTGACATTAATTGCTTTGCATCAATGAATATAATAAGTAATTGTGATGTGGTTAATGACTTAAGATCACCCTTTGTTAAGAATATGTAAACTGTAAAAAATGTAGAATAAAGACACCGCCTTTGTTATTCTGTTCAAAAGTATGTGTGTGTATACATATATATATATATAAATATACATATATATATATATATATATGTGTGTGCGTCATGTCCGACCCAACAGTGCAATCAGGGAAAATTCCAAATGACTGGAGAAAAGAGAAAGGTCACATCTATTTTTAAAAAGGGTAAAAAGGTGCACCCTGGCTAAAACAACCAGTCTGTCTTACTTCTACATCTGGTAAGATCTTGAAGCATTCCTGAAAGTTATGTTAAAATATATGAGTGAAAGGGAAGTGCATAGAGACAGACAACATTACTGCACCATGGGAACAATGTGCCAGAATAATCTGGTGGCCTTCTAACATGGAGTGCCTCCATCTCTGGATAAGGGAAGAGCTACAGATGCTGTCTATTTGGACTTCTATCAGTGAATATCAACACAGTCTGGAGTTGAATTGATTGTGAGCAGCCCTGCAGCGAAGTACTCGATAGTAGTGGTGGGTGAAAAACTGGATGTAAGCTGGCAATGTGCTCTTGTCGCCCAGAAAACCAAGCATATCCTGGGCTGCACCAAAACAAGTTGTGGCCAGTAGGCTGATAGAGGTGATTCTTCCATCTCTCATGAAACTCCACCTGGAGTATTGCATCAGGTTCTGAGGCCCACAACAAAAGAAAGGTGTGGACCTGTTAGAGTGGGTCCTAATGAGGTCAATGAAAATGATCAGGAACACCTCTGCTTTGAAGACAGGCTGAGAGAGTTGGGGTTGGTCAGCCTGGAGGAAAGAAGCTCCAGGGACATCAGATTTTGGCCTTCCAATATGTAAAGAGGGCTAATGTGAAAGCTAGAGGGAGATTTTATACCGGGGCCTGTAGTGACAGGGCAAGGAGCAATGGCTTTATACTGAAAGAGGTTGGGTTTAACTTGGACATAAGAAAAGAAGATTTTTCTGATGAGGGTGGTAAAACACTGGAACAGGTTGCCCTGACAAAAGAATTTATCAATGCATTAAAATCAGGAGTGTTAGGAGTCTGAGCAACCTGGTCTAGTGAAAGATGTCCCTTCCTACAGCAGAGAGATTGGACTGGACAGATATCTTAAAAGTTTCCTCTCAGCCCATTCAGTGATTGCTTGATTTTATAAACCCATGCCTCTTAGTGTATTCAATTGCCAGAAAATTTTCAAAAATTCTCCTAGAAGTCTGAACGGTGGTTGTTTTTAGGTTACATGCAACCAGACAGCTCAGTCTTGGAGAAAGAATCTTATGGATTCCATGGAGTTATGTTATTTCTGTCCAAAAGGCAGGGAAGCAATGATGAACCATGGAGGCACCAATGTTTTCAGAAGTGATTGTTCTATTTCCATATAAAGACTTAGTGTTTAGGATGAGTTATGGTGTCCAGAAATCTAGTATTTGATGATCCTTCAGCCAGAATTTGGGAGGGAGGGGAATTTATAGAGCAGGATTCCTCACATTTTGGCAGTGGCCTTACAGAAATCGCGGCAAGAGAAAGGTGTGCCAGATATAGTAGCAGTAGTCATTTCAGGATGAAGGGTAAGTTCTTGCATTTTTGAGTCAAACCAAACTAATAATCCATTATGATAGGGTAATAAAAAGCTTGATCATTTTGACCTGTCTGGTTTTTGGAATTAGTCAGTGAGAAATCCAGAATCACTGTCAAATTGGTATTTTCTTATCTGTCCCTTCCTTATATTCACTTTACTTAGGTATTCAAGTTTTTTTAAATGTACTTTTAACTTCATTTTGCCATGTGTAACAGTAGGGGTATATGCAATAATTTTAGAAATATTTTTAAAGTAGAAATATTGCTGTTTAAAATAAAATAAAAATACGATTAGCTAATACATCATAAATCCACAAACTATTATGTTGTCTCTTCTTCATGGCCATTTAATTTTGCATGCACATAACCAATGTTTTACTAACAGTACCAAGGGTTCCATATGTAAGACATTATTCACAGTATGTTTCCTGTTATTTTGCATACCATTATTCTTGGTGAAAATAGTGTTTTGGCCTCAGGAGAAATATTGCTTTTGAATGCACAGTAATATGTTTTTGGTATGGGGCCTTGGTACTATGACTTAAATTTTTTTTCTTTCCTTTAAAGAATACCAACAATCAAGACAACACAGTCAGGGTACAAAAATGTAAAGAGGTGGTAAAAAGGACATATTTTCAATGTTTATTTGCAAATAAAATGTGTTAAGTGAAATGAGTGAAGGACCTGCCCTTTTCTGACCAGCATGGTTACATGGACATTCTACAAATGTTTCTGGAAATGGCATTACATAGCTTTAATATAAGTATTTATTTTTGGAAATAGGTGGGCTGAGCTAAAAATTATTGTTATTAAGTTGATTGAAATGTTGAGGATTAGCACAATGAATAAAAATTAAACTAATTCAAACTATATGCTGTATTTTTGCCAACAGATTATGTCATGTCATTGCAAAGGTATGATTCATCGTATTCTATTCCAGTTTCCTCATGTAGCAAAATGAATCATAATTATCACTAATGACAATGTTAAATCTAGTAATTTGAGAGACTGCTAATAGAAAGTATCCAACCCACAGATATCTATACTGTTACTTGTTAAAGATTATATATACTAGGCTCATCTAGAATATGATCAAACAAGCAAAGTTTCACATTAAATTGAACTGGAAGAAAAATGTACCATTAAGTCTTAAAAGAAAATGAAGAAATCAAATTCCTCAACATGCAATATTTCCATTGTAAGAGTTCAGAATGTATTCTGTGGAACACTGAGTGTCCTAATTCAGATAAAATCTGAATCTCCAAGCATTCCCATCCTCAGAGCTTAAGCACATCACCATGTTGTTACTTCTTTTTGGAAGCCACACTCTTTCAGACGTTCCAATTATCTGCAGTGAAATTAGTGGGAATTATTCACATATGTTAATATTCAGTCTGAATAAAATGCAAATGCTTACCAATCATATACATGATGAAGGTGCCATTCTGCTAATGTTCCAAAGTATACTAAATAAGGTTTTCATCTTCTTCCATCCCACTAGCAAATGACCAATTGTCTTTTGTTAAGGCAGCTTGAGTTTGCTGAGTCATTTAATCATGAGATCCTGCTTGGAATGACAGATAGGAACAGTTGGATTATTATGGGATTATTACTGTGGGATAAGGTCAATTCTTCACTAGAAAATATACCAAAAGCAGCACGAATTCTATGTAGATCTCAGATAACCATTTGACATGAGAAAAAGATTGGGTGCAATTTTGGAAGCATTAACTCTATCTCCTGTTACCAGTCTTCAAAACCAAACAATTCCTTTCTTCTGCGCTTTCTTCAGTAAAATATTGTATTTATCTTGCCTTTGATGTGGAAAAGATTATTGTGTTATTTCCCCCCAAAATATACATATTGGACTTTAGACCATTTTCAGATTGGCTACAGAGCTCATGACATATTGTTGTATGACACTCTTGACTGAACATAACCATCTAGTAAAGTCACTTCATGCAGTGATTGTGAAGTTTACTGAAGTTTCACAGAAAAGATTGGAAACTGCAATAGAATGATAGAACCATGGAATCAAGGTTGAGAAAGACTCCCAGGGTCCTTGAGTCCAGCTTTTAACCCCGCACCACCATGCTCACCTCTAAATCATATTCCCAAGAGCCACATCCACAAACCTTTTGAATGCTTCCAGGAATGGTAATTCCACAACTTCTCTGGGCAGCCTGTTTGAATGTTTGACCAACCTTACCCTGAAGAAGCTTTTCCTAATACTCTGTCTAAACCTCTGCTGGTGCAATTTCATGCCATTTCTTCTCATCCCATCACTTATTTCCTGGGAGAAGAGACCAATGACCCACATATCACTATAACCTCCTTTCAGGTAGCTGTAGACAGTGATAAGATCCCACTGAGTCTCTTTTTCTCCAGGCTACCAATGCTGGCTCATTTGGCTGGGGTTAAGGTACAAAATCTTCTTGAACACTCCAGATCTTCTAAGAGAATTGCTTTCTTTTTCCTTTTGTTCCATAGGAATATGTTGTATCAACAACATATCCTGTATTAGACGTATTAGATATATCCAATATATCTAATTCATGTTAATTTTCAGTGTACATCTTGAGACAATTAATAACTTGCACTGGCAAAAACACAATTTCAAACTCAAAATCAGCATCAACAGTCTGAACTGCAGCTAGCTAGTGGTAATCAGGATATATGTCTTTGAGCTCAATACAAAGAGAAGCAAGGGCAGAAGGATATCAACTTGCTTGACATTGTTTCTTCTAATCACAACTTTGTCACACACATCCTGCAATCAAATAACCTAAAAGTTTCCTCAAAGGGCAAAATGGAACTTCTATTAAGGAAGAATGTTGAAAGGCCAAGGATAAACAAATAAATCAGATTGGATAAAATGTTGGAGAACTTTCTGCAAAGCTAGAGGAGAGCGCAGATTACTGGAAAGTAAAAGCGAATGAACTTACATCTGAAATATACCACACTCATTTAACTTAAACAAAAAATAGGAAATGGTTTGGCAAAGGCAGCAAAACCAAGAAGAAAACTTTATTCGGCTTCGTTCTTTTCTTATTTTACTGGTTTTTGGTTTCTAGTTAATCCATTTGGTATTAAGTTCTTAAATTATTGCCTTGTACCTTTTTAATACCAACGAATAAAACTATGTTAGAGAGTTTTTTCACATACCATATCATACGCCTGAAGTATTTGTTCAAGAAATATCTAAAAAAGCTTTGAAATAACTAAAATGAATCCCATATGGTTTGTTTAAATATACTAAAAGAGAGCTTTTTTTCCCCAATCTAAGAGAACATCTGTACTTTATAATAGTTTTGTGTGTGTGTGATACCAGGCTGTTTTTCTTACAAAATTGTTAGTCCCGCATTACATTGTATATTCTTTAAAAGTAGTAGTGCATTTCAAACTGTTTTGTTGAAATTAGCCTTAAATTGATGGCTTTCTTTTTGTTCTTTTTATGTTTGTGTTTAATTTTTTCCAATAATTCTTGAAGATCAGTGTGCATTAATAGCTGCGGGGCATAAAGAGACTAGAGGAAATTAGCTGTCACCCACAGCCAGTGATTCTGTGTTCTTATAAACATAAAGGGCTAAATTGTCTTTTATGTTGACCATGCATGCAGATCATGTCATTTTCATTAAAAATTAGACATCATGCATATATAGTACTATTGTTGATAGAGATGTTTGAATTACAATGGTTTTAAAACAAAGACTAAACTCCTTTTGGTATTGTTCTGTTCAAGTTTGGATTTCATTATTGAAATATGAATTTAAGTTGAATATTCTGCTATATTTTTTCATGTTTTTACAATATTTCTGTAAATATTTTAGTGCTCTGTGTTCACAGTATGAATTAAGTAATTTATAAACTGATAGAGGCTGGTTTTAATAAACTTTCTATTACATTTATTTACGTTGGGTTTATTTGTTGCCGTCTGAGTTTTGGCCTTAAATTGACAATCAAATGTCAATTAAGTGCTTACTAGTACAGACATATTAATAAGTTACTGTAATCAGCCATAATTGCCTCAAGCATTCAAGTAAGTGCTGTATGATTATTTTACTTTGTATCAAATTGTAGTATGATTATATCTTTGTCTACACATCACTAGCAGGATGGCACAATGTAATACAGAATTTCCTCCAGCTCTGCTGTCTTCTGTTGATATTGTCACTTTATTTTGTGTCATTCCTCCCCTAGTGTTTTCTTTGCCCAGCAGCTGATTATTTAGCTGGTAGTTGGTCCTTTAGAAACATCTTGTCCAAATTATCATCCTCGTTGTCTTGTGTCTATCTAGAAAACATCTTTTACACCTCCAGGCATTAAAACATGCTTTCACTAATCAAACATTCTTATCATAGCACAAGAAACCTATAATAGTTGGATTAAGAAAAAAAAAATACCTCACACAGTTTTCAGTACTGACCTTTTAGTTTCTCTGTCCATCTTTCACAGTGTAACTTGACTACAGATCTTATTTAAATCTAAGTGAGGCTTTAGTTTTTTATAGCAACAGAACTACTCCAAAATTGCCAGGTCTCATAAATGATTAAGCCATTCTGTTTCATCCAGAGCTCTGCAATATTTTTGATTTCATCCTGCCTTGAGTTTTTGTCAGTCAACACTCAAACAACACAGATATGTATTTATAATACTGTTTTGGGACGACAGAGTGATTTGGAGATTATATGGCAATGCATATACTCACACCCTTACACTTATTGTACATTCCTTTTCTAAATTACACCAGACATCTGCTTGCTCTTAACACTTGAGCAGATTATAGGATAATATTTAATAAAAAATTGTAACAATTGATGCAAATTGTATTATATCTATCTATCTATCTATCTATCTATCTATCTATCTATCTATCTATCTATCTATCTATCTATCTATCTACCGGTCTATTTATGTAAGTGAACAGCATATCTACAAAGCTAATTAAACACTGTTAGGAATTTCTAAATATTTTCTGAGGCAAGGGTGGTCTGTTGCTCCACTAGCCATATTAGCTTCTAGTTTCCCAGTAGGGTTTAATCAATGTCCATCATCCTTACAAGTAGCACTTGCAGCAGCTGTTGACTTTTACTCAGTAGCCTGGAGGTCACCAGGCAACCTAAGGAACTCTCCACCTGACATCCATACTGTTTTCTAGAGGCAGAAGTTGACTGACTGACTGACTGACTGATTGACTTCATCAAAGCCAAGTTACAGAAGCCTATTTGGCTCTATCAGTTGCTTTTGCAAAAGCTATTGTACAGGAATTACATATATTTACATACATTTGCATTGGAATGGGATATCTTAAACTAAAATCTTTAACGTAACAATAAACTAAACCTACTATTTTTTATTCTATGAAGTACTTCTCAAATAAATATTAGCTCCTTAAGCAGTGAAGGACTGACTTATTTCACAGTTCATATATGGCAGAAAGGCACCCTGACTATTAGCTTTCCAGCCTTCTGAGGGTAGTAACATCCTGTCTGAATGTTCATTACTTGCTGGCTCTGCCTCCTTTTCAGGCACTTAACAGCTGTCTTCTAAATCTACAGAAAGATATGGTTCAGTTTCTTTTACAGTTGTTTATGCATAGTCAGCAGTAGACAGAAAATTGGGTACTAATATCTTTTTGCTGTATAGAAAGTTACCTAACTCTTGACCTATATCCCACACTTCTTCCTAGGGGAAAGGTGGGTGGGTAGGTAAAAATATTCCTTCAGATCTGAAAGTAGCAAATACTAGTAGCATAAGAGAATTCTAACAATTACAAAGTCATTAAAGTACTGACAATATTTTTGTGTGATTGAGGTTGAGTCACTAGTGTCTTTTCACAACTAACCTTTGAGATATACAAATTCTATCATTATAAAATGACCCATTTTCATCAAAGAATCAATCCACAGCATGAGACATTGATGCAAATAAGGCACCGTTTCAGTATTTACATCTGTTTCATAATGGATTTTCAAGTTTAAGATCATTTTGATGTATTAATAACTTTAAATTGTAAAAATAGAAGGGGCAACATCATTCTTATTAAATTAGTATCTAATGACTGTGCTGAAATTAATTTATATTTGGTAGTTCAGAGAAGAGCGTTAAAAAAAATTTTGATAAGGTAACTAGCACAAAAGCAGACACCAAATTTTAATTAGCAAAACATTGTGGAGAAATAAATCTTAAATCATAGAATGGTTTGGTTGGAAGGCACTATAAAGATCATCCAGCTCCAGAACTCCTGCCAAAGACAAGGATGTCACCCATTAGATAATGTTCCTCAGGGTCCCATCTATCCTAGCCTTGAACACTTCCAAGAATTGGAAGATTTCAAAATATGTCAGAAAGTTTCTTTTCTGAGGTATCTTATAGAAAATAGGAAAACTGGGATGAAAAAAATATATAAAATATGACTAAAACTATGTGCATGATTAGAAAATTACAGTTTTAATAAGATATGTTCTGGTGCAGTATTAGGAGGTATTTTCATAGGGAACTGAAGATAGTGTAAATCTGAGGTTAGTCTAAGGTATTCCAAACAGACAAAAGCAGCTAGCCCTGTACTGTGTGAAACTGCTATAATTCAGCTCTGGCATAGCTCAAACCTAGGTAGGTGTATTTTCAACAAAAGTACTAAAAGGCAAATTGTCTAAATATGGAATCCATTCAATATCCGCTGGTGGTAAACAAATATTAAGAATTTCTATTCCTTTTTCTTTTCAGAAAAAAAAAAAAAAGTACACCAAATTAGTACTTTGTGTCTGGGAAAGTTGGAATTAGCAATCAAGTGAAAACCAAAGGTCTGCCTCTGAGTGATCCTCTCTACCACTGAATCTTTACTCACATAGGGCTTGGCTATACTTAGGAAGGTGATCCTGACAGGAAGAGAAATAATTATCCACTAATATTTTAAAACTGATGAAGCCAGCTATCTTTTCAAAAAATATTTTGTGAGGCATTGGCTATCTGAGGTCTTTGACCGACTAATGGATTGCTTTCAACACCGAGGTATTTATTTGTAAAACATGTTCTGGAAATATTTATGATCCTACTTTATAAAGAGTTCTAACTAATATTTTACACTGCTAGAAATTAAATAAACTTAGAGAAGACTTTTGGAATCATAGAGAAGTGAGGAAAATCTCAAGGTAATAATCATGAGATATATATCTCTCATGAGATAATCATGAGAGTGTGAGGAACTTTGCTATTGCTATTATTTATTAGGTCATTCATTAGGTTTCAAATTTCTCTTATCTACTAAAAGGGACCTTTTCTTTACTCCTGATTTTTCTCTGAGGCATAAAGACTGACCCATCATAAAATCTACTGTTTTGGCTTCATGGTAGTTTGATTTTTCATCTGTAAAAGCCTGAGGATACTGGACTGCTTGGACACCAGTGTAACAGTTCTAATGTTTCTGATGCCAAAAAATGATAGAAAGTTTTCTACTGTAACATTATTTTATTCACTACAAAAATATTGTATTTAATAGAAGGCACTACCAAATAATGGATTTAGATATTACTGTCTCTAGAAAAATCTTCCAAATTTCAAAAATTTACAAACCTCTGAAAAATTAGCATGCACTGTGTCACAGCTGAAAAAATACTGAATGCTAACAGGTGGCAAACAGTTGTATATATGGGAACAGGAAGGAGGCAGATAATGCCCCAAAATGAACTTTGGCACTTTTGCAGAAGCTTGTCATTCTGTAGCTGCAACTACAGAATAGCGATGATTTTAAACTTTGAAAACAGTGCACCTTGCAAGGTGAAGCAAAACAGCATGTCCTAAATCCTCCAATTAATAAAGAGACATGAGACAGAACTGTTAGAAGACTGATCATACATTGCACTTCTGCATGTAGACTATTTAGCCCAGAAAACCCACGGCCTAGGGATCAAAAAGATGGGTTCAGAAAAGGGAGAATTGCTTGCAGCAAACAAGAAAGGAGACTGGAACATGAAAATGGAAGCCCTGGATGGTGAAAAATTCATAGAGTTGAGTAAGATCCTGTATTTCAGAGAGACGCATGAAGATGGACATCATGGGACCTCAAAAGATCTTTACTGGTGATAACTAAAATAATTATTAATTATTACAATAAGTAAGATATTGGTGATAATTAATTGGAATGGTGAGAAGCTTCAGAGCACAAACTGACACAATCAGCATCTATCGCTCTGTGAGGATGGGAAGTCAAGACCTTGGGAATATAATTCAGCCAGAATGCATTATCAAGTGTGTAAGACTAACAAATGAATTTGGTACTAAAATAGATCCCAGTAACTCCAGCAAGAAAGGAAGTATTCACCTAAGGCAACAGAGTCTTGCCATGAGTTTGGTGTTTGGCCTGTTTCTCTCACAAAGTTGCTGTGGACAAGAAGAAACAGCTTCAAGCTGCTATGCAATCTTAGCCAAGTTAATTAAACCAACTTCTCAGGTTATCCAAAGTTAAGTATCCTTCATTTCAATGAGGAAAAACCTTAGTATGTAATCTACACTACTGATTAACTGGTGGGCCTGTGTACCATATTTATAAAGTGCAATGCAATAGTGAAGAGCCTCAAAAATCAGGTTCTGAGGTCTCAAACCAGACTTCTAAATTCACTGTGCATTTCTGGCTTTAATTTCTTTTGCCCAAATTTTCAGATAATTCAGTATGTTTATTTTTGACCAAAATACTTTAAGCTACCCTGTACTGAAATTCTCATGACTTCTGGTCACAGGAAACACATTGACTAACATTTTGAATTAGGTATACACAACATTATTGTGTGGCCACAGAAAGATTTTTGTGACTACATAACAGAATGTGGACAGTGCACATTCAGTAAGGTCTCCAGTCAACCAATAGCAGTGAGAATACAAAAGTTGAAGAGGCTCGTTGCCTGGGATTGTTTTGGCCACAGATAAAATGAGGCCACTGAGGGTGGGTTAGGTACAAGATCCTATCATTCAGCTTTGCATGCTATTCCACATATGTACAAGTTATCTAACTTTTCGAAATTTTGAGTATTCTTCAACCTGAACAACATTTTTTTAACATAAGCCTTAACTTTTTCATAAATCTTGTTTGAAAAGATTTTCACTTTCAAAGTTGCATGATAGACACTTCACTGCATATTTCTGAAAGCAGAATTCATGCTTTTGTTAACACTCAAAGGTTACCACTTTACATTAAAGAAGCTTTAAAGGACAGCCCTATATGCAGTTTAGAATGTTGAGAATGCTGGGTACCTCAGTTGTTCTCGATTTTCTTCTGACAGATCTTCAAGTCTTTTCCATAGTGGATAAACATACAATTCTTGTTGCATCTGTGCCATCTGAGAAAGGTTATAATTTACTGAGTATTTATGACTTCACTCTACCTTACCACACACTGTTTTCTACCTCCATTGTTCTTGTAATAGCTTCCTCATCTATCTAAATCAAAATGTTTCAGATTAAGTAATTAATTTAGAAGAATTTACCAGCTGAATTGTGACAGAAATGTGTGAAGGAAATGTGTGAGTATCTATGTAGATGGTTTTGTCTGACAGTAATCCAGACCAGCAGATTTTCCAATGATACAGCAGCAGCAGAAAGATTGTGCTGTGCCTGGAATCTTGGGCCACAAATTAAACTGGATTTAGACTTCCTTAGACTGTGTCTATGTAGGACATTAACATAATTTTCAATTAGCGAGAAAGCCAGAATCTAAAGATAAGCTGAGTGACCACTGCATTTTCCTCTGTCTCCTACATCTGGTGAATGTCTTTCAAGCATGTAAGGAGTGCTTTAGATGGTTGTGCCTACAGACCTTACAAGGGCAGATCTGGTCTTCAGGCACAGCAGTAGGCAACAATCCTCAAGAACAAGGCATGTATTACAGACAATCTGCACGATATAGTTCTCTGAGGCTCATGAGCAGGTATCTTAACGAACAGAGGTATTGGAATTCTAGAGGTTTCAAAACTCAAGCAGCTGCCTAAATTAGCTTAGTTATTGGTTTATTCTGAATTCCATATGTCACCTACCAGATACTCCAGTCTCGTCCTCAGTATCAACTTCCACTGAGATGTACTCACTATACTTCTGAGAGGAAACCATGACAGAAACTCAGAATCATGAGATTATATATGCGGAAAGTCTGCCTTTTGGCAAGTCTGGTGACCTTATTCTTTAAGAGGACTTTTCATCAATACTCCATATTTGTAGACTGTGGAACTTTAAACTAAAGCTTAAAAAATAGGACAAAAACCCTAAAAGTTGAAGAAATGTGCACACAGCCAAATGTTAGGGAAAAAATTTTCGTCTCAACTCACAGCTAATCCTTCTCAGGTGGCTCTCCCTGAGGTCCTTCCTTACCTTCCATTTGAGTTATCTAAGCACTGGAAGAGATCTGGGTATGTGAAAGTGCAGCAAAATATTAACTAGGTCTAGGTAGAATAATAAGTTCTGATCCATTCAATTCAGATCAAGTTTTACCCTTTTTTTAGATTAAGTGAAAGACTATTAAAAGTTCTCTGGTGAGGGAAGGCTTCTGTCACTGTTATAGTGCTATAACAGTAAAAGATCCTCTCCAAGATGTAAATCTGGAAGCTTCTGGAAACTAACAGCCTATCTGAGAGAAACAGCTCCTGAAAGCAAAAAGGAAATTCAGTGTTCTTTCTCATGTAATCCTTAGCCTTCCCTGCCAAGACTTCCACTACTGTGCCCACAATCATTCCTTGTGATACTGCTACTTATAACACAAGTCACTCAACAGCCGTCAGAGGATAATTATTCTCATGTACACATGACAGATCTGAACTGGCAGCCATGACATGAAATTCACTATCTTGTGTCACCAATCCCCCAAGCAGGCCATTTCTGACTGCAGACTAATGATACTACTAAAGAAGGGAGGAAAAAGGTTTTTTAATATTACTTTCATCATTTTTTTTCCTGAAAAACAGATTTCAGTACTTGGCATATAAACCTCTGAAATCTGAGTTTATCATATGCAAAAAAACATTGCTACCTCACGCTCAGGCAGATTATTGCTTTTCTTTTTTTTCTTTTTTTTTATATCTATTTCAATTACCGTGAAAGTGCTTATGGCCATTTGTTTCTAAAGTGCAGTGTCACATAGCAGTCACTCTCTTCATTAAATTAATTTATATTGCTCTGTGTCTTGGGTCTAATCTGCAGGACTCACACACAGCTGACCTGATAAGACTGATATTGAAAATATTGAAATATTTCAGATATTTTTGACTACTTGTTTTGAAGCCCAGCCCATATAATGCCTCTATTAATCTGCACCGAAGTCTAAATGATTCTTTCGTACAACACATCAGATCGCAGAGCATATATGATACTCCAGGCGTTATACTCAGTTCTTGCAGAATTATTCTTTGAAATTTATAAAAGGAAATCCAATTCTCTAAAATGGATTTATTTCATGTGTGGAATCCAGCATAACTTACCCCCTTTTTGACATTTATTTGACTGGGAGATAAGTCCATTGCCTCTAATATTTTTAAAAAAAAAAAAAAAACAGAGCTAATGTTTTTCAAGCAAAAATTTCAACTTGGTACACTTCTTTTTCCTTCTCTTTATGATAATTATAGCCAATGAAACTGTTGAGTTCTACTGGGTTCTTTCTTGGTTTTGTTTTTTCTTTTTAACTTGTGTGGTCTACTGGAAAATAAGAGTTTATATTACGTCAAAAATGTCACTTCAGTGTTTTGATTTGTTCAGAATTGTATTTTTTTTTCCAGGATATTAAGAAAATTCAGCCCAAAAACATGTTAATAATTGTAGTAATAACCAAAAAAGAAAACTGTTTTACTTCAGCATTAAAATTCATCTTCAGCTGCTTTGTTCTGTAATAACTAGGTCATCAGTTTAGGTGCTCCTGCTTAAAATGCATTTAGCATCCATATGTATTCCCTCACCTAGAGGCTTGATATTTTTAATGAGATTATATCAAGGAATGTGAAGACTGGAGAGCGGTAACATCATTTTCGTGTGTAATTCCCAGAACTCTGATCCATTTCAGGGAGGCAATTAAGACTGCTGACTACAATAAATGATACTAAGAGATTATGGAGGGTTTTTTTTCTGCATGAATGCATAGTTTAAAAAATAATTTAGGTTTATTTAACATAAAAAACACCTCCAGAGGGGGGATTTTTTTCAATTTCAATGGTTGTAGGGAATATCTCCTCCGTCATTTATCTGTAAGGATCCATGGTGTATTCTTGCAATAAAGAATAACTTTGAGATGCTTTGACAAAATGTGTGTATTTTAGTTTTATATAATTTCCTTTGTGCTGCTCATTTAAAAATATCCATTTAGTACTGGAGGAATTGAATGTCTGTGGTATGTATTTGGTGGGGGGAGGGCGGTGTGTGTTTATTTGTGAAGGGTTTTTTTCATTTTATTATTTTTTTTTCCTCTGTGGAGGCCAATAATCTGAAGTAGCATTTAGATCAAAAGCTTCACGGGGATTAACCCTAGTCTAGTTACTGCTGACCACAAAAGCTACATACAGAAGAATACAGAAGAATTGCTAAAAACAAATACACTGAAATCAAAAGTTTGTTGTCTTGAAGAGTTAATTCTGGCAGAGAGGTGACCTTTATCCCTACGTACTCACTCATTTTTTTTTTTTTATCAAACCTCTCCAAAGGGACTCATCATATGCGGGGCTCTATGAAGAGAAAAAGAAGAGCATTGTCCTTATCACCTCCTTCCAGAAAGTGGCAGAGTAATAGGACTTTGTAAGGCGAAATGAAGCCCAGTCTGATGGCTGCTGATTAAAAATTGACTCTGCCACATCAAAGAAGAGTTGAAGGTGAAAATGATGATCACTTCCCTCTCCCAGGGACCCTGCACCATTTCTTTTATTCAACCTTGAAAGGTTCTTTCTGAATAAGATAATATCCCTCGAGTCCATTCTGGCTAGGCGGCATGGGAAAATGTAGATCAGTATGCCTATTCTCTATGAAAAAATGGGATTTTGTTAATGACATAGCACTCTAAAGTGATGGCTTGTATATGGTAAATGCTGAGAAATTAATTATAAAATGCCTCTTAGACTATAGATCAAATTAATTGCTAGTATACATCTACTAAAAAGACCAGTGTAAACTCAAACTGCATTTCCCACCTCATTACTGGAGATTTCTGTACTTGAAACACACTTTATCCTGCACTGTCTTTTTGTTTTTGCTTATTTTATAGCAAAATTTTTAGTAGAGGTGCCATCAATGAAATAATACCATTGAAATATAAAATTTTATGATGGGTCTAATGCACGCAAATACCTGTTTTCTGATATATACATATATACAGAAAGTAAGAGACTGTCGCACAGGTATATGAACTATGCAGAAAATATGCAGGCAGGGAGAATAAAAAAAATGTAAGTATATGCACACATGAATGCTCAGAAAGATACATAGCTGTGATATAGTGCATGATACCTTATTTCCACTAGTTAATGTGTCTGGCAGGCAGAAGTAGAAAATTTACAGAGAAGATTATGTGAAAAATATTCCTCTCTATTTTAGGTTTTGGATTTATAACTTATGCCAGCAATTCCAGAGAAATGCAAACCTTTTAATTCAGGGCACAAGTGATCATGCATATATCTAAGCAGACTAGCAGGCTGCTCAATTGGCAGCACAGCACCTCTAAATACATAGCTTGAATAACAATAACAAGAAAGGTCTTCCATGAAAAAGAACTTGTACAAAAAACAATTTTACACAGATGCCCACTCCCTCCCTGCACTTCCCTCTGGTCTGCTGCTCTTGAGGATCCACAGAAAATGAGTAGAAGTAACGCTTCAGCCTGAAAAGAGTGTGTTAAAACCTTGACAAAAGTAGAATAACGTAGTCCATGCATAAGAAAAGGTTCATTCCATGACTGGCAATGCCCACTATTTTCATGTATACCTAATTATCTACACCTAAGTGTATCTACCTGTCAAATACATAAAAAAAAATCTGCAATATGATAATGCATACATTTAATGCTATAACGTGTAAAAGCTTTACTGTATGTATGTTTGATATGTATGAATTACACAGTAAAACATAAGTTATTTATTCATGCTGATGAATGACACAAATATCATCCTGTTGAGATTGGTGCAATTAGAACAAACAAGTCAGAACAATGGAAACAACATGGTAATGACATCAAAACAGTGAGAATAGCAATAACACCCTCCCCTCATCACTGTCATCTGTTTCTTCTGCTGTTTCTTAGAAGAAAAGATTTTACTACGACATTGCTTGCTCAGTATTTTTGCTTTTATTTCCTGCTGTAACTATCCAGTTATCTATTGAATATGGTGAATGTATAGAAAAGGTGAAATGTATAGAAAAAAATTTAAATGCTTTTTACTTTCTTTTTCCAGAGGGCTTAATTACAGAGTATATTCAATTTGAACAATGCAGAGAATCAAGTACAGTGGAGAGGATTAATGATCAAGAGATTGTTTATTACAAATTAAGTTTGCCGTACAAAGATAATGATTTTTATCTTAGTGAGTTCCCAATCTTTTAATAACCTTTAGTGTAATGAATATGAGCTCATATTCTTAAAAATTTCTTTTCCCCCATACTAACTGAATCAATATTTTAAAATGTTCAAATGTACCAATCACCTAGGGCTACATTATTAGCATGGCACTTAATTTAAACAACTTCTCTAAAATGATTGAAGAAAACAATTTATACAAGTGTTACCTTTAATAAGAATAGAAAAGCAAGCACAGCTTGTTTGCCTCATTAAGGCCAACATCTGATCTTCAAATTTTATAAATAGAATGCGTATCATTCAGTTCAACTGTCTTTGTCATGTACATGTGGGTCTTACTAATGCATATGTTAGGGGAGAAGGGAGAACCTTATGCATGAGTTATTTATAAAAGCAACGGATATTTAAAAAGGCATGTGTTAGATCAAGAAAGAATGGAAAATTTTTGTTGGGTTATTACACTTCTATTGCATGGCTACGTGTAGTAGTTCCAAAACCTGTGTAATGAGTGTGCCTATATGTGTGAGCAACCTGATGAAGCCTGGCTTATATAAGATCGGTGGATTTACAAGGGTACGTGCAGCCCTCTTTGTCATTGGCAATATAAGAGATAATGTTGATAGATACACCAAGAAATCTTTTAAGATATCAGCTGGCAGGAACACTTTGTAAATTCAAGCTTATTTAAATATAGGCAGTGAAGCAATCTTCTCAAGGAATCAGATGGGAACATTTCAAAAGTCTGACTGTTATAGATGTATACGTGGCCTTATGGAACTATTTGTTTGAATAAGTTGAATATTAAGAATAACATAATTGAAGAAAGAATTATAACAAAGTAAAAAAAAATTAAATCACCTTTAGCATACCTTTGCCAATTCTTATATTTTAGGTCTAAGGGCATTTTGCTCATACTGGACTACTGCTGCTTTTGAATAAAACGTTCAGTCCACAATATGCAGTCCTCTGAAGAGATAAAGTCATTCAGCACTTTCCAGAATCAGATCTATTTTCAGGAAGAAAGTTGTTCAATATCCGTGTACAGGAAAGTTTATATTCCTGTATAATTAATCCCTTGAGTTCTGAGGTACTGAGTTGATTTTATTTCTGAGAAGAAGGTAGCCCCCATACTGTCTCGCTTTAGGCATTTTCTTTCCTGGAAAATATATATTGCAAATGTTTCTTTTGAAAATGTATACAAACCACATAAAATTTCAGGCTATGTGAGGTTTTATATTGAGGATTTTCCTGGTTTTGATTGGAATGGAGTTAATTTTCTTCTAAGTAACTCGTACAATGCTGTGTTTTAGATTCAGAATTCAATAAAAATACCGTTATGATGTTTTGCTACAACTTCACATTTAGTGGGATGATACTATTTTTAGTGGCCATGAGATTAGCTATTAGGAGGCCAGAATGAACTTCCCTTTTATAGGACATGAACATACAAATATGGCAGCCACTCTGTATCTAAGCAGTGACTAATACATTGGAAAATGCTGCAGTTGCCCCTCAGGCTGTTAAAGCAACAACCCAGTAAACCTTTGACAATTTCCTTTCTAAATAAAACCCATTTTATTTCAAGGAAGTGGGAGCCTAAGTTTTCCAAATGGTTTGATTTTAATTACCACGTCAGTTTTAGGAATCCATCATCCTTCATCCTGTTCCATCAACATTCCATCACAGCACATTGAGCTACCCACCATTTTCCTTCCTCCTCGCACTCTCTTCCTTCATTCTAAGATGAGCAGAAGTCAGAAATGAGAAGTGAGACAAGCTGAGCCAATGTCTAAGATGTTAAACAGAAGTTGTTTAATGAGCCAGCAAAACCTTTGAGTCTTCAGGATGATTGGACCCTTGGGAAACTTGTGAACATATAAAGGGTTAATATTTAAATAGACTACAGAATTTCAGTGTGTATAACATAGTATGTTATATAAGAAGGAAGATTTGCAGGCTCTGCTCCTTTGCAGTTTCATCACATTTGTCTGCCAAGTAGCTTGTCATCCTTATTTCATCATCAATTGTTAATTTGCATTTTATTTTACTTTTTCCAAATTGCTAAAATTAAATTTGGTTATTTGCTGAAATAATCAATTCTAAGATAAAAATAATTTCATTCACAGACTATCTTGTTTGCAAGTTAAAAAACCAAAAACAAACCTAAAATACTAAGTAATGCTTTCTTTAAGCACTACTTTATGCCAGGGAATGGTGAGGCTGTCCTGAGTTTCATAGCTTTTTATAAACACCAGCAAATGGCTGTGCAGTCTGACTGCAATACAGACCAAGTAGTCGAGTTGGGTACCCACATTAATACCTTGCTGTGTACCTGTAAGAGTTTTGTTTCTTTGTTGGCTTGTCTACCTGATCATGAGACTGCTATAGACTATGAAAAGTGTATGTTCAGAGTACATACAGAGCATGTATCTCTATGGCCATTCATGATATATTTTTGTTGAGGATGGGGAGGAGAGAAGATTGGAGGAAGAGCTTTCTGAAACAGAGGAAACTGCTACAGATGTACATATACACTGCATATGCCTGAACAGATTGAAAAAAAAAATCAGATGTTTGGATATTTTGATTGAATATAAAGAGCAGGGAGGAGTTTAAGGTGTTTTGGTTTTTTTTTTTTTTCACCTGTACTTTTACATTTATGTTCTCATTTTGTTACAAAATACTACTAAATAAGATATAACTAAACGATTAGCTGGATTAGGAAGCTATAACCAGCATTGTGTGAAACATAGCAGGAAACAGAGCATCAATACAAACAGTCCTGGGCTGGTAAAATCAATTTATACATGACATTAAAATATACACAACTCTCAACTAAAGCTGTACAAGTAGGATTTTGTTTTCATTTTCCACAGGATGAACAATTAGGCTGGAGTCTTTGCTGCTATCAAGTGATCTTCTACTGTACATACAGATCATTTACAGTTATCAGATTTAATACAGTTTGGAACTGAAATGTGGACTGGGCAAAAGCCCAAATTTGGTACTCATCTAAGACAGCTTTGTGTATGCAGGCTGGAAAATTGCAAAGGTCTGTGTCTTAGAGCACACAGCTCCAACACAGCTGTCTCACAACAAAGCTAGAACATTTCTGTCTGTCTGTGGGAATCACTTGTTGGCATCTCTTGAAACCATAAGAGCAATCATCCAATGGTGAGGACTGTGCTGTGTTACAGATGTCTCAGCTGTCTTCATTAGAAGTTGGAATTGTGTCTCAGGAAAGCCTTGGAATAACCACATTGCAGAACTAGAAAACTCTCTCTCCCTGCCTCCTCTTCTTTTCTCTCACTGTGTACAATGCAAATTGTTTCTATCTGCCCTTCTCTCAATCAGCCACAGACTACTGTAAAAACTGCAACTGTATTTGCAGATCTACTTTGGGAAAAAATACCTGCCTTTAGGAGATTATTGTTGTTCCTTATTGGTTTTGGGTCGCTGTGGATTTTTCTTTTCTGAGTGTAGGTGCATGTCCCTTGAAGTTGCAACTCTTTTTCAAGGCCAAATTTAAATTAATCTCCCTATTTTCAAACGCAGCCCACTTTTAATTTCAGAGTAACAATACTCACTCCAGACAAATAATCCATGCTGTAACAAAATGTTTTGAAAATATAAGAAAGATGGTGAAAATAAACTTTCTGTAGCTATATTTTTTACCAGAAAATGTGTTCTTTAATAAATAATTTGCTGTCATGTGGATTCACCCTTACACAACAAATTTGTGAGCAAGGACCCCATGCCAGGCAGACACAGCTGTAAAAGCTGTCTAAACTTGTCTGTATTGTGTTTTCCAGCTTGGTTCCACTGTTCACCCAGGCAGCCTGCACAGCACTGAATACTGTGAATGCATTTAATTACAATCTGACATGTGTATTCCTGAGAAACAAAAGGCTGTGAACTGAGGGTGATGATTAACTGTTCTACCAGATAATTGCTTAAAGTACTACTTATATTATGCTGCATTATCTCTTTTGAACAAAGTGATTATTGGCCCTTTGTGTAGCGATTATACAGTGTAAGTGCAATCTTGCTGTTTTAAATGTTAGAGTTTATGTTTAATGTACTTATATTTGTAATGAGGGGTGCAACTTCAGTTTTCTAAGGATTATCCTCACAACTGAAAAAAAAATGAAAAAGCATGCCTCAATTTCTCAGATTGGTCCAAGATTTAAACTTCTTTAAGGGACTTAATGTCACTGAAAAGGGTGACATCCTCTGCTTCTGGGAAGTTCCATTGATAGGCAAATACTGTAAAGCCCAGGAAAATTCCAGTAAAACAGGTGGAGTTTCCATTCCTAGAATGAAGAAGGAAGAGAAGGTACAGAAAGCAAATGGTTTAAGAATACTGGGGAGGAAGAAAATTGCAAAAAATACAACTGCAACAGCTTTGGGTCTTCAAAGTAATTAACATATAATTGCAATTGATGAGGGGATTGAGCTCCCCCTTCCACAGTCAGTTTGAAGATCACAGCAAGTTAGGTGGAAGTGTTGATCTTCTGCAGGTAAGAAGGCTCTGCACTGGGTTTTGGGCTGGCTGGATTGCTGGGCTGAGGCCAGTTGTATGAGGTTCAACATGATAAAGGGCAGATCTTGAACCTGGGTCACAACAACCCCCTGCAGCACTACAGACCTAGGACAGAGAGGCTGGAAAGATGTCCAGAGGAAAAAGACCTGGGAGTGCTGGTCAACATTGGCTGAACATGAGCCAACAGAGCTCCTAGGCAGTCAAGAAGGCCAGTGGCATCCTGGCTTTTAGCAGAAATAGTATGGCCAGCAGGACTAGGGCAGCCATTTTCCCCCTGTACTCAGCACTGGTGAGGCCACACCTCAAATCCTGTGTTTAGTTCTGGGCCTTTCAGTACAAGAGAGATATGGAGGCACTGGAGGGTGACCAGAGAAGGGCAGCAAAGCTGGGGAAGGGTCTAGAGCATAAGTCCTACAAAGAGCAGCTGAGGGAACTTGTGTTGTTTAGCCTGGAGAAAAAGAGGCTCAGGGGGACATTATTGCTGCCTACAACTACCAGGAAAAAAGGTTGTAGCCAGCTGGGGATCAGCCTATTCTCCCAAGTAACAAAAAAAGGACAAGAGGAAATGGCTTGAAATTGCACCAGGAAGCGTTTAGATTGGATATTAGGAAAAGTTTCTTCACCAAAAGGGTGGTCAAGTATCGGAACGAGCCACCCAGAGAAGTTGTGCAATCACCATCCTTGGAAGTATTAAAAAGATGTATAGATGTGGCACTTGGGGACATGGTTTAGTGGTGAACTGGGCAGTTCTGGATTAATGGTTGAACTCAACAACATTAAAAGTCTTTTCCAAGATGAACAATTCTATGAGTCTATGAAAAGATTGAAATATACTCTCTTTTTCTCCCATACATAATTTTTTGGAGAAAAAAACCCCATACTTAAAGAAGGACCTGCACCTTTACACACTATGGAAGTGAAGAGGCCTTTTCATTTTAGATATCACTATTGTATAAAAGAAACTTCAAATTACCTGCAGCAAGCAAAGATACAAAAAAACCCACACAGAGAACAGAAATGAGCAGCAGCGACCAGTTTTTATAAAGTACAGGGTTTTCTACGTTTGCTGGAAAAAAGCAAGGTACCATTTTTATAAATTCATAAGCATATAGAAAAGGAGATCGTCCTAGAGCTATGAGGACTGAAGTTTTGAGGATTCTTCTTAATGTGTGTAGTAGCCCTGGCTCCAACTTATTTTCTTTTGGAAATAGACAGATTAGTACTTATTTTCTTTTGGAAATAGACAGATTAGTACTTACTTTTCTAAAAACAGATCTTCATGTCATATCCATCTAGTTTCCATGTGCTCTGAGATCACTAAGATTTTCTGAAAGCTATGACAAGTGAAAAATTACACTCCTGCTAAGGACTGTGTGCAAAAGACATAATGTTTTAGGAGCCTTTTTACTTGCTTTCAGAGAGTCCCAGGACCCTCTTGGTCATGAAAGGCTAGTTGTATTACTTATCAGAGAAAACAGGTAGGGTGGGAATCATCATGGAGACTCAGTTAAATAATGAGAATATCCCTGCCCACAGCAAGCAAGGATAGAGACAGCCACAGTGGCCTTTTTTGTGTGTATAGCAGCATTACAGGAAGCTAGAAACATTTCTCAGTATTTAACCACAACACTTTGAAGCTGAACGACACTGAGTTCTAGGAAGCCAGGCATTATTTCATATTTGAGAAAACTGTCCTTAGTCATTTGCTATCCCCCTTTGTTCTAGATGTTCCCAGATGACTGGAAACCAGTATGAGTGCTTATGAAACTAAACTGTCAACATAAAAGTGGTCCCTTGGGAAAAATATGCAATGATGAGACACAATATATAATCTCTATGCAATCAAGGCCAGTGTTAGCAGGTATCTCTAAACTTTTCCATCTTGTACCATTCTCCACTCCTACCTCCTGTAACCTCAAAACTCATTTGATACATGCCAGGTTACTATCAGTTTACGCAGTCCTAACCTTTCCTGTTTTCTTCCATATTTTTGTGACAGACAGTATTTTAAGTGGAGTTCCACACCACCTAAGCTACAGCTGTTGTACAAATACACACATTTAGCAATTCTCTTCTCTGTTCATCACATCATGTCTGCCAAAGGAAAACTTAACTTCTTTCTTCCTCACTATACCTGATGCAGATACTCCCCAGGTCATCATAATCCCTGCAGACCAAAAGGATTCTTACTGTGTCCTGATTAGCACAAAATGCGTACTACATGCTCTGAGAAAGCAGACACTGTGTACTGTGCTCTAAGGACACATTATTATATATTGCAATGGAAAGTCAAAGGCTGAAGGCATTATTTCACAATCAAGATACCTTTTTGATCCCATGGGTGGCATGATTACTCAGCTACACACTGGCAGAAAAATCAACCACTACTCATTAATTTTATTACACTTATCTATTATATTTTTCTTAAAATGAGGTCCGTAAATCTTACTTGACTGTGCTATATCCTGCCTTGTAGTTTACCATTGAGATATCTATTAATATTTGTTAACACATTAAACAGCAGTAATGAGTACTTCTAGAAAGTACACAGTAAAAGGAAGGAAGATCAGCAAAAGGATTGGAAGTTAGAAGGTGAAAAAAAGCACAGAAAAGAGAGTAATGACTGCAGCTATAATGAACTGTCCATGACCTTAAACTCTCCAGTTTTCAGATTCTTTAGAGCCTTCGAATTGTGTTACACTCTGTGCTGCTTTTTGTTCTGTAGAGAAAATCCAGATGTGTGCCATCAGTGCAGTTACCACTACTGAATCTGTATAAAGCCAATCTGAATCTATTTTTATTCACATTCAAATATTTTTTCTAAAAATAGAGACATATATTCTTACAGGAATTAAAGCCTCTGGCTTCCCTGAAAGATGTTTTGTCTGGTTCATGTCTTCTCAAATGTTCCATCCACATCTAACTCCCAAAGAGTTTCAAAATTATGATAATCTAGAAGAATTAACCTCACATTACTCTCATTACTATTTGGTTAATTCTTATCTTTGAGTACATCTTTCCAAAAAGTAACCTCAGTTGATTTCAAAAATCTTTGTTGAATAAGGCATTGATAGTTACTATTTCGATATCAATTGAATTTAAAAAAAAATAAAATATACATATATATATATCAGACTTCATTTTCCCTCAACTAATGCACTGAGCAGCATATAAATTCCACTCTCTAATAAAACAACTAATTTAAAAAAATAGAGAATGTAAACATTATCTACTGCTTCCCAGTATTTCTGAGCAAAAATCTTGGGACAGCATAGGAGGAATATTAAGGGAACAGACACACTTATCATTCAGTCTTTGTTTTTCCTTAAATAATTAAGTCTTTGACTGTGACGATTCCAAGGTAAATCTTCCAAACATGAATTTGGTGAAACCAAGACATGGATATCTAGCATGATTTGCCAAGAGCCTGAAAACAACCGTTATGGAAAGTTTAATGTCTTCCTGCAAGACTAGATTAGAGGTAGAAGGGATTCAAAATAAATTGAAAAGGCCTTGAAAGAAGACCTGAAGATAGAACTTGACTGATTTTGCTTTCCTAGAGGAGATATTGACTTCAAAAATTTTTGAAAATAGTTTTGGTGAGGGTGGCCGCATATTTGCTCGTAACACATGCTTAATAGAGGAAAAATTGAGAAGAGGCAAAACTTTTAAAAATGGTCTGGATAAGTAAGACTCCTAAACATTTACATCCAAAGAAAATGCTGCCCTGACCGAAGATCAGTCACCAGCAAGAGGCAATGGCTGTCAAAATATAAAAGCTTTCATTTCTTTATGATCTTTGTAAATGACATGAAGGAACTTAGTTATTTTTTTAATGCCATGTGTAAACACAGATATTTTAACAAAAAACTTCTGATAATTTTTCTTTTATGGACTTTGTTAAGATTTTAAGATTATGTGTAGATGTTGGTATTTTTTTTAAATTCCAATATCTACCAAGACAGAAAAAAATTATGATTTTCAAGGAAATAGTGTCTCTCTCTGTCAAATGTGCATTCTTTTATATGAGCATGAGAAGAACATATACCTGATGGGTTCGATATATGCAACATGTTAGATAAATAGCAGGGACTGAAGATATTAGGACAGGTAGCTGTTCTTTCTCCCATCCTACTGGAGGTTACTGCTTTAGTGGAAGAGATGAAAGAGATGTGGTTATGTTCACGAACCAAAATAGGAGGTACAAGTATTAGTTACAGAATCATAGAAGCATAAAACACTTTGGGTTGGAAGGAACCTTAAAAATGCTCTAGTTTTAATCTCTCTGCAGTGGGCAGGGACCCCTTTCACTAGACCAGGTAGTTCAGAGCTCCATCTAGTCTGGCCCTGAGCATTTCAAGGGAGGGAGCTTCTGCAGCCTCTCTGCACAACCTGTTCTAGTGCTTCACCACTGAGTAAAGACTTTCTTGCTAACATCTAACCTAAACTTGCCCTCTTTCAGTTTAAATTCATTCTCCTTAGTTCTGTCACTGTCTGCCTGTATAAAAAGCCCCTCTGCCTCCATTTTTATTAGTCCTCTACAAGTACTGTAAGACCACAATGAGATCTCCCCAAAACTTTCTCTTTTCCATTCAGCACAAACCCAGTTCTCTCAACATATCATCATAGAAGTCATCAGAATGGTGGTTTGGAGCACGAAGAAACCAATCCTTTATGCTTTGTCACTGAGAGTGTGACTTCTGGAGTTCTGAAGTGTTCAGAGCCTGCAGGATAGTACTGAAGAAACACACAGGGTGAAGGAAGCATAACCTGTTACAATCTTGTCCATACTGTATATTGGGCATGGACTTTGGTGGTCATTATCCACAAAAATTGTACCCTGTTATTAATTAATTAAGACATTGCAATTTCACATTGACCATGGCCGTGCCAGGGAAAAATATTTAGAATTAATATGTACAGGCAAACACTGATCCAGCACTTACCATAGAATCACAGGATCATAGAATAAGCTGAGTTGGAAGGGACCAATCAGGATAATCAAGACCAACTCCTGGCCCTATGCAGGGCATCCCAAGAATCACATCGTGCTCCTGAAAGCATTGTCCAAAGTGTTTATTTGAGCTTTGTCTGACTGGATGCTGTGACCACTTCCCCAGGGAGCCTGTCCCAGTGCTCAAAAACCCCCTGGATGAAAAACAATTTCCTGATATCTAACTTGAACCTCCCCTGACTCAGATTCATGCCAATAGATATGAGAGTGGAGAGTGCAGTACCTGTTCCACCAGTTTCCTTGATGAGCTCTAGCTCTCTTCTTCACACTCTCACATGGAGCAAAATACATGTAGACGTCTGAATTTATGTAGACAATATGCTCATTTCCCAAAAACTGTTTCTCACCAGCATTTTAAGTTGACCTTAAAAGCAGGCTTGTAAATTGGACATCTGATAAGATGGAGAGCTATTTGAATATCCTGTAAGATTTTGCTGCTGAATATGAGAGAAATATAAGTCAGAACCCTTAGTGACTGCAATATAATTTTAATGCCAAAGAGAGCAACTTTTAAAGAGAAGCAAGACAATAATCTACTCCTTCCACTCCATCCCCTGGAGTCTGAGATGGCAAAGAAAAATTATTCACTGGAAACAATTTCTTTTTTTTCAAAAATTTGGAAATTAGAAAAAGTTATTAATCTGATTCTCCTAGCATTCTACAGGAAAATTAGGAAATTTATGAGAAAAGGAAGCAAAATCTATTTTCCTTTATCTTAAAAAATAACCTAAACTCTAGTATTTCTACTTTTTCATTAAAACCCCCAGCATTTGAAATCTTAAGTAATTTTTTATTTTTATATTTTTATATTTAATATTACAGCTATGCAAAAACGTTTTAAAAATTTTTGATGATATTGTTTAAGATGCTTCAAAGATGGTTTGACTTGCTGTAATATTTGTGGATATGCTTATTCTGAAAACTACTGGAAGCTATGACAAAGCCTTGACAAAGATCAGCATTTTATATCAAAGAAATTTAGCCAGTGATTCTGTCAAAAAAAAAGTTACTGTTATGTCTAGAGAAAATCCATTGACTATTTCTTTATTAATAATGAATACGGCAAAGATTTTTCAGTGGGTCTGAGGAGAGTTGCCAAACAAAATCTATCCAAAGAGTTAACTTGTCCTATTTCCCCCCAGTTTAAGAACTCCCTATCGAGAATAGTTTTTAGACCGTGAAACCAACTGAACCATGCTGAAACATTGTCAGAGAGCTCTCAGTGGCCCGGGCCAAAATGATGCCAGGAAATATACTGGCCGTTTAACCCTATGGGGGATCACAGGCTGGGAAGTGGGCCTTGGCTGTTTTGTTGACTTGTATAAACATGTACAAAAATAGGTGGGATAAAGAAAGTCAGAGGGATTAGTCTTGCTGAAAGACCCAGTCCTGCAAGAGATTCAAGAATGTTAAAAGGAATATTAAGAACACATAGGCTCACTGAAATGCTTTTAAATTTTAATAATGAAGGAATGAAAATAGGCTGGGTCACAAAGAGAAAGTACGCAAAAGTTAAAACAAAGTAAAATGTGATAGAAGGCCAAAAAAGAATGGAAAATGATGCAGATGGATAACACGTATGTGTTACAAAGTTTCCATTGCAGTCTTCTGACAGACAGTATACATAAAACATTCTTGTCCCAAGTGAAAAAGTGAAATTCAGGATATCCTTATTTGATGTTTTTTCAGTATATCTAGCTGTAAAAACATCAAATGAAGTTAATGTTTCATTTGATGTTTTTAACATTACAACGATCATTGAGAAATGTTACATCAAGCTTTATTCATTTTATTACTTTATTAATTTATAAAGGGCCCATCTCATGGCAGAATCAGTGAGAAAAAGAGCCAAAGTTAGGTCAATGCCTAAAGACACTGCAGAAGAAAAAAAAAAAGCTGTCTAAAAGTTGACTTTTAAACAAGGAGATTTTTCAGAATAAAATGGAAGAGCAAAACTGAATATTGTTCAGTGATACATATGAGAAAAGCTTGCATTGCATATTTAAAGTATCCAGAGAGTGGTTTTGTCATTCTCTAAATAAAAAGAATTCCCTGAAAGGTGCAGAAGCTTAAGTAGAAGAACATTGGGTCAAAAAAAAAATCCCAAACAACCAAAACCAGCTGGCTCATTCCCACTCTTTTTGAGTAAGATATACAATTGCTCAAGAAAGGCATGAAAATATGAGATTTCCAAAAAAAGTACCTTTATGCTCATATACATCCACATATACACACACACATGCTTACTTGTGCACAGAGGCACATATCAAGATAAACAATGCCAAAGGACCCATTGATACATAGGTATTAAGTACTCAAAAATGCTGAAACTCAAAGACAAACTGTTCCCTCTTTTCAGTCTGTAGCTTTGTACTTTTTTATTGCAGCATGATTTTTGATTAAGGATTCTGGAGAATGTTTTGGTTTTTTATTCTTCCTGCCTTGCCACTCTGTTCCGTGTCAATTACAGGTCCAGCAATGCTTTGTTTGTGAGGTCCTGTGTTACAGCTTTTTCTGTGGGTAATGAAGGACTCTGCCATGCAGGTTCCCATGTGGCTGGACAAGTCCAGGAGGGATAGGCAGGCAGCCAAGGTGTGCTGGTAAGGGTAGAAGCACAACTGCAGCACTGTGAAATGTGTGTAGGCTCAGGATTAAGCAAACTCCCTCAGCAGCAGTAAAGGCTTCCTAGTCAGGAGATGACAACTGCAAAAATTATGTAACAATGTCAGAACTGGGGGGAAAAGAGTTCTTTTGGAGAAAGCTTGAAGTTTGCTTAGGTAAAAATGCTTGCCAGACTTCTGTTTGGCTGACTTAATTTATGTACGTGTAGTTATCTATTTACCAGTACATACATTTCTATGCAATACAGTGCTGAAAGTATTTTCATCTATAACTAGATGATTTCAGACATCAGATGAAGAAAAATTCCTCACTTACACTTCTTAAATGTTGGAGTGATCATAAAAGTATTAAAGGAAGGATTATACTTAAATGTCTTTACAAGCACATCTGAAAAACACCAATACCGATGTAATCTAACACTTAATTTTATAGTTATACACTTAAAAACAGACATTTACAAACTGATTCATCTGACATTTTTCTCAGAACAGTGAGATTGTTAAAACCACCATTTTAAGATATTTCTACTTTTGATGGTTTTAATCATGGTCTTAAAAACATCGGATGAGGGATAGTTCTTCATTTGCAGATATTAAAAATTGCCATAAGCATAAAAATGTCATTTAAGGTGTGTCCCTTTTAACCTTTTTTTTTAATGTCTGTGCTCTTTTCCTCCTTCTTTAGAACATAGTGAAAAATTCTGTTAATAAAACCTGAAAGTTCTTAAATTCCCAAGTAAATTCCTATGTGCACCACCGTTTCAAAAAAGACCACTTATTTTGTATGTCTCATTCAAGGTCTATGAAGAAAAAATGTTAGAGAAATACCTGTCAAACTGAACTCCCACCCCTGAAAATTAAATATCATCAGCAGGTTTCAATGAGGACTTCAAAAACCCCAAAGTTGTTGAAGTCATTTGATAACTGTGAAAATCTTCATTTTAGGCATGAACCACAGGGATGAGGATCCAGCTCCTTTTGTTTGATGGGAAAAGGTTGAATCCCTCCTGTTAGAACTACTTCTTGATTTATACAAATTTCTATAAAGGAAAAAACCCAGACAGGTAATCAGCCTCCATCCTCCATCCTGGCGTGGTACTGACCAGTTGCAAGAGCTAAAATTTCATTTTAAACTCTTATCTGCTGACAGCTGTGCTCAGAGCAGGTCTTCACCTTTCTGCAGCCTTCTAAGTAGACATCCAGTAAAAGGCAGGAAGAAAGATCAGAAGGACAAGCTCAGCTGAATTCTGACTGCCTGGATAGAGCCAGTGCCATAATGTGCTCTGCGACCCAGGGCCTAGCAAGATGACTTTTGGAACAATGTGTGGCAAAGGGTGATTCAACAGTTTGTTTTAAGGAAATTTCTCTGTCTGACCATTCACATGACTCTCTGGCTGTCACCCTCCCAGTGCCAGGGACTTTCACTGCTGGGGCTGAAGCCCCTTCACAGTGGGCAGCTCCAGAGAGCCAGACAGGTGTCCTGCTTGACCCCCTACACACTCCACTCTCACGCAGTCAGACCAACCTTCCTTACTGGTTCAACCCCAGCTTTCCCATGGCAGGGTCTCAGATGTCTAAGTTCCATAAAAGCAACTTATTCATGGCACAGTAACGCAGACAGTTTTAGCTGGTGCCTCCAAGGACCTCCAACAAAGGAACTCCTGGGATTTTATATCCTTACCGTCTGTGCAAGTATTGCTCTTCCTCCTGAGTCCTCCACTCCTACTGTGTCTCCCAGTCCATCCAGGTCTTCCTGCCTGTTGTTAACCAAAGGGTTGTCAGTCCCCTGCCTCTTATCTTGGGATTCCACCTAGTCCTCATTCTGCATCTCAATCTGCACCTTGCAAACTGAGCTACCTGAACCAGATGTTTTCCTCAACATGTGCTTAGAGTACAAACTGTAAATAGAGTCAGATAGAGGCTCTTCCATTTGTCTTACTGAAAAATGCAGATGTTTGATATATTCCTTCCATATGTGCAGCCCCTCTTAAGCATCAAAAGTAGAAATTCCTTTAATTAGGAAGTTAAATTCATGATCCTTTCTGTTTCCTTATGTAACTTATTTGTTCATATTTGTATAGTAACACTAATTAATGTTTTGGAAAATTACAATAGGATAGCTGTAGTATTGCAGTATTTATGACCCACATGAATATCAAAACAATTCAGTTCTAATCACGTTCCAACAATGAGTCCTAAAGACAAAACCAGTAATTATATCACTTTTGGCGAAGTGTTGCCAAACATGTAGGACATGCAGTTCATCAGAGCTTGAATAAATTACATCACACACACACTGCTCAATTAAAACTACAGTACTAATTAATATAACTCTTATTCACAAAACTTTTATTTAAATCAAATTATGAGAGTGCTGATGACATGCTTTAAGTATTCATTGCAAAAAGGAGGATTTATGCTGGTTTTGTTTACTGTATACACTGAAGCATTCTAAGAATAATTTTTGACAAATTGCACAGATTTCTGCTGACATACTTACAAGAACATCAAAGTTATCTCTGTGAAGTTGTATCACAAAGCTGATAAAATGTAGCTTAAAAAAACTTGCTTTATTTAACAACTCTCGAAAGCCCAATCTAACTTAATTCTCTTTTGGTTCCTTCTTTGTTGGTACATTGAGATTAAGAAGTGCACCTTGAAAGGAACATCTTAAATGAAGGGAAATGTCCGTTGTGTGAAGTGGGTAAACTGAAATACTGCAGAATTTAAAAAAGCACAAACGGGTGGAGGATTTGGGAAAGACCAGAGAAAAACAGAGAACTGATGCCCAGATTAGAAAGAAGAGTACATATGTGTTGAAATAAAAGAAAAAATTCCTATTCTAATTCAGCACAGAAAGCCATCCACTGCCCTCAAGTGGTAGAGCCATAGCGTTTTACGGATGAAGACACTTTTGGTTGGAATACAGACACACACTGGAAAGAAAGAGTTACAAAACTGAAGAATGGAGAAATTAGTACTGGCTTTTATACCTCTTATTTGTCCTGTTCTTCGAAATACTGGTGAACATTAAATGCATGGGATTTTGTATGACTCCTAAGTCTAAATGAATTTTTATGTTCAAAAGCCCTACTGCATCTTCTGTAATATTGATTTTAAGGTGTTTTGTGAGTATGGAAAAACTTCCTCAAAACTAACTGTGCCATTTGCTGCACTAAAACCAGGAGCCAACAGTGTTTATTTGAAATGCAAATGAAGACTTGCCACCCAGAAATGTATGTTACATTTGACATTTGTCTCTAATCAAAAGTCCCTATGAATAATGTAGTTTGGTACCAATAGCCTCATTAACCAAGGTTTCCTTTAATACCCTTTCTGATTGTAATCTCTTCATTATACTTAGTTTTCTCATTTCTTCTGACCCTACTCATCATTATCAATATGCTCAGGTCTTCAGTAGTGTTGCTAATATGTATTTTATATTGAATAGGCCATTTTAGATGAGAATTATTAGCACTAATGCACCGGTGATCTTTAACTGTAGGACTTTCTTATCCCAACTATGTTTTTCTTAGGAACCGTAGATATTCTGCCCTTCATGACTAGAGTTTACTAGATTGGGTCACAAGTGAAAAGGAGTTTGTTGGTTTCTTCCTAGTCCCCATTTGAGCATGGAGAAATGACGGCACTATTTCACAGGATTGCCAATTTCTGCTAAAAAGAGCTTTGGGACTAAAATAGTGGAGCTCTTGTGGATCAAGATTGAGGTGCATTGGCCAAGTCACACGAGAAATGTCTGCACAATATCTTTGTGAGCATTTCTTGCGGACCAGGATACCTCATTTGCAAGCACTAAACCAGTGCACAAATTGAAGATACGAAGCAGTAGTTACTATAAATCCTTTACTCTGTCCTGATTTCCTGTAAATACCATGCACCCCTTAAAAAACTGGGGGTATGTTTCAGGAAAATAGCAGGTTTTACTGTGGGAAAGGCCAGTGTCCCAAAGGCAGTGAGTAACAAGAGGTTTCCATTTCAGTTAGGGATCAGATTCCATTTATTTTCTTCTTTCATAACCACAGTAGGCATAAAATGTAGAGCTGATCCAGATATTCCTCCATGAAGTGATGCTGCCAATTACCAATTTTCAATAAATCACCATTAAATTGTCCCATAATTTTTCTGCCTTTTCCTTTCCCACCATGCTGATTACTCTGATGTGTTTTCTGTGTTTAGAGGAAGAGTTGATCTTCGAATTCCTAAAGACTGAGTTGAAGGGGCCCTCTTGAAATGTAAAAAGAGAAACTCTGCTTTCATGGAGTGAAAAATAAAACTAAGTCACTACCTTTTTTCACTTTCTAAAAATGAGATAGAAATGTTGATATAAGCTGACAAGCAAAGTAAAAAGGGACAGGCAGCCAAAATCCACTTTGGGTAGGGAGAAAAAGATGAAAAGATCCAGAGAGCTCACCTACTAGGTATGGCATACATGGGGGTTTTTTTACCATAAAATGAGCCTGAGATTCTCAAAAAATCATGTTTCTGCCCCTCTCAAATAACTTTCAAGATTTGTGGTAACTGTAAACTAGGATTCAAGACTCAACTTTCTCTAATAAAAAGTTCAGTGAACAATCTGAGGAAAAGAAAAATGTTTAGTATCCCAGAAACAGAAACACATACAGGCTTTCTTTCAAACCTATGGTTAGATCAGGTCATGTGCTTTCCCTAGTATTTCTCAGTTGGTGACTCGGGAAATTTCACCAAGGCATCCTGCAAATCCTTTTGTATGGGAGTGGTTCTCAGGACTTGACAGTGTACCCCAAGAAAGGATCTGAAGAGCTGTCCAACTAGAATGTGTTAGGTCTAGGCAGAGTAGACATGTACTGAGATGAACCTTTCCATATGCACAAAGATTTCCAGTGCTTTGTTCATTTTTCTTCTGAAAAAAGACCAAATTGGGTATTAATGTGGTGGGTCCTGTAGCTACCAGGAAAGAAGAAAGGAAGGGAGGAAACCATAATAAAATTTTTCACAGAATTCCAAAAACTTCAACAGCTGATGTCTCTGCAAGCGAGTGTCCTTGGGGAGTGAAAAGAAAGAAGCATGCAGTGTCCTATCAGCTGTGGTGCTCTTGATGTACTTAAGAGACACAAAAACCTGTACCTGAACTGAATCTCTCATGTGATATTACTATGGCAGTATTAATCAAAATACTGTGGTTTTTTGGACGGAATTCTTTCCTGGAAAGTCAATGTTTTCATAGAGTCTGAAAAAATTTTGAAAGTATTACCCATGTTTGGAAGACAGGGGCTAGCTAGACAATCCTTTCCTCATTTTTATGACTGGTTCTACTATCATATCCCCAAGAGAATTTTTTTTAGATGTGATAAGATAACAGGTTTATTGTTGCATGACTGTTTTATTTAATCACTGAAAAATAATTTACCAAGTATAGGAAAGATGGCTATGAATCACATCACTACCGATTATATAGCATTTTGGAAGATTGGTCTATTCTCCTTCCAGTAAGCATCTGTATCTTACATTAGCCTTAATGGAACTTAAATTTGTGCATCAAGTGGAGAAGAAAGCCTTCTGGGTGGTTATAGATGTATGACCTTGAGCCTTGTGACTCACAATGTAATCTGCATGCAGGGATATTAGACAGTATCTGTCAGCATCTGTCAGGTCTGATTGTTTAAACATTACTTTGTCACCCACACACACATGCACAAATTTTATCCAATTTCAAATTAAATATTAAACTGACTTTTTAAAGGGGAACTACTGTAAAATTTAAATAAAGTTTATTGTGCTTCTTTTTACAAGTAAAAAATTATAATGAGAAAAATTAAACTCTGGTGTAACTTAACTGGATTCTGGGGCACTGTGTTAGTGACAATTTTTACAAGAATAATTAGAACTTGAAGACCAGATTTCTCTTCACTGAAAATATAATAAGTAATCACCTTGAGCCAGCTCTCATGTAATGTCACTACAATTCCCATTGCAATAACTGTATTGCAAGTTGCATCAATGCAGCAGGAGAATATTTGACATATATAGAAGACATATAAATAGATTTTTGTAAGGTAAATGTGTTTACCATGTCAGAACTGAAAAAAAAGTCAGTCAGCTGAGAGTGGCACAGTCAGCAGGAGAGATAAGCATGCAAATTTTGTCATTTTTGTACTGTGCTAATTAAAAGAACTTCTCAATTCTTCAGATTTTGGGGGCATCTTTTTTCCATTGAATATGAGCTACTTTATTCTCATTATATCTTCCATTGATCACTTTTTGGTCTCAGTAGGCCCTGTCAGCATCTCTGGTCAGTGGCTTGCAATAACTAGTACTTGTTCCACGGAACTGTCTTTAGGGAGATGATGGAGCACTGCTGCAGAACTGGACTGAGCTCTTCAGCAGGGCCCTGTGGTTGGATACCAGCTCAGATGGTCAGATCCATAGAAAAATGCAGGATCTCTTTTCTCCCCGAGCCTTGCTGCCTCTGCTGCCACTTCCACTCCTGGAGGGAATCCTACAGGTGCTAAACTTGCTGACAAAATGACTAATTAAATAATCAGTGCAGCTAAGCAAAGCTTTACTATGAATAATTTAGCTTACAAATATCCTCTCTCCTTCTCTGAATTTTTCACGACTGAGTCATAATTATCTTGATGTTTATATATTGTTCAAAAATTTATAGTGAGTTGTTGCAAATTTTTATTCTAGATTTATGAAGAATATATTTTTTCATAAAATTGATTTTGTAAATAGCTCATACTTGACACCTTTTCCCTTGTGCAGACTAACATTCATTACAGTCATTAATTTTAAAGAAAAAGTATTTTATTTTGAAATTTTTCTAATTTTCTGATATTTGTTTTTCTTTGACCATTGAGTCCCTCCTTTTGATCAGCTAGCACAGTGCATTACGGTGTCATAGGATATACATTAACATTACACAGAGTTGTCTGAGTCTGTGTAGATAATCGTATTATTGAGGAATTCTAACAAATTTTATTTTTTTGAGCACATAATATTAATGTGTATGCCTATTCCAACTCAAGTTCTCCATGATGACCCTGCAGAAAAGTTTGGCCATGTTTCGGCTCGCTCATGATAGATTCAAAGATCCAAAGGCAACCATCATTTGGAAAAAAATCCTCAGTAATCAGTAAAATACACTTTCATCAATTATATTATATGCATGAATTTAACATCCCAATGAATTTAAAAGGTATGTCCCGGTGGAAATACAGAGGCCTGTACTCGGCACTGGTGAGGCCGCACCTTGAGTGCTGTGTCCAGTTCTGGGCCCCTCAGTTTGGGAAGGAAACTGAGACCCTTGAGTGTGTCCAGATGCTGGTGAGGGGCTGGGAGCACAAGCCCTATGAGGAACCACTGAGGGAACTGCGGTTGTTTAGCCTGGAGAAAAGGAGGCTCAGGGTAACCTTATCACTCTCTACAACTTCCTGAGAGGTGGCTATAGTCAGGTCGGGGTTGGTCTCTTTCTCCTGGCAGCAACTGACAGAACGAGGCGGCACAGTCTAAAACTGCACCAAGGGAAATATAGGTTGGATATTAGGAAGAAGTTCTTCACAGAAAGGGTGACAAAGTACTGGAATGGCCTGCCCAGGGAGATGGTGGAGTCACCATCCCGGGATGTGTTTAAAAAAGACTGGATGTGGCACTCGATGCCATGGTTTACTTGAGGAGATAGGGCACAGGTTGGACTTGATGATCTTGAAGGTCTCTTCCAACCTAGTCACTCTGTGATTCTGTGATAGACACTAGATTGCAGCTACAGTGCTCGCAAATTATTATACACGTTACAGAAGCCCATCTATCCATGTTTAAAAAGCAGTTTTTATGCATCTTAAAGTGTTTCTGAGTGGGCCTTAAATGCCACCACTTACAGAAGTCACTTAATCTGTGACTCTGCAGAGAGGTCTGCATAGGCAGGGAGGAGCCAATGGGGCT
The DNA here is from genome assembly GCA_013400175.1 of Phainopepla nitens. NCBI lineage: Eukaryota > Metazoa > Chordata > Aves > Passeriformes > Bombycillidae > Phainopepla > Phainopepla nitens. The sequence continues at coordinate 1,531,325 of VXBQ01012690.1, forward strand.
CCACAGGAACCCCTTCTTCCTAAACTCATGGCAGGATCAGGCCATAGATTTTAACAACCTGAGACAGACTCTCTGTGTTTTATGTTTTGTGGCTACTTCATACATTCTGACTGCTAGGGGAAATAAATATTAAATGGCTGTAAATACGTACTGCCTATAGGAAAGAGACAAGGATGATCTGGTCTGTATACAATGGCTATACTCAGACACATTCAAAATGTATAGTGGTTTTCGTTACAATATTTGTGTTGCACCCTGAAGGAAAAAAAAAATTATTGAAATCCAGTCATTCTGAGTTATAGAATTGAAAAACAAGCTGGTGTTATGACAGTTTTGAAATGGTTCTGCTTTTGCCAGCCAGTTATGTGCTTTAAAGAGCCTTTAGCTGATTTATGCAGTTCTTGTCCCAAAACTGCTGTATTGTATTACTTCAATATTTTATCCCTAACCATTTAAAGAAGGTTTGATCTTACATCAATAGTACTCAAAAAATATTAAAATCAAAGAGATTTCTTTTCAAAGAATTTATGCAAAACAAACCCTATAATTTTCCTGATCTTGAAGACTAAAATAAAAAATAAAAAAAAAAAAGGAAAAAAGAAAAAAAAATACTTCTATAGCAAAAACTCCAGATAGTTATGGTAGCTGTTGCATATTCTAAAAGCTCAGAAGGGAAAAAGAGTTTTTTTAAATGTAAACTGCTGAAGTCTTGGAGCTTTCATGACAAAATAGCTTCTGGTCACAGACAAAAAGCAGAAATGAGGATTAGAAGTGTTATCACTTATCTTTTTTTAATGCATTCATGTTAACTGCCACTACTTCAAGTGAGTAAACAGGAAGCTTTTCTCTGCAGTGGGAACCTTAAAAGTGCAGTTTAATAGTTTTGACTAGCGTTTTGGTATACGCCTCAGTTCTTTTCTTCTCTTTACTTAGCTGTGTGTTACACAAGACTTTTATGAGTTCAATATGTACAGTATCTGTTGACACTTCATATATAAACAAAAATGATTTCATTTAGAAGCAGGGGAATTAAAGTACCCATAATGAAAAACAATTGTTCTAAAATGCTGTCAATTTGGATTGTGGAAGGAATTTCAATGATTGATCTTGTAAAATGCAGAGAAACTTCAATTTTTATGGACATCACTGTTTTACAGAAGCAACTTTTAGATGAAATAACGCTTACTGTTTTTAAATATACCTATAGTTTCCAATTCTGAGGCTCTTTCATGATGCATAAAAATGTTGCTTCCTTCTCTGGCTTTGGAGAAGATAAAGGAGAGATAATTGGCTACTTTTAGTCACTAATATAATGGGTTGAAGTACGATAGCAGTCTTCCTACATGCTTGGAGCTTGTACAACCTGTGTTGTTGTGTTGGGTTGATCCTGGCTGGATGCCACATGCCATGTACCAAAGCCACTCTATCCGTCTGCTCCTCAGCTGAATGGGGAGAATGAATACAACAAAACGCTCATGGGTTGTGTGATAAAGGCAGGGAGGATCACTCACCACATACAGTCATGGGCAAACCAGTCTCAACTTGAATTTATTAACAATCAAATCAGAGTAGGATAATGAGAAATAAAAACAAATCTTAAAAACACCCTCCCTCTGCCCCTCCCTTCTTCCTGGGCTTACCTTAACACCTGAATTCTGTCCCTCCTCTTCCTCTGCAGCACACAGGTACAAAGAATGGGGGCTGTGGTCAGTTCATCACATGTTGTCTTTGCTGCTCTTTTCCTCCTCATGGGAGGACTCCACACTCTCTTCTCTGGCTCCAGGGTGGGGTCCCTCCCATGGGACACAGATTTTCAGGAATAGAGTGCTCTAGCATGGGCTTCCCACAGGGTCATAATCTTCTTTGGGCATCCACCTCTTCTAGTGCAGAGTCCTCCACGGGTTGCAGGTGAATATCTGCTTCACATGGACTGCCATGGGCTGCAGGGGTCTCTGCTCTGGTGCCTGAAGCATCTCCTCTCCCTTCTTCTTCACTGACATTGTTATCTGCAGAGCTGCTTCTTTCACACATCTCACACTCTCTTAAATCAGTTAAACACTCTCCTTCTTAAATGTGTTATCCCAGAAGGTACTGTCACAGTCACTCACAGCCTCGACCATGGCCCATGGTGGCTCCATCTTGGAATCAGTTGGCATTGACTCTACTGGACATAGGGGAAACCTGTAACAACTTCTCCCAGAATAACACACATCCCCCCATTACCTTCCCTGCTTCCAAAACCTAGCTTCACAAACCCAGTACATTCATATATGACAATATGTTGGGGTTTTTTTCCAATCTGTTGACTCACATATGTCTGCAACAATTCAGTACAATCCTTACTGTGAAACTACTTAACTCAAAACAAAGTTCTCCTTCATTATTGCACACAAGATTGGGATATGAAAAAAATCACTTATAAGAACACGGACTGCAGGATAATTATTTTCTCTCCATTCATAGTCCATAGCCCTTTGCAAAAATAAAATGCATGCAATTTGGAATGGAGGTACTTACTTCAAATAAATTGTTATGGCAGATGAGAACTATACTTTCAAACCAAAAATTTATTTCAATTCTATTCAGTTGCCTTGAAACATGAGCTCAAGGCCTTCTTAATTCAGTATCCACGGTTCAATGAAAACTATCCAAAACTCTTCATGAGACCCCTCCAAATGGGAGACAGATGGTCCCTACTTCTGCTGCTTTGCAAACAAGTTTTCTGTCACTCTCCTTTCCTGTGGTAGTTCAGTGTTTTGTAAATATGCCCAATTGAGAAGTTCACACCATTCTGGCTACCTTGGATACACACCATCCTTCACCCTGGATATAGACATTATTTACCCTTGAATCTTGCTTTCAGGTTTTTATTTGTAATGAAAAGAGTTGCAAAAACTTAAAAAATAATCCCAGGTCAATAAACAATTCTCTGATCTTGCCATATGACTCTGAGAGGTTAAAATGTATAATGACACAGAGAAACTACATTTTTGAATTTCAGGATAGATAAATGAAATCTTTCCAAAAGGTGGAAGTTATATGCAAAATTAAAAGATAAATTATCTAAATCCATTCACAGTCTGTTGTTTTTAAGAAGTGCCTTCAGATCCTTCTGTCAGGAAAAAATTCTATGTGTGGAGAGAAAATTAAAAGAATAAAACAAGGCCAAGAAACATAGCTTGTGCAACTGTCAATTTTGAAAGATTGTTCCACGTAGGAAGAAAGAAATATGATAATATTTTTATAATACTGTTTATGTCAGACCATTAACAGCATTTCACAATGACATTCATTGACATTCACTGTAACAACCATTTTGCAAATATGAGCAAGCATTCTTTTCTCTGTTTACACGTGGCACACAGATTAGTTGTTCAGTAGTAGCAAAAGTCAGTAGCATAACTAAGCCTAAGAACTCAGACTTCTTAGTGATAAAATCCAGACTATATAATATTGCAGATTTTTTCCTTACTCTCAGAGTGGGTTCAAGACAGATACAAACACAGGGACCTCCAACATGAGGATTTTCTGCCTTCCCTCTCTGCCTTCTGTCTCTTGAATGACAGTCAATGTATTCAGAGTCTACTCAGGTGCAGTCACACTCCAAGTATTTCTTGGAAAAGTGAATATAGTGCATTTGGCTCTATGCGTGTTTGATGTGTTCTTATCATTTTACCAAGAGGATTTGAACTCCTGAGAGGATGTGCATCTGGTTTCTGCACTTGCAGAAAGGCATAGGATTCTGGTGTAGGTCTTGCAGGTTAGACATGAAGTTTTATCAAGTACCATACCCTGAATGGTACGAGATTCGTGTCTGGAAAAACATGTGCTAAATTTCTGCCCAGAAGCAATGCTTGAGAATGGTAGATCTTGAATGCACACTGATATACAGCATACTCCTTGTGCCTGTATGTCTATTTGTCCATGTGTAAAATTTCCCTTTTTTCAGCTCATTTAGTTGCCTATAATATGGAGAAAATATTATGTTACTTATTGCTACAAACTTCTGTGAGGCTTGCAGTATTCTCAACTTGTGGTGAAATTAAGGGAAATGAGGATACCTGTGCCTTCTGTCATTTCTAAGAGCTGTGTAGCCTGGGAAAAATGGATAAGGAATTAGGAGAACAACTGATTCCTACTGTTTCCTGGACAAGCTTCCAAGTTTTGTTTGCATGCTGATAAAACATATTGCCATTTCTAAGTAAAACACAAATACTGTAGTTCAGTTTTTAAATTAGGTGAAAAATTAACAATTCAGACCAAGTTAGAAATTAAAGGAAGATAATTTTTATTACTCAGTTAGTTAATTTCTCCCTTTTAACTTACTGTTTCTCACTTGCAGGGTGTTTTATGAACATCAATCACAGTTCCAAGTCAAAATAGCTTTGAAAGAAATTGGTCTTCCTGCTCTAGAGGCTTTTGAATGCATTTGTTTCACAGTTACAGACTCTCTTTTTATTTTCTTGTTGACAGCATGCCTGTTTTAAATGCAAAGAATGATCTTAATGAGCTTATTTTCTTCTTTCTGAAGGTGATTCTGGAAAATGGAGATAGCCATGATGATGCTGAGCTATGTACACATAGAACAGCATAAGAGCAAAAGAATTAATGACTTTTTGATGCATTTGGGTTTCCAAACAGGTCTGAGAGTCAATGACTCCCATTTCCTTTTGGATATCTACTCCAGTTTATGTGCTGCATTGCAGCACATCTGCTTTTTTTGCAGAACATATCATGGCAATGTTGCACAGAATGAGTGCCATGTCTAAACCATTTTCTCCATTGCAGCAACTGCACAGAGCTTTCAGCCTCCGCTGCCTTGAATGACAGCCTGCTGTGGAGTTGATCCTGCCAGTCTGAGTCCTAGGCTAATTCAGGAACTTGAAAAGTCACATAACTGGAATCCCTGAAGCAATTCATTTGTAGTTTTGACTCATCCTGTGAAGTGGATTGAATAGGGTGCTACATGATGTATGTATGCCTCTTCTATTTCCTCACTGACTTGCTGCCTACCAGTATCCTTGGACAGCATGGACTCAGCAGACATGGCCAAAGTGGGGAAGAGGTAAGGACTAGCCAGTAATCCTGGCTGCTCTGTCAGCTCTGTGATGCAGTCCCATGTGATCTTCTCAGTCTTGACTGTGGCTCTCCAGCAATCTCTGTGTATAATTTCTGCCTGTCTCTGACTCCTACTCCTGCCCTTTCCCAGCACCAGATTTTTTGTCCGGTACTGCTGCAATCTTACATCACTGTTCATATTGACCTTACCAAATTATTTGTTTTCTGACTGCAGTATGGCTTAACCTATAGTTTAACTATGGGTTAACCTGTCCTTTGGTTTGAGATAACCCTACATAAGTCAAATGGTTGACTGGATTCTTCTCTTAGCATGCTTCCATTCTCTAGTACTTCAGGCCTGCTGTGTGCTACTATCTACATTCTAGTTCATCATCATCAGCAAATTTGATCCGCATCCATGGAGGAAGGAAGACTATCTTTGCTTCATTTTCTCACCCCTAAAAAATCTCTGTTTGATATTAAGAAGTGTTTTCCAATATAAGATTAAATAATTGTTGGAACAAAATACAGGCCATAAAGGGTTTCTAGAACAGAGAATACAAAGGTCTATATCTAGTCACTCTTGGTCTTCCCCAAAGCAGAGAAATGGACTACCTGTCCTGTAGGAGGTCACCTCCATACCAACATTTCAGTGATCATTTTCCATATATCATGTTTAACCCTTTAGTACCTGAGGGCACATCTTTCTACATCATTAAGCAGTAATGAAGAAAAGAGACAGTGATGTATGAATGGTATCACAAAATTGCTCTATCATGTAAAACTGAAGCAAATACCCTTTTGGACATATGCTGCTTCTCATCTATTTATGAGGACATCAGGTTTTCTTATTATTTTGCATGCACCTGTTTTAAAGGAGGAAAGATTGTCTAGAAACTGTAAAGAACAAGGAGAGGCATAGAAAAGAATGTGAGTGCTCCATATTACTCCATGTCTACACACACCCTTTCCATCAACCATCGACTCTGGATCTGAGTCAGCTATGGTCTGGAAGCCATTTAGCTGTATTCTCATCCAACTTAAACTAACATGCCCTTCTGTTGGTGTCATCCTAAAGCAACGTGCTTTCCAGAACAGAGATAGTTTGTATTGCTTGGCCACAGAGCTGTGCCAAAGGAATTGTTTTTTGCATCTAATCAACAGAAATGTGCCCTAAATCCCAGTCACTGAATTTTAATACCTCACAGGTTTTGTAATACCTTCAGCCAATTTGAGCCTGATATACAAAATCCTGATCATCCAACACCCAAGGAGTGTTGGAAAAGGAAAAAGTAAAGTCTGGTCTCCAGCTCTCCATTCCATCAGAATTCCTATATGAGCAAAACAAACTATACATATCTTAATGACATTAGGTTAATTAATGTTTACAAAATATGCAGAAATAATCAAATGGCTATCACTATGTGTGAATTGTACCTTCATAATGAAGTGCAATTAAAAGTTATCATTATTTCTATGTAAACATCTCGGATTTTTCTGCTTCTCAGAAATGACGAAAAGAGAGTTTGTTTTCATTTGTATCTGCTGTTTTACTCTTCTTAGTTGTTTTTTAATTCTGCATAGGATACAGAATAATAATTTTGCTATCTCCCAGCTGATTGTATTAGAAAGGAACTTTTTTCCATTAATTGCATATGCACACAGTGTATAAGCAATTCTGTCAACAATTTTAATTAAAAACACCGTATGCAAAAAATGAAAAAAACATTTCCCCAAAAACCAGCTTTCATAGGCAGAATCAGACACAGGCAATCAGTTTGAAAAACTTTCATTTTATAGAACAATATCGTTTGACTTCAACCACAGAAATATTCCTGAAAAAAAAGGAAGAACAAAAGCAGACATCCCAGTCCTGTTGCATAAAAAGATAGCTAAAACTGGAATGATAAACATTCATAGCCCTAAGTGGAGGCATCTCCAGCAGGTTCCCTCTGGCGCCCTGGGATGAGATGGTAACCACAAGCAGGGAGAAGTTGATGCCAGTACAACCTGATACTGGTGTGATTAGAGGACACCCAGCATCTTGCAGGATTAGCTATAATGTATTGTATGATGCTTTTTGTTCATCAAACAGCAGCTGCTAAGAGATGCAGCATTCAAGAGCACACAGCTGATCCCACCTGTTACATTTCACATCTCTATGTAGTTAATAGGCTAGATGTGCTGTATCTTAGTGAAATTTTATGATTTGTCTGTGCCGGACTCCAGGCAGAACATTTTGCATCCATTTTTATTGAATTTACAAAGAATGTTTATATGGGATTTTACTTTTAAATACACAGTACCAAAAATGTGGCTGTGTGTAAAGCAGAAACAATTTTCTCCCACCACAGTTCATTCTTGAAGAGTGTGTTGCAATTTCTTGGAGATGCTTTGCAGAATTCTCCGTAATGTCTTTCTCCATAGTTTATCTTCACTTATGTTTACTATAGCTGTTCACAGGTTTAAAGGTTTGTTTAATATGCAAAGCATTTTGACATACAATAATGAATTAATTCATATAATTATATGTAATGTTTTAAAAGAATCCTAAAATTAAATGTGACCACTGCTAAAAGATGTAATGCAGAAGCATAAAATATGTATGAAATTATGTAAATACACTGGAAAACGTCTTCCAGCTAAACTTGTCTACCAGTTTTCTGAAGGCTTGCCAAACTTGAAATAAAAGCCACATTGAGCAGAATGTTTAGACATCTGGATACCTTTCCTTCAAATTCCAGGAAAATATTCTGTATCTAGTTTGAACTACAGCTACCTAAGTCACTATTTCCACTACAGTCAAAATAGTTATTCTTTGTAATTTCCTGTTTGTCATATTACTTCTTTTCAGCCAGCTGATCAAAGATACTCTCAATATTTTTGTAACTGTTTTTCCTGTCTAATTTTCTAGTTAGTATTTTAGCAGGCTCAAGATTGCAAGCCAGCCCTTTTTTTCTTTGACCTGTTCAGGCTTTCTGTCTTCAGACTTTGGACTTCATTCCACTGCTAGTGCTGTGCAATTTATTAAAATAATTGAACACTGCAAAAAATATTAACAAAGTTCAGCAGTTCACCAAATTTAATGTTGAAAATTATTTCTGCAGTCATGTTCATGTCACAGGAAATTCCTTGAATACTGCATCTCTCTCAGGCAATTTTAACCAGTAATAAAGCTAGGAGGCAGATCTTGTACCACTCTGTGGTACTTCTGTTTTAAAGGTGGCTAAACAGGCTGGCAAAGAGAAAAAAAAAGTTTAATTCAGCTTAATCGCACAACAAATACTTGACCTTATTGCAACTTCATTAAAAATCTTCCAGACTGATCTTAGATTTTGTTAACCTTTAATTAATTTACATGAATAAAGCACAAACAAGTAGGCTAAGTCAGCACTCCTACCACACTATGTCACAGAGTTTTCTTAGGTTCTGCACTTCCTACAAATCAGAAAGCACACTTGATGAAAATCAGTAAGATATAGTAGCAAGAATATGCAGATTAATGGGGATTTTTACCCCTCATACACCACTTTCCTACATGTCAAAACATCAGCAAGAAATGAACTATAAATTCTTCACTAAATTATACATTTTCAAGACAATATAGATAGCTACGTTAACAGCCAATGCCCCATGCAAAACTTTTCCTTGTAGAGCAGGTTCAGTTTCTCATTTCGAAGCATTTCCTCTAAGTCGAGAAATAAATCTATCACAAAATATGTGAAATCGAGTGAAAATTTCATTCTAGGTGGAAACTTCTCAAACCAGCAGAATATTATTTATAGACATATTTGTTAGTTTGAATTTACCCTTTGCATGCCACTCTATGAGTTGGAAACCAGTACACTGCATTACATTTGAAAGTAATATATCAAATTTAATTTTTGCTAAAAAATCACATAGAAAAAAGGGTTATCTTTCCTTTGAACTTGAAGATCTATATCCAAAATTAAATTTGTAAAGATCTTCAGTCTATTGGGCCTGCTTTTCTTGCATAAAAACACTGCATGAACTCTGCATGCTGGTGATGTACCTGTGAGTTATGTAGCTCAGATGCATTCTAGTGAAAGCACACTAGTGCATTCCTTGCAGCCTTGGAAGTCCAAAATGATGAGTCATCTTCACCCATGTGAAAAATCATTCTGACATAAGACAGGTTTCTTTGGATATATCTTTGCTGTGTGAACAGGGCCTCATTAGAAGTTGGTGAGGGTCTCTATTTCACTGCACAGAACATGCTAAAGAATTGTGAAACTATCCCCAGAGTCCTTATAGCTACCTAATCCTGGTGCATCCTAGACTTCTGAGAATGACTCACTTGGTGAGGCAGCTCTGTGATGTGGACACACATCTCTTCTAGTTGTGTTGACTCACTCTTACCCAGTTTGAACATGGCAAGAATGGCTCAGCATGGATATAACCCTTGCTGGAAAAACACTATCAACAATTCATGCGCAGTATACAGCACAAGATTACAATGTGATTTTTCATTTAAAAAGTTACTTAAAAAATATAAGAGAGCAAAATACACAGAGAGTTTTGGACCATAAGGGTCTCCCTGATGTGATCTGATGGTATTGATTCCCTTACAAACAGGAGGAGCTGATGTATCTTTTATTGCATACAGTATATTTGCAAATGTGATTGACAAGCTTAGAAAAAAGTACAGCAGTTTGAAACTAAGCACAAATTGTTTTTTTTTAGTCAGAGACTGTCTATTTAGAAATACTTATCAGATGATAGAAAAAGTAAATTACTTGTGGGTGATAGAGTTGTCTGACCTACCAATTAACAAAGAAAATCAGGTCAGATGTGCAGCATGTAAATTAATTACCTGAATGTGACTAGCTGACATTTGACAAAATAGCATGTCACATTGATAGGGAATCCAATCCTGTCAACAAGGCTCTAGATGTTAAAAAAAAAAAAATCAAAGAAATAAACACAGTAAATGTAAAGACAAGCAGAGACAAGCAGAGCATGAGGGAGAAATTTGCTTAAGAGCACCACAGTTTCTTTTCCTGTATGGCTTTCCTTGAGCATGAAGAAAGCACAATATATTGTATAGTTGCTGTGGATCAGTAGTGTCAAAAATACATATCATGTGGAAAATATAAAATGCAAGATTTAATGCAACTACAACCACTTCAAGTCAGGATTCTTCTAGTAGCATTATCTGAGTTGTGTTGCATGTATACGTAGCTTTTTTTGTCCTCCTTTTCTGACGTCATATATTGGATGAAGGGCAAGGACGTCATAAGTTGTACTAGAGGAATAAATTAAAATTTGAAATCTTGATCTGTGTCATTATTACGGAATTGATTTTATTGTGATCTCTATTTCTGTCGGGTTGATCAGAGAAAAATCCTTATTTTGTTGTTAGGAATTACAGTGAGTGCTGAAGTGCTTGATAAATGCTCATAGAAATTCTTTAAAACATCTCTGGGTCTGAGGGGTGTCAATGGGATTTCTTCTCATAGAAACAGATGAAAATGTATTAATTTCAATGAGCAAGTGACATATGAGTCAAAACGACCTGCTTGAGGTCACAGCAACAAGCTCAAGCAATGGTATTTAAAACAAATTCAAACCACATCACCAACACTAAAGCCTGAGGTACCTACTTGGGTCAAAATAGGGCCACAATGCTTTGCTCCTGTGGTCACTTATCTATTGATTATGGCAGCTGGTTCTTTTCCCTCTGTTTTCTTCAAAGCCTGGAGGTATGTGCCTTCTCCCTTTCCAAATGCTGCTCAGCTTGAAAAGCGGCACAGTTGATCCCTAAGAATTTCCTCCACAACATTTTGCATATTTGCTTAAGAGGGAAGACCAGAAGATAAAGAGAGCAAAATAATTTTAAATCCTGGAGAAGCCAAGCTGCTCTTCAGAAGGTGCATCATGCTGGCCCTAGGGCACCCTGAACAGCAGGGTGGCACATGGCAAGGTGGCAGCGAGTACCAGGATATGTTTCTGACAGCCAGTGTTGGCTGATCTGATACAACAGAGAGAGCCAGCAGAAACAGCTATTGCCCATGATTATGTGTCTGCTTCTGTCAGGAGAAGAGGTGTCAACTGGGTCCCTTTTTTTCGTTTGGGTTTTTTTTCATCCTTTTCCATTGTGTTTCAGAGATTTGTTCCAGACTAGTAGCCTATGGGCTGGGGAGATGAGAATTCAGTCAGATATAGAGCACACAAAAAAGTGTGACAAATTGCAATGACAAGGTTGTGTTAGTAGCTTATGATCTAGTGAAATGAAATCCTGAACCAGGGAACACAGACAGTGGTGTGCTATGGGCTATAGGCATCCAAGTTCAGAGAGGGGGGAAGGATTGTGCAGCAGGGGTAGGAATACTGAGCCAGTAAAATCACCACTGACATTACTGCCAGCCTGTAACACGCTGCTCATCAACAAATTAAGTCATTTTTCTTGCACTCAATATCAAGGAGTAGAGTGATGCAGTTGGTATTTAAACATCATGAAATATGTTATTAGACACGCACAGCTGGAAGTAAAGAAATACAATGTTTTGGTCAGAAGCTTTCAAGCCTGCTGGCTGAAACATTTAACATTTTACTTCCATCTGTGCATGTCTTACAGAACTGGCTTGAACTTAATACTTCACACTGAAACATGCAAGAACTTTGGAGGAAACACTCACTTTAAAAAAATGTTCTGTCTATGCTACCCCTCCATTTTGTCTTTGTGTATTATATTTATGAAAGGAAATTTTCTTAATCTTTGCAAAAAGGTTGAGCTAGATTCATCATTTCTTCTTAGCTAGTTACCAGAACTGTTCTGGTACAACCAATTGTGTCTGAGCATCTTAAGGGGCTGAGCATCTCCTTAGATTTTATAGTGTTTCAGCCATTTTTCAGATGAGGAACTGAGACATGCAGTTGACTAAAAAGCTTGGCAAAGTTCCTTTAGCCTGTGACTGGCCTATGAATAGGACTTATACTTCTTTCAGTGCATTCTCAACTAAGCTAATCCTCCTAAATTTCCAGGACCTAAGGGAGAAGCAGTTGTAAAGACCAAACTATCGGAATCATAAGTGTACCCTGCCCAGAAAATGCCTTACAGGGGTAGTACAGATTCCTGGTACTTACTGATAATTATATCTTTTTTTGGCCCAAATTTTTTTCTGTGCTGTGCACTGTATTAACATGAACAAAGGCAAGATCCCTACTTTAACATGCACTTCTTTGCCATTTGTTGATATCCAGACTATCTACTTTCCAACTCTTACAGACTCCTCAAAAAAGAAATCTTGATAATTCTTTTAATGACCCAATCCCCCAAATTAGGATGGATTTATTGAATTCTAATAACTTTACTGTGCTCTTTCACTATGCTCTCAAGACATATCTCAAGCCTAACTTCCGGAGCTTTGTCTTTCCACATTTGCTGTTTTAATGACTAAATGATCATACTTAACTGAGCAAAATTTTCAATATTTAACGTCACCTTACAGGTATTGATTCTTCTTTTCAAGACTAAATATAGACTAAGGCATCATTATTCATATTTTGATAAACATACATGTATGTCACAATAGAAAAGTAAAAACAGGGTGGTAACATCTCATGCTTTTACAAAACTTCCTCATTCTGCTTTCTGTATTTATTTCCACATCTGACATTAGAGTATCCCTTAAAATTTTACATGAATACTCTTTTTTTTATGTTTCCACTCAGAATTTAAAGATTAAAAGTCTGTCTATTCATATGGCAAAATGGAAGCTCTTAGGGGAAATTTTGGCATCTGGATAAAATGCATCTTTGTTGTTTGAATTGTTTGGCAAAAAGAGCATAGAATGTACTTTCTTGGCAATCAGGAGGGTATTGAGTTTCTGACTTGAAGAAGCAGATGCAGAAAGAGCTCTTATCAAAAAGCATATGAGAACCTGACATGATTAGCTAAATAATTACAGTCCTGGGGAGAAAATGCCAGGTAATAGAATAATAAAGCCCTGGGCAGCAAATGCCAGTACCTTTTAATTTGGGAGAGAAATGTTCTAACCAAACAGGAATCAATAACTGGAAACTGAAGACACCCACCTCCAAACTGGCATTAAAGCACAGATTTTAAACAATAAGAACAACTAACATTCTCCACTTGTTCATCTTGAGTTTTTTGAAACAAGCTGAACCCAGGGAGAAATTATCATACTTTCTATGAGGGCAACCAGATAGAAATCTGAGACTAGATAAGTGAAAAATTTTTCTCAGGTTGCAAAATCCTCATTAAGGAGGTGCTATGCCTTAACTAACAGAAACGGTAATATTAACACAGGAAATTAAAGAGCAGCCCAAGGTTTCCAGTACACAAATATGTCCTTTTGTGTAGCTAATGCTAAAGGTTTCCTTATCAATAGTCATGATACTAAAAACAGAGATTGGGAGGATTACCTCTGTCTATCATGCACTCATGAAACAAAACCAAATATTTGAGCCTGAAATTAATCCTAACACAGAGAAAGTGAAAATGCAGAGAGATTGTTAGCAGGAATCATTCTGGGTAGCTAAAGAATCAGCACATAAATTGAGTTTCATTATTTCCAGTTTTAAAATGCTGAGTGCTCGTTCAGAAAAAGAAAAAATCCTCTATCCTTACCTCCTAAAGATGAGTTCTCTGTCCATATGGAAAAGGACTGTGCCCTTATAAACATGTCAAAATTGTCTAATCAAAATTCCGGTCAGAAGTTTTCCTAAAATCAGCACAGGTTCTGGGGTTAGATAAAAGCAGAACAAAGAAGTAAATGAGAGTTTGACAGTTTTCCAGCATGGGACAGAAATCTGAACTAAGTTAAAATAAACTTTCTCCAAGAGTGATAAGGGTGCAGAATGCTGATTTATTCTGTTTTGATGTAGAGCTAACCTAATCAGGTCTGTGGGAAGAGGAAGAGGATCAAAAACTTGAACTCAATAGTTCTGAAATTCATAATAGATGTGTATAAACATGCTCCGATAAATGATGTTATAACCATACATTTCTGGCAGACTTTTAATATAAATTTGAAAAGAAACTTTTATACTAACTGTATTGTACCTATTTTAGAGTCCTTCATACCACCTGATTTACAAGTCGAATTTGGATATTTTGTTCAAGGTAATTCCTTCCTGGAGGAAAAATTAGTACAGTTAAGAACCTTTTTAATCTTATTTTAATTTAAAAGTGTGTCAATTATTAAACCACAGAAGTCAGGGTTAATTTGCCTTTGACTTTAATACGTTTTTCTGAGGCTCCTGATGATTGAGGACTGTGAACATCAACTACACTGAGAAAGACTTGAGGGACCAGTCTGTCTTACAAAGAAGAATGGGAAAGTAGTCAACTGACCGGGGTCAAGGAGGGTCATATAGCAGAATTGTGCATTTGTCAGGCCTGCTGATGGGTATAGGGAAATCCTGGGGAGTTACAGCTGATAGAGATGCCAAATTGGATGTAATACCAGATGAGGAGAGAAAAGAGGTTAAAAGAGAAGATACTACAGAAAGTTGCTTTGTTTGAATTCATGCTGACATCAGGAGCTTAATTAATTATGAAGGGAAAAATTGTGATATTATTCACTTCTGCTTCTGTTCTGTGAACCCTTTATATCTGCATTTAAGATATATTAGTTGAATAAGTTAGACATCTTATACAAAAAGCATGTAGTTCTTTTGAGTTTTGTCTATAAAAGAGGCTTCTTCTTTGGCAAAGCAGATGTAAGCAAAATGTTACCTGGGTTAGGTTTTATATGAGATGTGGGGAGCATTTTCTCAAAAAAACAACCTTGGAATAAAGTGCTAAAGATTTTTATATTTTTTCACCCAAAATACCAAGAAATCAGTATTAAAGGCTGACAAGCAAGGTTTTTACAGTGTCATACACTAAGTCATTGACCACATCCTCTTTCTATGAAAAAAAAAAAAACGGTTTTTATTATTAATTCTGGATCCAAACCTTAGCATCTATTTCTCCCCCCTAATTTTCTACTCTCACTATTTTGTAATTTTTATTGTAAATGTGTAAGAGGGAGTCTGGTCCACAGACAGGTTCATTTTTTCCACAGTTGTGGAATCCAGGTATCTTCTATTTTGTCTGAGCTAACAAATTTGTCTACAACAAGAAATTTGTGGTTTCCAGGTATTAATAAGTGTCTGCATACAGTCTAATGGGTTTCAGTTTTTATCACAACTAAACAGATAAAATCGTTTACTGTTAAGCAAATATCACTACTCTCACAGTCTAGATTTCCTGATGTGCAATGCAGAGAATAAGGCAATTTTTTATAAATATAGTTTTCCTTTTAATATACAAGGCCTATATATTCCAGTTAATGTTTACCATTACCCTGATCTAGTTAACAGGTAACTGAACAGAATCAGCTTACTGTATACTTTTCCTATAAATTACACTAGAGGAATCTTTTTCACTGACCTACAGAGTAATATAAGCACTCAATAATGAAAACACAAAATGGATTCCATAAACAGACTTCTAATGTATAAAAGGATGTATACTGCCTGAGAAGCTTAGGCATACAGGGGAAGTATCTTTCAAGAATCTGATAAAGTCTTTACAATTAGCTCATAGGCAAAGATGGGGATGTATTTCTTACAATTCTTCCCATGAAATCCTCTCAAAATGTAATAGCAAAGCTTTGAGACTTCAGTTGCATTTCCAGGCCTTTCCATTTCTTAACTCACTCTTTAAGTCTCCATATCGTGGACATGTTACATAAGAAGGGAAGAAGTTATGGGACAGGGGCTGTATGGTGGGAGGCTGTCTTGGGAACAAAAGCAAAGCTACAGTTTCAGGCTGCACCTAGGAAAAGCTCAAAGAGCTCAGAGTGCTGCAGCATTAGAACAGCTCTGGGTGTCAGATGCAACCAGCTGGTGAGCCCATCAGCTGTGCCTGGCCCTGGGCCATGGCATGGCCCTGGGAATGTCTTGGTTGTCAGATGTCTACAGCATGAGATCTGACAGATCTTCTCCTCCTGTGAGATGATGCTGTTTCATACTTCAGAGATCAATCTTGCATCCACTACTGTCTGCATTTATTTATTCATCCATTCATTTATGCATTTTCTGACTTCAGTGGAATCAGAGTTGGACATTAATTTCTCATCTGAAGGATTCAAATGAGAACTTTTAAGTGTACCTCCTTTTCCACTGTTCAAGTAAAATGTTACTGATCAAGAAACTGGGAATAAATACATCATCAGACAGAACTGCACATGGTAGGAATCCAGAAGGATGGCAGGCTGTCTAGAGTCTCTTTCCTCCCTCTTTACTGTCTAAGGCTGCCAAATTCAATAGCCAGTAAAAACAAAACATTGAAATGCTATCACTGACTTAGAAGTACTATCAAGCCCATATAGTGCACTCTTTGCACAAGCTCGTTTTCCACAGACAAGAAAATCAAAGAATCCAATAATAATGGAAAAATCATTTGGGAGAAGGGGAGGAAAAGGAGACACAAAGAAAAGAAGATCCTCTGCTAGGAAGCAGAGAGAAGTTGGATTCAGTTTAAAGTAGCCACAGTCCCTTGGTAGAAACCAAGTAGACCAGGCTAATTCCTTCCTCTCCCTGTGCACAGTCAGGCATGCAGAGACCTGAAAGAACCTGAAATAGTTTCCTTACCAGAATATTTAAAAGGTGAAATAGATAAAATTGCCTTGTGTCCTTTGTTGTCCCTGCACTCTTCTTGGTCAAAGTACTGTCAAAAAAAAACAAAACAAACTACTTGGTCTGTGGAACAATCACAGTGCACTTCTCTTTTTACAAATTACATGAATGCATAAATTGAGGCAGGGAATAACTAAGACTGTAATTTGCTCTTTAGTCATCAACTACCTGAGAGTCTGGACTGCAACAGAGCTTCCTTTTATATTAGGGACTCAGCATCATATGCACAATACTATGCATCATCCTTTTTAGAGGAGACAGAAAGCTTGTTATTGGTGTATCTTGCACCTTAAGGGAGGGCAGAGCAGTTGTGGAAAGGACTGGAACTCTGCTGTCCCTCCAATGGTTCATCTACACAATTGCTTCAAAGACACTGTACATAATTGCCCATTTTATTTGGTGTAATATTAAACTTCTGATTGTCCTGCTTGCAATTGTTGAAGCCTGTGCCGGTCTTTCTGCACAAAGCACCAGCTGCAGCTCAGAACACCAATGCTTGCCTTCGTGGTTAGAGGGGCAACTGATGATCCAGACATGACCTACAAATGGCAGTGCAGGCAAGGTGGGCAGGAAGAGTGCTGTGAGAGCAACTGGAATGCATCAAGCTCTACCCAGAGAGAATGTATCTTCTCTCAGCCAAGCAGTTGAGAGTGGAAGGGTAAGAATTAAGGAACAGACTTACATATATGACAATGCTGTGAGTGTTTACTCACAACTGTAGAACTGATCAGGAGGAAGAAGTTGACTAAGCTTTCTCTGGACAGCTGGAAATAGCCTAACGGTCACAGGCCCTGGTTCTCCTGGAGGACTTCAACCACCTTAGTATTTGTTGGAGAGACAACATAGCTTGGCTTACACAGACTAGGAAATTCCTGCAGACTTTTTGAAAGTGGTGGAGGAACCAACAAGGAGAAATGTGTTGCTGGACATCATATTAATAAAACAGGAGGGACTGGTTAAAGACACGAGGGTTGAGGACAGCCTTGGCTATAGTGATCATGAAATGGTGGAACTCCAGATCCTGCATGGATGAAGCAAACCATTAAACAGAACTAGAACCCTAAACTTCAGGAGAGCTGAAGTTTGGCCTCTCCAAAGATCTACTTAGGGGAATCCCACGGCTTAGAGCTCTAGAAAAGGGAACCCAAGGTGGCTGCCCAATATTCACGAATCATTTCCTTCAACCTCAAGACCAGTGTATCTCCATGATCAAGAAATCAGGCAAAGGAGACAGGACACCTGCATGCATAAGCAGGGAGCTTTGAGTAAATCTCAAATGAAAGAAAGAAATTTATGGAATGTGGAAAAAGGGACAAGCCACATAGAAGGACTATGGGAACACTGTCAGAGCATACAGGGAGACAAATAGGAAGGCCAAGGCCCACTTGAAATTGAGTCTGTCAAGGGATATCAAGGACAAGAAGGGCTTCTACAAGTGTATCAGCAGCAAAAGTATGATTAGGGAAAATGTAGGGCTGATGCTGAATCAGATAGGTGTCCTGGTGACAGAAAACACAGAGAAGGTGGAATTACTGAATGCCTTCTTTGCCTCAGTGTGTACTGCTGAGGGTGACTTTCAGGAGTCCAAGACCCCTGAGGCAAGAAAAGAGGGCTGAAGAAAGGAAGTCTTGCCTTTGGTCGCAGAGGACTTGGTTTGAGATCAGCTAAACAGACTTAAAACCCATAAATCCATGAGCCCTGATGGGATGTACCCAGAGGTGCTGAGGGAGTTGGCAGATACTGTTGCTAAGCCACACTCAGTCATTGAAAAATCATGAAGAACAAGAGAGATGCCTGTTGACTGGAGGGAGGACAATGTTACTCCCATCTTCAAAAATGTCAAGAACAAGGCCCTAGGAAACTATTGGCCAGTCAGCTTCACATCCATCCCTGGAAAGGTGATGGAACAGATCATTCTGGAAGTTATCACCAATCATGTAGCAAAAAGGAAAGTCACCAGGAGTAGTCAGCATTGGTTCATCAAAGGAAAATCATTCTTGACCGATCTGATGGCCTCCTACAATGACATGGCAGAATGGATAGACAAGGAGGGAGCAGTGGATTTTGTCTCCTTCAACTTGAGCAAAGCTTTTGACACTGTCTCTCATAACATTTTTCTAGGTAAGCTCAGGAAAGATGGGTCAGATTAATGGACAGTGAGATGGGTCAAGAACTAGCTGAATGGTAGAGCTCAGAGCATCATGATCAGCAAAGCAGAATCCACTTGGAGGTCTGTATCAGTGGTGTTCCCCAGGGATCAGTACTGGGTCCAGCCTTATTCAACCTGTCTGTCCTCATTCAAGCTGGACAAAGGTATAGAACGTACCCTCGGCAGGTTTGCTGGTGATGTGAAACTGAGGGAGTGGCTGATATACCTGAAGGCTGTGCTGACATTCAGCAGGACCTTGACATGCTGGAGAATTGGGCAGAGAGAAACTTAATGAGGTCCAACAAGGGTAGGTGTTTGGTACTGCTCCAGGGGAGGAGTAACCCCAAGTACCAGCACAGGCTGGGGGCTGACACACCAGAGAAGCAGCTCTCTGGAGAAGGGCCTGAGAGTCTTGGATGACAAGTTAACCATCAGCTGGCAGTGTATTCTTGTGGCCAGGAGGGCCAGTGCTATCCTGGGGGGCCTCAGGAAGAGCATGGCCAGCAGGTCAAGGGAGGTGATCCTTCCCCTCTGCTCAGTCCCGGCGAGGCCACATCTGGAGTGCTGGGGCCACTTCTGGG
>VXBQ01012690.1:1550895-1688737 GCA_013400175.1 Phainopepla nitens
ACGGCTTAGAGCTCTAGAAAAGGGAACCCAAGGTGGCTGCCCAATATTCACGAATCATTTCCTTCAACCTCAAGACCAGTGTATCTCCATGATCAAGAAATCAGGCAAAGGAGACAGGACACCTGCATGCATAAGCAGGGAGCTTTGAGTAAATCTCAAATGAAAGAAAGAAATTTATGGAATGTGGAAAAAGGGACAAGCCACATAGAAGGACTATGGGAACACTGTCAGAGCATACAGGGAGACAAATAGGAAGGCCAAGGCCCACTTGAAATTGAGTCTGTCAAGGGATATCAAGGACAAGAAGGGCTTCTACAAGTGTATCAGCAGCAAAAGTATGATTAGGGAAAATGTAGGGCTGATGCTGAATCAGATAGGTGTCCTGGTGACAGAAAACACAGAGAAGGTGGAATTACTGAATGCCTTCTTTGCCTCAGTGTGTACTGCTGAGGGTGACTTTCAGGAGTCCAAGACCCCTGAGGCAAGAAAAGAGGGCTGAAGAAAGGAAGTCTTGCCTTTGGTCGCAGAGGACTTGGTTTGAGATCAGCTAAACAGACTTAAAACCCATAAATCCATGAGCCCTGATGGGATGTACCCAGAGGTGCTGAGGGAGTTGGCAGATACTGTTGCTAAGCCACACTCAGTCATTGAAAAATCATGAAGAACAAGAGAGATGCCTGTTGACTGGAGGGAGGACAATGTTACTCCCATCTTCAAAAATGTCAAGAACAAGGCCCTAGGAAACTATTGGCCAGTCAGCTTCACATCCATCCCTGGAAAGGTGATGGAACAGATCATTCTGGAAGTTATCACCAATCATGTAGCAAAAAGGAAAGTCACCAGGAGTAGTCAGCATTGGTTCATCAAAGGAAAATCATTCTTGACCGATCTGATGGCCTCCTACAATGACATGGCAGAATGGATAGACAAGGAGGGAGCAGTGGATTTTGTCTCCTTCAACTTGAGCAAAGCTTTTGACACTGTCTCTCATAACATTTTTCTAGGTAAGCTCAGGAAAGATGGGTCAGATTAATGGACAGTGAGATGGGTCAAGAACTAGCTGAATGGTAGAGCTCAGAGCATCATGATCAGCAAAGCAGAATCCACTTGGAGGTCTGTATCAGTGGTGTTCCCCAGGGATCAGTACTGGGTCCAGCCTTATTCAACCTGTCTGTCCTCATTCAAGCTGGACAAAGGTATAGAACGTACCCTCGGCAGGTTTGCTGGTGATGTGAAACTGAGGGAGTGGCTGATATACCTGAAGGCTGTGCTGACATTCAGCAGGACCTTGACATGCTGGAGAATTGGGCAGAGAGAAACTTAATGAGGTCCAACAAGGGTAGGTGTTTGGTACTGCTCCAGGGGAGGAGTAACCCCAAGTACCAGCACAGGCTGGGGGCTGACACACCAGAGAAGCAGCTCTCTGGAGAAGGGCCTGAGAGTCTTGGATGACAAGTTAACCATCAGCTGGCAGTGTATTCTTGTGGCCAGGAGGGCCAGTGCTATCCTGGGGGGCCTCAGGAAGAGCATGGCCAGCAGGTCAAGGGAGGTGATCCTTCCCCTCTGCTCAGTCCCGGCGAGGCCACATCTGGAGTGCTGGGGCCACTTCTGGGCTCCTCAGTGCAAGGAAGACAAGGAGCTACTGGAGAGGGTCTGGAGAGGCCACAAGGGTGATGAGGGGTCTGGAGTTTCTCTCTTATGAGGAGAGGCTGTGGGAGCTGGGCCTGTTCAGTCTGGAGAAGACTGAGGAATCTCATAGATACATATACATACCTCAAAGGTAGGTGGCAAGAGGATGGTGCCAGACTGTTTTAAGTGGTGCCCAGTTACAGGAAGAAAAGTGATGGCTGTAAATTAAAACACAGGAAGTTCTACCCCAACATGAGGAAGAACTTCTTTGTACTGATGGAGGCAGAGAACAGGGAGCAGGCTGCCCAGGGAGGTCATATAGTCTCCCTCTCTGGAGACATTCTAAATCCACCTGGATGTGTTCCTGTGTAACCTGGTCCATATGACTCTGCCTTGGCAGGGGAGTTGGACTAGATCTCCAGAAGTCCCTTCCAACCCTAACAATTCTGTGATTCTGTTATCTCCTAGGCAGATTATCTGAAGCTTGATTACCTAACAGAATTAAGAAAAAAATTTGTTCCCTCAAATCCAAAATTCTCATACTGCATTCAGAATCTTTCCAAGCTCTGATAAGAACGAAAATATGATAGTGAACATTTATATTCATATCAAGCTGTTCATTCCAAAAGACCAATTTTTCTGTGTAGAGAGAAGAATTAGTTAAATGAAATTAAATACAGCTACTTCTGCAACGGAGTCCAACAAATGTGCAACTCTACACAATAATTGAGGATAGGCAGTAAAGAAGGATTTTATGCCCAGCTGAAGAAGTGCTCCCTGATTCATGAATATGGTTGTGTTCTCTTTATATGGCCTTGGTTTCCCTATCCAAGCAGCCAGTGCATAATAGTGAAATTCTGCCTTCACTTTTAATCACAAAGGCACTTTAATTTCAATCAGAAATGCACTTTATTTTTTCAATCAAAAATAAGAAAGCATTGACATTTTCAAAATGCACTGTTTGTATCACAGAGAAGTTGTTTAATCATCCACTTTGTTGTTAGAGCACTTTCATTTTTTAAGTGTTTCTAAGAAACTGCTTTAATTTTAGTTTAGGGTGCAAGAACATATAAATCTGCAGCTGTGGTGGTGCTCCGAGTGAGGTCTGGTACAGAAAGCACCTGCTTTTAGCAGAAGTTCAAGCTGGAGATGAAAAAGTAAAGATCACCCTGGCTTTTAGCAGCTTTTATCCAATCGTACACCAGACTTTTCTTAGCCCATGTTAATAATTATTATTTAAGCATGACAACCTCAGATAATTTTGCTTCCTCGCAGTAAATCTTCCTCGGATCTTGTGATACAGCAGCTCCTGTATCTGGGTTGTTATTCATTGTTATACAGCATAATGTCACTGAAGGATTAAGATGATATTAGCAAAAGCATTATGAAGCCACAAGTAATCAAGCTTAATGTAGAGTGAGATTTGGAAGTAGAAAATATTCAGACTAAGATGTTAGCAGTGTGTTATGGAAATGGTTTAATCTCTGGTTATATGTAGCTAATATATGCTGAATTTTAACATCAGTGTGCAACTTTGATTAGAATCTCCTAAATACATAATCCCCATAGCAATCCTACTAAAAAATGGGAGCTTAATTGTCGCCTTACAGTCTAGTACCTTTCACCTTCACATAATGCTACCATGATGGCTTTTCAAAACAGCAAGAAGGAGAAGAAGAAAGAGAGAAGAAAATCAGCCAGAAGAATTTGTCGGCAAGACACTTTAACATCCGTTTCAAAAGTCATAGATTACAATTTAAAATGGAAGTCCCCTTTTGAACAAAGAAGGAAAGGTTATGAGAAAATACAGTTTGAAATTGTTGATGTGTAAAGCCATACGTGATTGCATTTGTCCTATAGCTCCCCCAAATGCACCAAATGGATATTGCTGAAACCTCATGGAAATAAGCGCAAGAGATTTGACTACCGTGATTGTCATTACTGCTTAGATTGCTGGTTGATGTATCTCAAATGGAATATCTGCTTTTCTCGTGCAAGCCGACTTTATAGACTGTGTGTCAGATGCGCTGTATGTGTTCCGCCCAGATAACCCTGGAAACATGTAACAGTCGTGCAAATTATAATTCTAGAATAAGAAATAAAGTAAATTGACCATTGATAGTTCTTTTTCTTCCTTTTTCCTGCCCTCTTATATAAACATCCAAGTGTAATGATTGTGAACTCAAAGAATTTCTGTTTCAATGCACTTTATCTTTGCAGGCAATGAAGTTAGTGAGTTCAACTTTAGTTCTCTGTGGTGTTTTGTGGTTTTTTCTTCCCTTATTTTTTTCTTTTTTTTTTTTTTGTTTGGTTTTTTTCCTCCCAGGAAGGGTTACTTAAAAATGGTGCAGTGATTATCTCTTTTCTAGTATCAAAATTTCTGTATTTGCAGATATTTACTCAATTTACTTCTGCAGTTTACATGTTGGTCTTGTCAGAACAAAAAAAAAGCTCAATATAACTTCCCACCCCCACTTCTACTTCAAGGCCTTTTTGGCATCAAACAAATCAGCCCTTTTATTAAATTACCTTCTCTGGGATTCTCAGAGAAATATCTTGTGCTTCCTTTATACAGTTTTTCAGAGTCAGGGTGCTGATGGCACTCAGAAACCTCTTGCTATGTTCAGAGATTACTTCTTCTTTCTTGATTCTGTATGTCAGAAATGATTCTCAAATATATTTATCTACATTTTGTTAATTGTAATTTAAAATCATATTCTAAAGGGTATACATTTAGACTACAGTAATTTTGAAGGCAAGCAGTTATTTCATTGGGTTGTCACTCCTTCCAGAAATCAAACCCTCCCTGTCATATATAAATAGATTGCTTGATATACATGCAATATCCTGTCGGTGTCATGCACTCTTTTCTTTAATCTGACTGACATAGCACATAATAAAATGCTCACTTCAATATATGTCTGTTGCATTTTGCCTAATTCTGGGCTTAGTTTAATATTAGTCATGAATATTTCCTACAACTGGATATGAATTTGAATATATAAAAGGCACATTTAATGTTCATGCTGCTGCACTTGCTTCTCCCATATATTTTATTGCTTTCCTTGCTTGTGATGAATTAAGCCATCTGAAGAAAAGAAGAACTGGAAGCAACAGGGACATTGAGCCCGTTATCTTTATCCACAAGCCAGGTGTAGCATGTGAGAGGAAGAATTGCATTCTTTGCACTTTATTTTCCATAAGTAACTCACAGCAGTGAGCTGGAGGGAGCCACATTCTCCAGTGGCCACGGCAAGAGGAAATACAAAAGTCCAGCATATTAAATCTAAGACTTTTTTCATATAAAAGTACTTGATCACACTATATCAGCAATTTTATTCCATATAATTTATATGGATTGTTTTCCAGGAGAGGCAGAAATTGGATTGACATTTTGTTTCACTTCTGTTCTGCTGCACATCTAAAGTATCTTCTTTGGGTAAAAAGCTGGTTTTGATCAGTGGCCCTGGATGCTTAGGTGTTTGTCTGGGTTTCTTTATAAATGGAAATTACTATAATGAACAGAAAAATGTTATGACTTTTTCAGTATTCCTACCAAGACACACACTCAGGTTTCCTTTAAGGAAGATTCAGCTCTGGATAGCTAGTGAGGAAATCTTAATTCTTCTATGTGATATAAAACCTGACTTGAGCAATAATCATTTTTATTGTAATTGAAGAGTCAATGGGGATCCTGAAGATGTCTATCTTTTTTGTTTGTTTTGTTTTGTTTTTTGTTTGTTTGTGGGCAACAATTCATTTAACAGAATATCTTCAGGAAAATAAAATTGTTGGATATATTTTACTTCTTTTACTGGACTAGATACTTCTGCATCTGCTTTTACAGCTGAGAAAGAAGAATTAGGCAGCATGTTCAGAGACACATTTTTACCAATTTGTGACATTTTCACCTTTTGGTTGCCTGAAACACATTGTTTTGGCCATTTGGGCTCTTGAAACATATGTGAGCTCAGGTGGTTTTAGATTCTTGCTTTTTAAAGACCAGGAGATTAATTTTTTGAAAAGAAACAGAACCAATGACTGCCATTTCTATGCTTCAGCAAGTCAAATATGTTTAGAATACTATGGCATTTCTGGATCGCTACGCCATGTACCAAGACCTGCATTTAAGTTTTTACTGTTAGAAAGTCTATTACATCATTTGGCAATAGACTGAATTTTTTTCACAATGCTTGAAATGGAATACAGTTTCAGACTCTTTCAAAATGGCCCGTGTTACGCTGGTTTTTTTCATGCAGAAGTACAGTCTATTCTGTCTACATATTGTGTGACCTTGCCTCCCTATGGGTAGAAATGATAGAAAAAATGAACCACTGTCTAAAACAGATTAGATGCCAAACCTAGTTAGATCTTGCCTAATCCTATAAAAGTGTGTCAGTTAGGGACTTACTTGACCTACAGAAAAAAAGATCTGAAAACACTATTCTAGCTGGTTACTGATTCAGCTTGATTATACTGCAGCCACGGCTTTATTACAGCAGACAAAGTATGGTCATGCAAATTTAGCCCACTTTCCATCACCCTATGGCATCCACCCAGCAAGTTAAAACATACTTTTATTCAACAATGCAACCAACATGCAGCAGATTAAATGCCAGAACAACACTGTGAAATCCAAACAGAAATTACTCCCTAGTTAGATAAGGCTTTTCAAACAGTGGCCCACATTGTTCTTGCTGAGGGATTCTGACATTCTTGAGAAGTTTTATGGCACTAATGATACTATTAGGGTTTTTCTGCACATCCTGAGTTACTTTTTTCCTATTGTCTTAATACCAAAGACTTTTTATATATAATTATTTTCAACATGTATCTGTCAAGATAATTAAATAAATTTGAGATCATTCTTTCTTCCTTTCTTTCTTTTAGAAGGCAAATGATCAAATGTGTGTGTGTACAGAAAAAATATGGAAGAAACTTTGAAGGAAGGTTTCTCTGTCTAGCAGAGTAAACATATCGGATGTTACACACTGGATTCACTGTTATTTTAGTGAATGTTGTAAGAGCCAAATTAGCTAACCCAAAGGAAAAGAAAAAGGTGTTTAGAACTAGTGA
The DNA here is from genome assembly GCA_013400175.1 of Phainopepla nitens. NCBI lineage: Eukaryota > Metazoa > Chordata > Aves > Passeriformes > Bombycillidae > Phainopepla > Phainopepla nitens. The sequence continues at coordinate 1,557,601 of VXBQ01012690.1, forward strand.
CAGTACTTCAAAAAATGAGGCTGGGTCAAGCACTATATGAGCACTAAAGCGAGTATGGAGTATAATAAAGCAACTTGTTTTTTTGAATAGCTGGGCACAGTATAGGTAAGCCTATTGTTCCCCAAAGGCTGCTTGCAGTTACTGTTAACGCACTCCTGTGCTTTTACCAGAGCCTTCAGTAGCTGTGACAGTGCTTGCAAATGTGATGCTCATGACAAGTCTGTCTGCTTCTAAAGCATGTGAAGAAAGCCGAACACTTTTAATAATACTAATGGAGAGATTATCTTTAGCTTCTGATTTTTTTTTCCTTTTGAAAATAAAAGTGGGAGGTTTGTTTTAACACTCTGCCCTTTTCAGAAAGGTTGTAAGAAGCAATTGAGCCCCCTATGCAAAAAAGCTTCCCTTTTCAAGTTTTCCACTTAATTAAAATACCACATTTTAGCTCACTAGAAGAGAAGTCTTCACCACTACCTTTTAAAGAAATAAAAAAAATAAATAATAGTGGCAATTCTCTGTCAGTATAAGAGTGTTTCTGTTAGTTTCTATGCACAAAGGAATAATTATATACTTTTAAAGTCCCTATTAAAGAGCCAAAAACTGTTCTACAGCTTCTTTATTAAAGATATCTGAATACTGCAGATAACATTAAAGGCTACAAAAGTAACCAATTAGACTGTATTAATATGCAAATCTACACAGAAAAAATGTATAAAATGTTTTGAGATTATTTAGGAATGTAAAAGAAAGACTGGACTCACGGGCTACAAAGATGCTATTATGCACATACAGATGCACATATGTATGTTGCCTGTAAAGCACTAACAACATTCATTTTTGCTGCTATATTATTAAAAAAGTGTAATAAAAATCTCATGATTGCTTTTTTAAAGGATTATAACTTATCCTGAGAAGAAAGGAATTATTTAAAATTCCAAAATAATAAGGATTTCACAGTGATTCAGTAGATGTGTTATGGATCACATTTTCCAGACATCTCCTAAAGCTTTGGTATACCGCTACCCAGTAAAATGCATAACAGACCATGATTACCCACTCCCTCCTATATAATACCAGTCAATTTGCACTTGTTCTTTCCTGTATTTTGCATTTCTCTGCAATATTTTAACCTTTATGCATGTTCTGTTTAACCAATTATTTAAAATTTACAACAAATTATATTCAGTCTATCAGAATCAAACCCAAAATTTCCATTTTACTCATGTAACTATGTTGGAAAACAAAAGATAAGGATGTTAGGCACTTTTTATAGATTTCCATCAAATATTGAAAACCATTTGTGAATGTGTGCCTGTGTGTCTCAGTCTGTGTGTTTATGCTGCTTCTGTGCTCTTGCCATCGAGTTCAGTACGTTGTTCTTTAAAACTAAGCCCCACTGGGCTCTGTGCTACACTATGCAACATACAATCCAGCACAACTTATCACACTGTGACAGCTAATATTTAAAAAACACACGCGTATTTTGAGGTTTGATAACTGCTATCAATCTTGATAATGGGTATAGAATCCAAAATTCTGACAGGTACCTAGTGGAAGGAACATCCACTGTGAACAGCTAACGCTGAAGAAAATGAACAAGAGAGGCAGATAGTCTGTGTATCTAATTACAGATAAAACAAATAAATAACACTGAAAAAGCAATTATAAGTATCTAGTGAGGTTCGCAAATTCAGAAAGGCTGTAAGCCTACCAAGGCCACCTAGCTGGCTTTAATTGGACATTTTGTTATTGAAGGGTTTGAGTCTTGCCTTATGGATTCTTTTTATGGTTATATTTTCAGGACTCCCAGTACAGTTCCACACAGCACCTTAGTTTCAAAGAGACTGCCAAAAAGGAATAGAGCAAAATGTGTAAATGCAGGGCTTTGATGCTTTGGAAAGGCACTCTTAAGAGAGAGTTAATCAAGTTAGAGTGACCTCCAAAAGCAAAATTGCAGCACAAAGCATAATGGGTAATGCTATGTAAATTGCCATGTATGCAATCGGGATGTTATTATTGCAAGACCAAAAGGTGCCAGCTAATGACCTCTACATTTGATCTCTGGTTTTCCTAGGGGCTGACAATGTCTCTGGCTGAGACAATAGCCGCAGCCCGCTGATGAGCATGGAGAAGGGTAGGACACCTGTCTACAGCTGCCTCTGCAGCCTCCGTGGACCAGATCTAGGTGCTGCTAACTCACAACGGGAATTACTGCTACAAAGTCACCCCTTATATCAACACCACCAAAACACAAAAATGGCATTTTTATTATTATTGTTGTTGTTATTATTATTCTTGTTATTTACAATTGGGTTACAATTATTCAAAAATTTATATTCTTCCCCTAGAAAGATATATTTTCTCAGAACGCATATGAACACATTTGAATGCACATAGGATGCTTGGAGGTAAAAAACCCCAACACTTATTTAGTTTTGCTGCTTTGATTTTCATTCCAGAAATTTTGGGATTAACCAATTCAAACCATTTGCATAATTTTACGTTGAAACAGCTATTCCAGAACTTTGATTTCTTCTGCACATAATGTATCGATTAAGGAAGTAAAAGTGAATATATTTCTTCATTTGTTTCTTCATTCTTTGTAAAATCGTCTGGATAAAATTTTCTAGATGAAACAAAATGTTTTACATTATTTCCTATTTGATTCCTTAACTTTGGTTAATAGAAAAATTTAGTCTGATATGAATATTTGACTATATACACATACAGGTATATAAATTATTAAATTACCAGAGAAAATTATCAGAAAACAATTCATGTCTTTAGACAAAGGCAAGTTAATAATATTGATGGTCTTTCAATAATTAGTTTATTTAGTCATAAAAATTGGTGAAGTTCCATTTTACTATAACTGCTTTAAACATAAAAAAATAATTGCTACATAAGCAAAATATTTTATTTACTTTTTAGTTTTAAAATAAATGAGATATTCTAGGATATTTAGTACATCACATTGTTAAAGAAATGTGCTGTAATATGGTGCACTTTGCACTTAGGTTACACTAGAGATTTTTTTATTCACTGTGGATTTTTTCTTTGAGGAATCCGATGCAAGGACCCAATTCTGCTTCCATTTAAAGAAAATGCCTCAAAAAGGAACATGATTTGATCTTGTAACATGCAATATTATAGATGAAGGATTTCATTTTTAGGATCTGTGTTGACTTATATTATGTATGCAAGCCTAGATTTATTTTATACCTCACTATTGGTTTAGCTCATGACAAAATGAATTAAACAACGAATAGGTTACAGATATTTCCCTCGGGATGAGGGTATTTGATCTTTTTCTCTATTTTCTACATAATATTAAAACCAACATCTCCTGAAACATGACAAATGCATTGTTTGCTTCAATATTTTTATTTTTGAAGAAATGTAATATGAAGCAAGGTAATGCTGAAGATGAAGGCCCTTTAATTAAACATGTTTACACATCAACATTTTATTTAAGTCATTTTTAGCATGTTTTAGGAAATATAACCCATGTGTATTTGTGCAGCCCTGATAATCCTCCTACACACAGTCAGGGAGAGACTGTAACAAAGGAATAGCAATACAAAACAGAGAACAATTCTGCTTGATTTTCCACTGCAGTCATTTTATCAGGGACAGGGAATATTTTACAGTCGTGTGCAGATGAAGGTTGCATGCATTCCCCAGCATTAAATTGTGGTAGAAAATGAAAAACCTAATAGCATTTTGATGTATTCCAGTTAGGTTTTCCATTAAGAGAAAAAGGTGATATGTTCACACCATTTGTCAGGAAAAGAAGAAATGAAGAAAATGTTGACAATTTCATTACACTCTGGTTATGGGGTGATCTGAACTTACCTATTACAAGATAAAAAAAAAAAAAAAAAAAAAAAAAACTATTCAAGATATTATTAGTCAAAAACATTACTGTTTATAGTTACTTTAACTTCTGCTACATCTGTAGTTGATATAGTAGTATGATCTGCAGATTTTAAAAGGAGATTTCATATCATTCACAGCCTTGATAAAAAAATCTTGTATTCCTTTGAATGACATAGTCCCATACTGTTGAACAGTTCTCTGATAAACCTAGTCATTCACAAATGTACCAGATGGTATAAAAAGTGCTTCTAAGTCTATTACTCTTTTTTAAGCCTGTATTTTTCAAGAATTTATTTTGTACTAGTTTTCTTTTTTCTCTCTTCTCTTCTCTTCTCTTCTCTTCTCTTCTCTTCTCTTCTCTTCTCTTCTCTTCTCTTCTCTTCTCTTCTCTTCTCCTGAGAATATATCCCCAGAAGAAACAGTGGCTGGACATTTCACACCAAAGTTAAAAAAGTAATGTGTATTTGCAGGGTGCAAGGGAATTAAGCTGTAGCTTCAATCTGCCCAACTGGAAAAATTATCCTATAAAGTATCTTTAATTATGTTTTACTATAAGTTTCACAGAACATCATTTTATATATAATAAAATTAAGAACAGATATTCATGTGGAGCATTGTTTATAACTGAGCTTTTTGGTATTTCCATAATTATGTATCAGAAACTGCTCTTTAAGAAAATATATTTGTGAGACAAGCATATAGCACCATCAGCACAATGCATTCTGTTATTGCTTACCCTCAAGACACTTAGACTAGACTCATAAAATAAAAAAAAAAAAAGAAAATACTGGACTGCATTATTAGTTAATCACTGGCTAAATACACCTGCCTTCATTCTAAAATTTGGTGAAGAATAATTTGTCTAACTCTTACACCACAAAAGTCATACTGAACACACACTGTCACTTTTATTCTTAAAACTGGTGTGTATTAATCTGGTCCTGAAGCATATATAAACCTGCAGGTAGTGAGACCCCTGCTCACACCTCTTTTCTCTGTCTACTCTACCCTATTAGAGCACAAAGTTAGTTTGAGGGAAATTTTTTCTGTGATTAGAAAAGTATGTGTCTCTTACTGCTCTACTAAACTAACATCATGGATAATGCAAAGCCAACCAAAATCAATGACAGTTTCAATGGATCCTGCATTTGAATATAACTTTGTAGTCAAAGATAGCACAAAAAATAAGTATAATGCCCATTTCTTCATATTTGTTTATGCAAAAGATCAGAGGATTTACTTTGCTAGCTTTGCTTTGGTTCAAAATCCACAGAAGTCAATGATGAGTGGAAGGGCCCCATTTGATTTCTTGCGGTTTTTCATCAAGTTCTGGCAGGAGATAGATATCTTAGCATGTTAAGCATATGAAGAAAACAGGAGAATTTTATGCTCCTGTCTTTCCCTTAGTCTTTTGAACAAAGTTAGAGTGTAACTGCATTCCAAGGAATTATTTTCCTGATGGAAAGCATTTCATTTCAGGGGTAAACTACAAATAATGCAGCATTTGATGGGATAAAATTACTGATTAAAAATTCCTAATAAAATTATTCGCCCCTAATATTTACTTGTTCTAATTTCTTGCTGCTTACTGGACCTGACTGCATCTGGACACAGTTCAAGAAAAAATATGTGCAAGAGACACTGGAAAAGAGAGAAAATTATGCTGCCCAGTGACTATACCTCTTCGGTTTGACAAGAAGGTGGGAAGGGGAGTTGTATCTGAAAGCTATGGACCTAGAGGCAGGCATACTTTAACAAAGAAACAGCAGAAAGCACTTGTCATATCATGCTACTAATCCTTAAAGCATTAAATATAGGTTGCTAAAGGAGACAGCAAAAATCTGCATTACTAAAATCTTTCATGTATTTCTACAGATGTAGGTGGAACCCGTTGTAGTAGTCATTGTATAATAAAACAGTTGTGATTAATAATGCAAGAAAATAATTTATAGGTAACTCTTGAGATATATGCATATGGATTGACACCTAGTCTATTTGTGAAAAGATTGTGAGTCTTTGGAAAAATAAAAAATATAGAATTATGGTTTCTTCCTTTCCTGTAGTAGGCCAGAAAATGACGCACTAAGGAATTCCAAATCAATGTTTCTGTCTTCATAAAATCAATCTGCATTGTAATTTTTTAAAAAGGCTTAGTTAACCAAAAGTTAGGCAATTTGTTATAAAAATATCTATCACCAACATGTTTTCCTTCCTAAAAAGAGCCCTCTAAGATAATTGTAACAAAACCCCTGCATTAAGAAAATAGTACAATCACAGAACCAACAGCTATCCAATATCAAAGTTAAAGACTTTAATTAGCCTCACAATCACATACTTTCTTTTCACAAACCGTCATTGCCTCGTAGAGAGATCAGGATTGACCAGGCTTTAGGGATGAATCAAGATTATGTTGTAAGCAAGCATTTTGGAACCCAGCAGGTCTATGGAAGGAGGTTAATAGTTTTTGGTGAAGGCAACTGAATGCTGTTCCTGGATAATTAGATTCCATTTTCAGCAATGCGAAGGCTGCAGAAGCATGAAACTTGTGCAGTCTACATTGTCTGCAAACACCTACAAACTCTACTATGACATTTCCCTCTGTTAACAAACTTTGTGGTTGTAAATAGAAACACATGAAAGACTGGAATTATTGGAAATGCCTTTCCATAAGCTAATTTAACTCTGCATTACTTAGGAACTCAGGTATTCCTGTTAATGCTGTGAGTGAAAAAAACCTATTCATAATTTTTGGTAACGAAATGTAATTTCCTGCTACATTTCCAAATAGAAGTTTATGTTGTGTTAGCATGCATAGAGTTCATACAAATGGAGATCTTTCAGATGACATGAGCACTGTTATGTTCCATTTTACCTAAAGTACATAACCACAAGCAGCAGTGTATATCAGCTCCTACTTCGTAAAGCTATTCTTGCAGAGAACTGGTATTTACTTTGCCATGTTTCACAATGTGGGGATTACAGTTTGTGGTTCAATGAGCAATTTCTTTCTTCCCTTTTTCAACTCAGAGCTGACTCAGTAGCTTCTTGTCTCTTTCCACCTGCCCACTTTCTGGTCTTGACCATCTTCCCAACAGCCAGTGCTCACTTCATGTTCAATTACCATCACAGGTACCTGGTTTCAGCAGGGACATCAGCTTCTTATCCCAAACACTTGTGCCAATGCTCCATGGTTTTCTCTTTCCAGGACTCTTTTTCTCTCTTGGCTGCTGCAATCTTTTGTAGTTCCAACCTGTGCCTTGTGTTATGTTCATTCTCATTCTAAAATCCTCTTACCTCCTTTCCTTTTATTCCTTACTCTTCAACAAACTGTGGGGTTTTTATGGGTTTTTTTCTTTCCATTTCTTAGTGAGAATTTCTGGAAATCTAGCAAGGTAGATATAGAAGAGATTTTGCATTTACTCTTAATCCTGAGTCTCAATGACTCAGAAGCTTGCAGCAATGTGGAACAAGTTGCTAGGGCATTCATTCCATCTTGCAATCGCAAGGTAGAGTCTGACCATCACAAACCATATTTCCAGAGAATTTTGTGTGCCTTCAGAAAAGACATATTATGAACAGCAAATCCTCCTATGCTAAATTTAAATTCTTTTCGCAGAAATACAGGAACTATACATATATATGGACATCCTTAGTGAAAAAATTGCAGCTTTTAATGCATGAATCTAACATGTTTTCTCCAATTTTATTCTGAACATTAATCAAATAGATTGTGCTGAATGTTTAGTAGAATTTGAATGCAAAACTGATATTTGTAATTGAAAAAATTATCTTGCAGACTTAGTTTGGCAAAGCTGTATCTAAGTGAAAATCATAGCCTTTAATGGCAGGTTTTTCCTTCACTGTCAGTTTGACATATCCTGTACTACCTCTTCCAACTATTCTAACCATGCTCTAAATGTCAGACCATTTTCCTGGGCCTGTAGTAGAAAGAGGCTTTTTTTAATGAGTGCAGACTGGCCTGAGCCTCAACAAGTGTTTTAATGAATGTTGTTTCCTCTTCTCCTCTTGAAGGTTTTCGTTGTCCTTCCCCTCAGCTGAGGTCCTGGGGGCAGGTGTTTTGTTGAAGAAGGTTAATGCCCTCTCTTGGAAGACACTCAAACTGAAAAATAGCCTTGTGATGATTTCACCAGCAGTTAAACAATTCAAGATAATTTAATATGCATCTCAATGGATTAAACAACTCAAACTAAAGCACAAAAATTATCAATAATGATATTACAGGAATTATCACATCTAAAGCCATTTTTTTATTCATTAAAGCACCTTGAACATTCTTGCTTTACTCTGTCAGTCCTTATACAATGCAACTTTTTCTTACATGTGTGATAGGGTATTAATCCACCATAGGATTCCAGTGTGGTTGTTATGTATGTTTGCATCCTGAATGCATCTGGCTCCCTCATAGAGAAAATAAATGGGTTTGTCTTCTTTTGATTCCTTGAGACTAGCAGGATAACTGCCACTGTTTCCTACTTCTGAGCTTTTTCTTCTTTGTGTGTTTGTGGGTGATTGCTAGGCTAAAAGGTGATGTGCAGTATTCTCAAGGCTGGGATATTTGCAATACTGCCGCTGAGGTCGGACCTGAGACATGGACTGGATAAGCTTTTGATAACTCTCTGATATTTGACTGGACAGTTACTTAGGGAAAGCAGTAGCAACCAGCCACTATCTTCTCACTTGTAGAACTTAATTCCGCTAGCAGACATCAGTAAAGCAAGGTATGTGTTCTGGTTGGTTTCAGGGGAATTTCTTCTCATCCCTCATCGGCAAAAGATGCTGGGAGAAGGGGGTAATGCCCAGGAAGGATGAATAGGAGGTAACTGAATTAACAGAAGATGTGGCCAATGCTTCAAAGAAATTGCTATATACTGATCCTTAAATAGATAATTTAATCAGAAAAATAAACTTGTTTTTCCTGGTAATGCAGGGAATATTAAAAATATATGTGGAGAAATTTTATTTTTGTATAACTTCAAACTAGAATAAACCTGGAAATTTCTTCTTCATCCTCCATTATATTTTCTTCTCTCACAACTAGACCTTTGCAACTAGAAAGGAAAGAAAACTTCATCTATGTATATTTTAAGATCCCACAAGGAAATGTGAAAAAAATCACCCACTTAACTGTTATTTATGAAAAATGATTTTGCGGTGTCTTAATGCTTCTTTTTAGGGAACCATTTGGATTATTAGCTCATACTTAGTGTTTTATTTGCCATGTACACCTCAGTATCAACTAATCAGACTTTATTCTTGAATTCTCTGAATTGCCTGTAGCACTTCATTTCAGCAAGCAAACTGACTCACGCTGACAGGAAACAATATGAGGCTTTCCCCGAAGGGACCATCCCATAATATCAATACAAGTATGTAGTCATTAGCTAGTCAGGGAACATCTAACAATTACATTAGTCAAAGCACTTTATAACATTTAGTTTTGTAGAGAATCTGAGATTCCAGCTCTGAAGCTATGCTGAGCATAACAACCAAAGTTAACAACGTTTTGATGTAAAAAATAATAATTTGGGGAAAAACAGGTTGCCTAACAAGTTAAACATATTTTAGAATTTCCTTACATGCATTTGTCTCATAAAAAAAAACCATGGTTTATCTCTTATAATTCAAAGGGAAAAATGGATTATTAATGACAGAGGAATAATCTGAGTAAGGATGGATAAAAATATTTGCATAAAAAAGGATAAACAGTATCAGGGATCCATAAACATCTTAGTTCACCATAGGAGTAGATACTTCTTACAAAAGCTCAGTGAGTTAATAAAGGACAACATTTTTATACAAAATAGTCTGAGAATATGCATGTATAAAAACATTAATATTTAAATCTCAATAGCAGCATGTATTTTTAAGCATTTCTACTCTTTCTGATAGAAGGCCTTAGAGGCTTCATGCCTGAAGAAAATAAATAAATAACATGATCTCAGGCCTTCCTTCAGGGACCTGTGCAGCAGCTCTGAGCCTTGTCATGACGCAGAAGCCCCTGGACCCAACTGGGTGATGCTGGGAGGGACTGAAGGAGGTTTAAATGTCTCCAGGGACCACAAGTGCCCCAGAGAGTGATGTGTCCATGAGGGTGTGGTATGTCTGTGAGGGCATGGCACCTAGTTCAGGTAGCAGCATGTGCAAGAAGGGCTCCTCTTAGCCCATTGAGGAGGAGCCAGTGGAAGTAACAAACAAACTCGGTAGCTGGCAAGAAAGAACAATGAGATTTTTTCAGCCCTGATCTTATCAGCGTATTAGGTTAAGTTTCCTTAGTCATGGTGTTGACATGCACCTCCCCTGTAGGTGAGGGAGTCACTGAAGCAGCAAAGTCAGAAGCCTCCAGCCGGCTAGACCTGCTGTTGGTAGATATATCTCTCTAGGTCACAGGTTGCCAGGAGTGCCTGATGCCTCTTTGCAAGGCTGGATCAACAGGCAGTGGTTTTCTAGGTGTGCTGTGGTTGAAGAGCTGTGTTGCCAGGTGAAGGAGCTACAGGAAGAAATGAACAAGCTAAATACAAGCAAATGAGCAAGAGATGAACAGGCTGTTTTCAAAGATGCTACAGTCTCAGTCTGGAAATCTGGAGTGCTCTGTTGGATGGTTACAGGCTCTTCAGGAAGGATAGGCAAGGCAGAAGCAGGGGGCAGCATCATATGTAATAAAAGGGTTAGAATGTAGGGAATTCACAGCTGACAATGGCACAGTTGAGAGCCTCTGAATAAGAAACAAGTGTCAAACAGATAATATGGATGTCATTGTGGGAGTCTGCTATAGACCTTGTACCCAGGATGATGACGTCAGTTCTTTGAGGAACTAAAAGACACTTTCAAGTCTTGTCCTTATGGGGGATTTCAACTCACCAGAAATTAGCTGGAAGCATCACACCGTTGGTAAAACCTGGGCCAGATTCCTAAAAAAAACTGGATGACAGCTTTATAGGAGAGTCATAAAGGAGTCGACTTGGAAAGATGCCTTCCTTGATCTCATGCTTCTCAACAAAGTGGATCTCATGAGCAAAGTGGAGATTGGCTGCCATCTTGACCACAGCGACCCTGAAGTGATCAAGTTTTAAATCCCTACTGACAGAAGGAAAAGTACCTGTGAATCCTAAGCTCTGGACATGATAAAAGCAGACTTCAGACTGCTCAAGAAATTAGTTAAGTAAGGTCCCTTGAGAAAATATTTTTGCAGATGCTGGAGTCCATCAGTGCTGATCACTTTTTGATCGTCACCTCCTAAGGGCACAGGAGCAGGTAATTCTCAAATTGGGAAGTCAAGCAGGTGTGGCAGAAGGTCAATTTGTCAGAACAGGAATGTTCTCTTGGAAATAAGGCAAGAAAGGACAATGTATGTCCAGTGAAAGCAAGGTCAGGTGACATGGGAAGAATGCAGAGATGTTGCTTGTCACGGTACTGAGAAAATTCATGCAGCCAAAGCTCAGCTGGAGTTGAAGTGGGCCAGAAATGTGGGTGACAACAAAAAAAGATGTTTTCATATATATTAATGACGCTAGACAGTGTAAAAATAACATTGGCCCATTACAGAGTAGGGATGGTCACCTCACAAACAGGGACAGAGAGAAGACAGAGATGTTTAACTTATTCTTTGCCTTTGTCTTCAACATGAATGAGGGACAAAAGGAGTCTTAGTGTCCTGAGCTGGAAGACCATGACTGCAAGAATGGTCAATTCCAAGCCAACCCTGAAATTGTGCAGGCTCTGCTGCTCCAGTTGGATCCCTACGAATCTATGGGGCCTGGTGGGATTCATCCAAGAATCCTCAAAGATCTGGATGATGTCATAGCAAAACAGATTTTGATAATTTTTGAGCAATCTTGGGCATCCAGAGAGATCCCAACTGACTGGACACTGTTGAATGTTGAATCCAAGTCAGCACTGCCCTGGCAGCCAGAAGGGTCAGCCGTGTCCCGGGGGGCATCAGGCACAGCATCACCAGCCAGGCAAGGGAGGGGATTGTCCTGCTCTGCTCTGCACTGGAGTGACCTCACCTCAAGTCCTGTGTGCAGTTTTGGGCACCACAATACAAGAAAGATATAAACAGCAGTTAGAAAGCATCCAAAGGCAATAAAGATGGTCAAAGACCTTGAGGGGAAGCCATATGAGGAGCAGCAGAGGCCACTGGGTTTATGCAGTCTGGAGAGGAGGAGACTGAGGAAAGACCTCATAGCAGTCTACAACTTCCTTGTGAGGACAAGACGAGGGACAGACACTGATCTTTTCTCTGTGGTGACCAGTGACAGGACCTGAGAAAATGGTCTAAATTTGTGTCAGGAGAGGTTTAGGTTGGATATTGGGAAAAAGGTAAGTTCTTAATCCAAAGGGTTGTTGGGCACTGGAACAGGGTCCCCAGGGAAATGGTCACAACACCAAGTCTGGCAGAGTTCAAGAAGTGTTTGGACAACAATCTCAGTCACATGTGTGACTCTTGGGGATGGTCCTGTGCCAGGCCAGGGGTTGGACTTGATCCTTGTGGGTCCCTTACAACTCAGCATATTCTGTGATTCTGTAATGCTGCCATGCACCTTTAGGAGCTTTAACCAGTGCAAAATGCTGCAGTACATCTTGCCAACTCCTCTAAAACCGGTCTCTGGTCTCTACATTGATGTCTCAGATTGTTGAGACAAGGATAAGGCCTCACTCTTGTTATCTTGGCATATGTTGTAGTGAAGACTTTTTAAAGCACTTCAGATACAGTATTAACTGACCAAAGATATATCAGTGCCAGCAGCAACATTGTTGAAAGCTGCTCAGGTTATTTCCTAATAAAGTGAGCCAAGAAAACCTGAAATAGTTTCTACTCAACAGAGAGACATGAATCCCATAAAAGTAAGCTCTTACAGGTCAAGATCTAAATGCTCACCTCAAGTTTTCACTGAGGTGGTCTGGGACTCAGATATAAATTATTTAGAAATGCTGGAGACATACTCTAATACATACTCCCATGCAATAGCATGCTGAAGCACCTGCTGTATCTGGGAATTAACATAATGCTGGAAAAGAAATCAAATGGCAATGTATTGAACTGACTTATATATGCACATCAGGAGCAAAACGCCTGGCATTTCTTCACAGGTAGACATTTCAGCATTTCAGGTTTTGCCAGGAACAAGTTACCACTACCATACGCAGTCTTAGAAACACCTGGCAGGACTTCAGTGCTCCTGCTATCTCTTGCCTGCCTGAAGGCTCCCAAAGAAATGAAATAAATGCTCTGCCAAGCTGATGATGAAGCACTGTAAAACCTATGATGGGTGAGTTGAAAAATGTTCTTAGGTTCAGCTGCAAGCTTACAGTCTGATTTAAAACACATGGAGACCATACAGACCTATGTATTATCTGATGCATCACTAAAATTCTCAACTCCAGCATCTTTAAAACAAGAGTGGTACCTCAGAGAAGGAAATTTTTTCTTCAGTTTCTTTTTAAACTACTTTGAATTGTTGCATGTGGTATTATCCATATTATTCCCTTCCCTTTTCTTTTTGATAAGGATACCATAAATAACTCAAAGGTTAATGATAAGGAATTCCCTAATTTTTCAGATTTTTTTTTTCTTATTTTCAAATAAAGAGGAAAGTATTAAATGTTTTTAAGAGGAGATTTTTGTTCGCAGAATTAGGAAATAATTTTTTGTTATGATCTATAATTTTGCTTCTACTTCTTCATGGCACCAAGAACTAAGGGATTGGCAACAGAAGTAAAAGAACTACTGGTTGTTAAAGAATTAGAAAAGGTTCTGCTTCATTTTTTTCAAGATGGTCTGCTATTTCACCAGTTCTGTCTATTCGTCATTATTGCTATGTTAGTACTACTTCACTGCTATAGGTCTCAACAAATGAGGTCTTCCCTCTGTATTTTATTTCTGGTTGTATTGTAACAAAATACAGGACAACACTAATAATTAACACCCAAGGCAAATAATAACCCAGAGTCCTTCACATATTTGGAAAGTAGTTAATTTCAACAACCTGGCAACTTTTAAATACTTATAGAAGTACCTCACAGGTTATAAGAAGACAGTCAAATTAGGTTTTGAAAAAGCACCATTTTCTACAATCTAAGGTAGAAAGTCACCATGTATATGCTATCAATACTTGGCCTAATATAAAACTTTCCTCTTTTTTTAATTTTTTTAAATTTTTTTTTTAATGTGGGAGAAATGAATAATAGGGGAAAACTGATCTTCAGGATGTCTCATTTTTATCCTGATTTGCCAGTCTTTGATTGCATTTACGCTACTTTCTCTTAGCTTCTACCTCTTGCTTGTCTCATTTTATAAACTTGTAGTAAGAACGGTGACTGACAAAAGTGAGCTCCTAGCCTCTCCAGAATATGTCTGTTTTACCACCACAGTGAAATGTCAGAAGATAGCTGCTGAGACAAACTTCTCCTGACCAGTAGATTTTTTTCTTTTCCCTTTCTCTCAGGGACCCACATCAACACTTTTCAAGAGAGCTAAGGGAATATACTTATTTCTTTTTACAATGACCACATTCTTTAATTGAATGAACATGTAAAAATAGCTCTTTAAACTCCAAGATACTTTCCTTTTTCTGTTCAAGAGAATATTTTTTCTCATATCTGTTGTACTCAATGAATACATAGATACTGAGAAAGTTAAAAATGTCTATGCCCCTTCTAATTGTCTAAGTATCACCCCATGTTTTGGATTTAGATTTTTTTATCTGGGTCACAAAGAAAGGACTGCATGCACCCAGGAGAAAAAAAGAATAATGAATCTCATCCAGTATCCAATACTGTACAAAGGAGAAAAAAATGCACTCGGCAGATTAAAATGAAATATGCAAGAATACCCTGGAAATGATGTGTTCGGTCTTTATGTATGAATTAAAGCCTTCATTTTCTAATAGCTTATTCTAATTTCCCTGTGTGGTTAGTACAGTAGACCTTAAGCCCAAGAAATGATTAAGAGAAAAAAAAATCTCTTTTGCTCTAGGATGTAATCCTTCCATTTGTAGATACCAATAGATCGGTCAAGTGGCAAAGACTAAAGGAGCTATAAAAAGACTAAAGAAGGCTATAAAAAGAGTATGTAGAGGAGTTTCATTTCCCCACAAGCTTGTGACATCATAGCTGTATTTTTAGTGAAGTCTTATCATTATTTCATGTCTGGAGCAAATTAACATGTCTATATCTGAGCATGTGACTCTTTTGAAAAGAGATAGCAATATGTCCATGTATCTGAAGCACATACCACAGACCATGACCATGGTAATCATCACAATTTCAGCAAAGGTAGGATTAAAGAAGAACCACCATAACCTTGTTATAACTGAAGATCTTTATTCATACCAATTTTAATATGAAAAAGCAACTTTTATTATACTACTAATAAAAAGAAATACAAAAGGTATATGATTTTAAACCTAAGTTAAAAGTAGTGTGGTAAAATAAATGAATGGAAGCTCAGCTACAGTGTTCAAGCGGTGGCACCAAAACTTTCCTGAACACTTTCCACTTGTGTGTTCAACTTTATTATTTATTTATACCTTTCTAAGAAAGAAAGGTATTATGAAAATATCCAGAAAGGTGCTTGTTCAAGCAAGCATGTAAGTGAAAAGCACAGTACCATAACATATGGGAACAGTCAACAAGATGACAAAAACAACTTAAATACATCCTGTTAAAAACCAGATTTACACTGAGTGTCCTGACATTATTTATGTTAACTCTATTAAAAATATCAATACTACTATTAAAAATATTTTCATTAATGATAGAAGAAAGCAACATCTAATTTACCACAGGAGCATCAAGAATGGTTTCTTTGGGTTTGAGACATCAGAGAGACTGTAAAAAAAAAAAAAGGAAGAGACAGACTTTATGGTCAACTATGTTTGCTCTAAACCTACAAAACAACAGCTTTTGAGCTTCTCTGCCTCCCTTTTACTGAGTTATATCACAGCAGTTACCTTAAAATCACAGAGTTCTTGCATTTACAGCAAGAAATGTTTATATTAGATTTCTTAAAGTTGCAGCATTTTATGCCATTTAGGGCATCTGTGCTTTTAGGCAGTGAAGGCAGGATGACGAAGATGTGAGGAATTACAGGCACTGTTTTATGCTGTGATATTCATTAAGCTAAGCCACAACTTAGATTCATAGATTTCAGGGTTAGAAAAGGCCATTACTATCATCTAGCCTGACCTCTTACCATAGCAAAGGGCAAAAACGTCAGTCTGTAATTTCAAAATCAAACCCATAACTTTGGTTTGAGATATAGTACATCTTCCAAAAAGACATGCAGTCTTAATTTAGAGATTGGAGGTGATAGAAAATCCATTACTTTCACAGGTAAATTGTTCTAATGCTTCATTAATCTCAGTGCTAAAAATGTGCACTTTACTTCTCAGCTGAATTTGCCTAACTTTAAACTACTGCCACTAAGAGCAAAGGCTTTTTTCTTCTAAATTAAATTTAGTACTATTTTAAAAAGTTCTACTTTACTAGGACATTGTCATCAAGACTGGGCTCGGCCTTCTTCTGTAAATGTAAATTAAATAAGTTCTTTTTCTGTTCAATTTGAATCTGCCCAATAATTTTCACTCAACTTTTCTGAAATTATCATAAGACAATAACCTAAATATGATGTTGTTAATTCCATTCAAAAATGTAATACTATCTCTTTCTTCATGTTGTGTCCTTTGATTTATGTATTCAAGGATCACATTCCCCATCACAGGAAGAAAACTAGGATGGCCTATGAGTCAACAACTTCCAGAATCACCTTGTAGGTGTGACCAACATGCCTTATTCCTGGATGTATTTGCTAAAATACATTGTAAAAAGAATCTCACCTTACAAATCAACACTTCCTATGGATCTGACTCTGTCACTAGCTTTTGCTAAAACATTTACTGAACCATCTGCACATTTTATCTCTACAAAATTACTGATTTTGTATTCCCCTTCTGGTAACTATGTTTAACAGATTGGTCTAAAAGTATACCTATATAAGATTCTGTCAAGCCATTATTTAATCTCTTTTTAAAATTTCGTTTTGTAAGCCTCCCACTTTTGTCCATCCGGTATAGGCAGTATCAATGGAAACAGATTTTTTTTTCAGTAATGCAGAATGATTTCGAAAACATTTTATAAATTTACATGAATGGAGTTTACTTTGTCAGACAAGTTTATTATTTTAGAAAACACACAAAATTAGATTTATTAGGTATGTTTTTTGTAAAATCATATTGGTGGATATAAATATAAATGAAATCATATTGGTGGATAAAAATCATATTGGTGGATATAACTAGTGTCAGCTAGTTACTGTCACTATCTATATTACACAGATATAGAAAGAAGAAATCCTATGAAAGCCATATATGTAGCATTCTCTATGCCTATAGCATGGACATCACCATAGTAATACTATATTATATCAGCTATTGATCAGAAACCGCTTTTTTCTTCTACAGACTCTTGGATTTTTTAATATCTAAAGAGTGAGAGCCTCTAATGAAACTCCTTAACTCTGCTTTGGCTTTCACTTTGATGATCATCATGTCTTACTCAAAATTATGAATCATCTGTAATACAAAGTCTTGATTACCTTATATTGGAAGATATCTAGTCAGTGAACTATTTTTTTTCTAAATTTTTAAGACTGTGCTGCACTTTTAATCTGCATGAAAATTTTCAGGCACCGCCCAGAGTTCTGCTGGTAGCTTGAGGGTACAATCAAATCCAAGATGGGTAACATTGCATTTTGATGCAATACTTGTTTATTTTTATGTAAAAATTGCTGTATTGATTACGATTATATTTGGCAAAGGTCACTTTGTATATACAAAATGAATCATAGAATAGAATCAGAATAGTTTAGATTGGAAAAGACCTTCCAGTTTATCAATTTCAATCTTAAACCTAACACTGCCAAACCCACCCCTAAACCATGTCTCCAAGTGCCATATCTTTTAAATACCTCCAAGGATGGTGACAAAACCATTTTCCTGGGCAGCCTATTCCAATGCTTCATGACCCTTTCAGTGAATAAATGTTTTCTAATATTCAATAGGGGAGTGAGCAACTGGTTGTGTGGTATTTGGCTACTGGCTGGGGTTAAAGCACGACACTCTGCTAACTCCTGTGCAGAGATCCTTTCCCCTCTTAGAGACAGGTGTACCCTGTCTGTTTGCAGCAGGTTTGTGTCATGTAAACTGGTCCATGATCGAAACTGCAAAATTCTGATGGTGACACTGGTCTAGGACCCCATATAACAGCTCTTACTGTTTCTTCCATCACCATTCTCTACAGCTTGAAGCACACAGAACGCTACATGGGCTCCTGATCTCTTGAACACTCATCCCAAGGCCCTGAAGGCTCTCTTGATTACCCACGGAACTCTTGTTGCTCCCTACCTTAAAATAAATAATGGACACATTATATATTGTGACAATAGTAGTGTGTGTTGGTGTCCATCTGTTCACAATTCATTCTTATTACATAAAATGTGATGGTTTTATGCAAATGGTAAGGAAAGGTTGAATTCCAAATTCAGTTAGATCTTTTTTAGAAGTGGCACAGGTTCAGGGTTCTGTTCTCTCATTCTAACCAGATGGGAAAACACCAATCAGCTTTAACTCACACTCAGTTTTGTGTTCAAAATTGAAATCCCAATCTGGTAGGAGAAATGTGGTTCAAAAACAAAAGATCATAGTTCAAGAACATATCTCAGAGAGATGATCTGTCAAAGTAACAAGATCTGACCTTGCTGAGGCCCCTACTGCACACCAATGTACACAGCCTACACTGTAGGTCATTATGCATATTATAATCCTGAAAGGCTTATGCAACAAAATCTTCATGTCCAACAGGTGCAGTGATGATGAAATCACCTGGTCTGCTCATCTGTAGTCATTTTCTTGGCCACTACAGTTTTGTGGTTTTCAGTTAATTTAGATGAACTCAAGGAGATCAGAACACTGGGATGCATTTATTTTTGTTGTGGAGTCAACACTTTGTCCTTTGTCACAAAATCTCTTTACGGACTACATGGAGCTACTGCATTAGGAAAAAAAAAAGCCTCTGGTAAATAAGCTGTTATGCTCTGTCTTGAGGTTGAAAGGTTGAATAGTTTCATGAATATACAATGAGCAAAGTTGATAAAGATGAGGTATTTGCTAAGAGTGCTATAAGTTTCATTAGGGATGCAATCCTGGAACCTTGGCAGATCACAGCAAATTAAAGTGTAGTCTTTCTCTTTTTTTGCTGTACCCCATATAGTCTGTAAGTGTACCATTTCATACCCATCCTATAATGACTCCAATCAGAATGGATCCTGGCTGGATCTAATATTTGCTATATACATTGATTTATTATTTTACAAAGAAAAATTAAGATTCTTAGCAAACTGTCTCTCTCAAGAAAGTACCTATATTACCTTGAAGGCCAGTGCAGGACGGGAGTACTGAAATCAGACAGACTCAACTGCTATCTTAAGCTCTTCAGAGTACCTTGCCTCTCACCATTGTATTTATTGCAGGGGATAGGTAGAGTTGCTTCAAGTAACTTGGATTCATTCCTTTTGAGACTGATGCTAAATGAGAATGGTTGGATCCTACTGAGAACATTCCTAAAAACTATTCAAGACCCGCTGAATCATATCTGTACCATAAATAAGGTAGTCTTGTACCAAAGAAATTGATTAATTCTACTATAATTTCTTTTGTTTCTGTCACCATGTCTAAAAAAGAAAAAGAATGCAATTCAGAAAAATATTGGAGAGGTAAGGCCTTGGCAACCTCTCCTCCAAGAGGGAAACCTCACTTGCAATGTACAAGGAGACATGAAGTTACTGCCTTTCCCCCCCAAAAAATATGAAGATGTTAAAATAAACTGATAATATTAACCAGACATATCTGAAAAGGTTTGTTGGGGGTTTTTTGGGTTTTTTTTGAGGTTGGAGGAAGGACACAAAGGAAAAAACGCTGCATATCCGTAAGGGTGCTGCCCTGTAACAAAGTAGTTTCCCAGCTAGGTTTTTGGAGTCCAAAGAACAAGAAAGCAGGACAGAGCAGTCTCACGTACCAGCTGCTTTGAACTCTGACTAGCAAATAAGGTATGAAAATTCTCACTTACACTTTTGTTCCTCATTCCTTTTCTTTCCTAGTGTTGATAGCACTTCACCTATGACCTTACAACTCTGTAGGTATGGGTAAATATAGTATATTTTATCTTTATCACTTCATTCTTAGTGCCATTTTGCAGGAAAATGCATTGATAGGAGTCTTTTTCTTCAGTTCTATTATTTTGCTGCCAAAGATAGAACATTATTATCTAAATTAAAGCACCACTGCATATGTCTAATTTTCACATCTTAAAAAGCAAGAGTGTGGAATATGTATGATGTGGATATTCTTAGTAACCTTGGTGATGATTTGTGTTAAGAGAAACTCTCTTTTCTTCTGGCTGCCTCCAGCCTTCTGACAGGCCTACCTTCTTGCTGTTGAATGTACAATTTTTCTGGTTGTATAATGTCAGTGCCTTAGCTTGAATAACATTTATTTAAGAGGACACAATGCTGAGCATGAATTCCTAGCAAGGTCTAACACCAAGGACTAGATGCACCTTAATATCTATACCATAAACCTTAAAATTTATAGTATATGTAAAATATTTTAGCAACAAGTTAATATTCAACCTTATTTAGAATATTATTACCATTCCCTCTATTACTGTCACTACTATTTTAGAGATAGAAGTAAGAGATTAAGTACTTTGCCACAACCCACAGAGCAATCAGTTTTAGAAC
Organism: Phainopepla nitens; assembly: GCA_013400175.1. Lineage (NCBI taxonomy): Eukaryota > Metazoa > Chordata > Aves > Passeriformes > Bombycillidae > Phainopepla > Phainopepla nitens. The sequence goes on from VXBQ01012690.1 coordinate 1,578,293, forward strand.
AAGTATCAGAATTAAGGATTTTTGCATCCCAGGTTAGAGCTTTTTCCACACCTTGTCCAACTGACCGGAATATTTAAACTGCCCATTAATTAATGACCCTAGTCTAAAATTTTATACTTCTTGACAGTCATTTGATGTCAGGCTTTTTTACCATGCTGTAGCATTGGGGTCCATACCAATACTTTTCTGGCAGTTTTGTTCTAAAGATTTTTTTTACTTCTTTTTCGGAGAATACTGGGGTGTTTTTATAATGTATTCCAGTGCCTTAGAAAATCAAACAAGTAATACTTCCCTTTACATCACAGACAGGCTCAAATCACTAAGACTGAAAGCAGAGTTCATTGATACAAAACCATAGATTCCCTTACCCTGTGCACGTGTGGCACAATCCTATCACATAACCTTTGAGGGTCTCTCTTCAAAGTTAAAAAGAAAAGAAGCAGAAAACAAACTCTGTTATGTGGGCTCATCATAGCTGCATCCTCCTAACTGCACACATGGTGCCTTGAAGGAGATTTTGGTAAAATTGTTGCTTGATTCTCATTTCAGATGCTTTACATTTCCAAGTATTCAGCCTGATGGAAGATAGGAGAAAATTTCATCACATAGAGAACAGGTACCCAAGCCAACAAACCTCTTCTATACTTGGAAATGGCTGTATCAGTGAGGTTAAACACTTAGTCAAAGCCAGTGTGAACGTATGGAGGTTGGCACAACTTCTAAGAAGTAGAGGGGAGCAGATGGAAATAAGTCCTTTTTAAATTCTACAGCAGGAACTGTGAGATGGTCTGTGCTTTAATTGAGGGATTCTCATGTCCTCTTCCTCCTTTACTTGTCCCCCTTAACTAGAAGCAGGGAAACTATTACAGAAAATTAGCTGTTCAAATACCAGGATGAGCTCAAGTTCGAAAGTCTTCTACATGGGAGATGAACAAGTATGACAAATCAGTCCTGAAATAAACTAATAGATCAGATTTCACTAAGGCAAGATGTGAGACAGATCATTGTCATGCTCTTTAAAGGTGAAGCAATGTCTGGAAAAACTGCAGAGAAGCAATGTTTTCTATTGAGACGACATTAAGAGAAATTAAAAATGCAGACAATAGATAAGAAAAAAAGTCTTTTGTGAAGAGACACAGTCAGAAATCATAGATGAAAACACTATTACACTTCTGGTCTAAGACAGCAAAGGGAAGCTATGTGTTTCTTTTAGCTTGGATTGCTACAAAAGCAATGAACTGGTAAAATTCTATATGAGATATTAAATTACTACCAAGGTCAAAAAAGAGACCATATTTTTTGTTGTACTACCAAAACCTGAAGGCATCTGTATTTTTTGTTATCAGGGGTTAATAACATAATTTTATTTAAGTGGCTTAGATTGTTCAGTGACTGTACCAACTCAACCTGCTTCTCTTTGTAGTTTTTCTCTGCTTCTCACATTGTACGACTGAGACAGGAAAAAAAATCCCCTAGAAGGTGAACACTTTGAAATATCAATCATTTTGAACCTTTAATGCTTTCTTTACCCAACTGTCAGGACTATAAAACCGCAACTGGATGCAAAATGGCTATTTTATTTTCCTCAAAAATATTGAAATTGTGCAGTGTAAACTAAACAAATAACTTCACAGAGTCCTTCAGCTTGTGTGATTCTGAATCTCTCTCTGACTTGTTCTGGTGCCTTTTCTGTGTGTGATCTGCTCCTACTAAGTGAACAGCTAAAGGAGACACCCCTGTTCCTTCCAGCTAAGTCTGTCATTAGGATTTTGCGGTGATAAATTTAAGACATCCCAAGCTTTAATCAACATTCCATTTTTAATCCCTTCAACTAAATACCCCAAGCGTTAAACACCATTTCAAACAGTCATGTGCTAGCCACTAAACTGTTCTTGAAAGCTGAATTACAGTATTTGCTTTTGCAAATGCAACCAAATTAAATTTTATGGTGACAATAGCTAACATTTTATCTTTTTTAAAGCCTGTTCACGGCAGTCATTCCTATCAAAAGTTTTGCTTCTAAAAAGTGAAAAAGCTTGCAAAAGATTTCAAAGCACAATCCTAACAACACACTCAACAAAATACTGCTTATGCATTTTAAATTTTTTTTTATCCAGATGAGGTATTTTTCTCATTCCTCATCTTATTTTTTTCTTTAAGCTGAAAAACACAGGCATATGTTTTAAAGTATTTTTTTTTCTAGGAACTATTTTGAGGTTTAAATATAAATTGTTTCCTTTACAGCCATTGTACATTAAAGTAAATTCTACTGCATTTGAAAACGTCAGCTTTATTTTGTACTAGTATTCAGAATCCTCTCTTTTCCACCAATATTATATAAAGTTCCTCTGGGAAGATAATGTGTATGATTGCAGCTCTGCCTTGTTAAAATCCATGGCTTTTTATGCAGTCATGTTTTCACCCATGAATTATGCATGAAAAAGTATCTCATTACATTTCACTTTCTTTACAGCAGCATCCCCCCTTCTCGACATGCTCAGATTCCCATCAACCGTGCTCTACTCACCCTGCAGCTTGGCTCCATCTTGATGCCTTCATAGCATTTTAGACAAAATGGGTGTGTTTAACTTGTCACCTCAAGCCTAGTATAAATTATTCACCAGAGCTTTGCACAGATTTGTGAGATAACCAGTCTGAACTCAGGGAAACTTCACAGGTTTGACTGTGTATGTTGTATTTGACAGGGACATTAATGGCAATTTCCCCTTATACTAGTCCAAAACAGAGGGATGGAGTTTTTTGTTGGTTTTGTGTTTTGTTTTGGTTTTTTTTTTAAAGGATCCCAATGCCAACACTCAGTCTTATTGAAATTTATTTTATAAGGCTTGAGCTACATATTATTATTTTTAGCGTATCTGACAAATGCCCCTAAAAATGCACTGTTCATTCGGATTCGAAGGTGAAACAAACAGAAAATCTCTTTAAAATGTTCTGCTTAGTGTTAAAAGTGCCTGGAAAACCCTTCAAGAGTAAATGTGTATTTAAATCACAGAATTTAACAACTGGGGCGCTTCTCCTACATTTTGAACCAAGAAGGTTGTTCTGCATTTCAAGCAACTCATGTTAGGAGAAGAGGATCCTGAACTGTGAAATTTGCAAAACCAGGGCCTTAATGTTTTTGGCATGTGAGTCATACCCACGTCAGAAGAAAATAGCCATGGTCTACTTCCATATGCAGCCATGAAACCGCCTCAAATTATTTTTATAAGCTTTAGCCAAGATGTGGAGGTAAAGACTGAAAGCAAAAGTTGCAGATACTCCTCCCATCCTTCTCCCCAGACATTACTTGGTCCCCTGGGAAGGCAGCATGCTAAGGTCATTGTCTAACACTTTGTGAAACAATGAAGATCTAAATACAAATAAAGCTGGAAGCAAGTGAGGGTCAAATCACTGAGATACAAAGACATTTGGAATACAACTCACAGTTTCATTAGGTTTCAAATATTTTAGAACATTCCATAAGACGCATTCAAATCAGTAGCATGTTCTGTAACCTTTACAATGGAGGTTCACGCTTTAACAGAGTACAAAACAAATGCCCATTTTGTCAGCAAGGTTTCAGATGGGCCCGCTGTCAGGGGGACAGCACAGCAGCATCTGTGCCACGTCCTCCTCGGATGGAGTTGCACTGGAGCTGCTTTAGGACGGAGTCAGGGGGCAAAAACCTTGCACAGCACTAGTCGGAGCAAACCACCAGGCAGTCACAGTTCCTGTGCCTATGCCATGTGACTGTCTGGCTTTGGGGGCTGGAACCAGTGCCTTTGGGGAGCAGACCAGGAGCGCATTTCCCAGGCAAAGTGGGCCATGAGTAGGCAGGGCCTACAAAAGGATCACAACAGGATGCTGTGGCAGCCCCTGAGACAAGCAACGAGCACCTCCCATGGGTGGACCTCCTGCCCATCCCCATCCCCGTTGCTCCCAGCAGCTTACAGTGTATTTCCCAGCTAAGGTAAGGGCATGGGGTGCGTCAGTGCCCACTCCCCTTCCAGTGCAGCCCAACGGAGCTGGCCCAGTGCCTGTACAGCTGCATTGTACCCTGCAGCGCTGTACCCCTCACCTGGGTACCCACAACTGCTCTCAGGTAAAGGTCAGTCTTAAGATTTTAATAAGGAAGCTGTCTCTAAGCAAACAATATTTAGGCTTTAACAACCAAAGCAGAAGAAAAAAGGGTCAAAATTAAAAATAAAAATATTGTCACTCATGTACTAAACCAAATCAGAACTACTGCAGTATTTCTAGGCAACGGATATATATCCTCAAAGATATTTTACCTTCTAATTATTTGAATGCTTATTATTTTTTTTTCCTATTTATTTGCTTCATCTTGAGAAAAATAGACCATTTTTGTGTTTACAAATAATCTGAATCAACATATAAGGAAGCGGTTTTGAAAATAACCTTAGTTTTATTTCCGGTTCAAGTCCATTCACTTTTCACTATGGACTGTATCACTTGTGAGCAGGAATATTATTGACAACTTGCAGAGACATAAGAAACATTTTCTGGGGGAAGAGAAGCATGACACCAAACCAAAAAACCACAAACAAACCCATATACATAAGACCTCAACTATTCAAAGACAAAAATAGAAACAAAGGTCATGATGTTTCATGTATGAACCTGATGTACTTCAACTGGCTAAGCCTTATGACAAAGACAAATATGGAGTGCACTAGGCCCTATACCAAAAGAGTTCGCAGTGACCTCCATTTCTTTCATGGCATGATTTTTTAGTTTTATACAGCCTCATATTATCTTATAAGCAATACAGAGAGACCTTTGACATTATATTTGATACATTTGTATCAACAAGGTTAAAATAATTGAGGATTCATCGGAGGCAGGGCAAAATTAACCATTTCTACCAGTTTCTAAAAAAAGCTGAACTTACCAAGGATTTAGCCACTTTACATGGATAACATCCCCATAACCTCCTTTTTATATATGAACTGTTTTGAATCTACTACTAGATACAAGGGATGCAGAAATTTCTTGAGTTGACTGTTGCAGAAAAATTGTTTTAATTACAGATGAATTTTAAGTACAAACCCCAAATATTTCAAATATATTTAATAAGTCAGACTGTTCGAAGGTCTTTCAAAAGTAAGAAATATGACTGAATAAAAATTACTTTTAATTATAGGGAAAAATGTCATTTTTAGTTTCATAGTCCTCATTAAATGGTATGTTCACATCATAATGTCTAGAATTTTTTCTATGCAACTTCCAGTTCAGCTAATTAGTACCACGACCTACTGGAGAGTTATAATTTAGGAAAAGAAATGAAGAGAGAAGTCAACCTACCTCAAAGAAAAAAAAAAATTAGTATTCATATGTTACTACAAGACTATAATAATAATCATAATTAATAATGTCTTCCCAAGAGAGAGACTCTGTGATGTAAAATTTCTGTGCTGGAAGAATCAAGTTCAGCACAACAGTCATACTAGCTTCCTTCCTCTCTCTTTCCAACCATACACATGCTTCTTCTGGGCCAGTAAACCAGAAACTATACAAATAGGATGTCTGAAGTGTTCAGTTCAATGATCCGTGTGTGTCCCACACAACTCAGGATTTTATGTTCTATTCTATTCTGGTTTGTCCTATCCTATCCTATCCTATCCTATCCTATCCTATCCTATCCTATCCTATCCTATCCTATCCTATCCTACCCTGTCCTGATCATTTTCCCCAGATCAAACTTGGGTTCTTACAAGCACATCAGACATTGGTTTCAGAAATATCAGTATAAGGAGCAAAACTTAAATACTGCATAACAATTTGGACTTTGGTTAACACTTACTTTGCCACATGGAAAGCTATGACTGATGGCTAGCTACTAAAATATGATCTGATTTTTATTCCCCAGACCACTAACTATCACCCACTACAAGTGAGAAAACAAGAAAAAGTACAAGGTACAATGGGTAGCTTATTGAACAGTTAAGTCTCTGGAGAGAGAGCAGAGAGGAAGGCATTTTGAGTTTCTACTAGAAATCTTCATTGTTTCTCTCAAAGCACTCATGAGGGAAAAATAGCTTTCAGCAGTCACAACTGTGTTAAACTTGTTTTGTACAATGTTTTGTATTGTGAAATATAAATTCCATTTGAGGTACTTTGAAAATTTCCTGGTACAGACTCATTTTATTCAATTATCCTAATAAGTTTAAAATGCTGAAATGAGAACTTACACATATTGCTTGTGGTTTAAACAAGACTACAGGAGTTCAGAACAATGTGGTTGATTTTTATGTATACTTTTACTCAAAAATAGCTAAACTCACAACTAATGACTGCAAAAACAGCTCAAGTATACACATAGCACACACATATAAAGAGGCAATGAGTAAAAATTGCAAAATACTGTTACAGTACCTATGTAGTTAAAATGCTATTTTATGGTATAAATACTCTTTTCCTATCCCTACATGTAAGTAATAACTTTATAATTTGGCTTATGATATTAACTTTAATATTAATAGCTTGTTTATGTATTCCAGACAAGTAGCAAACTGCTTTCTATCTGTGATTAAGACTAGATACTTACTCAATTCTTTCAAAGTTTTTCTTAATTTTATGTTTCTTGCCACTGTGCAGAAAACCAAAACCAGTCAAAAAGGTGTCAATGACATTGAACATTAGATGGCAATTCAGGTAGCAAGAAAAAGAATGGTTTTTGAAAGAGATTATGACTCAGAATGTAAAACTGTGGAAAATACAAATAAAATAGAAAACAAAATCAAATGCAGTTTAGTATACTTCAATTTTTTAATAAATTTAACATCTCTTCTTCTTTTACACTAGGTCTTTGGGTCAATAACTCATATAACTACCACACTATGGATTTCCAAAGATCTGCAGCAACCCTATTAACCAGTACAGACCCCTAGATTATCAGTTTAGGCTAATGTGGCTACTGTCATGGAGATAAGTAAGGACTTTAGACATAGAAACTATTGCTGAAGATAACCAAGGACCTCATCAAATAATTTTGGAGAGAGGTATGACTTTATCAAGTGCTGCACCCAGACAGCATAAGACTAAAAGTAATTTTTAAAACAAGACTGATGAAACCAAATAGAAAATTTCCTAGGATTCTAAAATCCAAAAAGTTGGAAGAGAACACTGGCTCAAGAGCATGAAGAATGTGAGTGAAAACAATTCAGATTTAAATGTGTTTGTTGTATTGTAAATTATTTTGTAGCTCTAGTAGGAATGCAATTTGTTCACCACAAGCAATATTTTTTATTCTACTAAGGTACTCAATTCTCCTTTACATTCACACCTGTACCCATACATTTAACAATGTAAGATGTCAATATAAAATGAAATCAAGTTCATTGAATCCAACAACTTGGTAATCACGTTAGTCTTTATGACCCCAAACTGGTCACCTCTGAACAAGTGGTAAAGATATAGACTTGTATAGACTGGTTAAACATTAATAATAATTTTAAAATTTTCTCTTTATAGGAAATGGATGCGGTAGATTTGACAGCATGTATGTTGTTTCCTTTAAATCCATATCAGGAATCAAGAGAGATCGACCAATAAAAGAAAAAGCTGTCAAAGCTGCAACTATAGCTTATTGCCCTTATTTGAATAGAAAGATTTCTTCTCATTATCCTGAGAAGCAATATTTTTTGTAATTCTTTACCACTGTCACATGATAAGAGACTTCCTCGATTTTGGCAGTTTCTGGAAACATTTTTTTCTACAAAAATCTTGCTTGTTGCATTTATAGGTGCCTCCTCTTGACCCAGAAATAGAAGAAAGCTTAGTTCTACCTTTTCTTTGTACTAACGTCAATGCACTCTAGATTTGTTCCAATAACCATTTTATCTTTTGCTTCTTAATATATTTGCTGCTAGATCATCCTTTGCAGTTTGTCTCTACATATTTTAACATTTTCCTTTATCTTTTATTTTTTAGATCCATGACCTTTTCTTTTTTTTGTTTTGTTTTTCCTTTTTTTTATTTTTTCATTTCTTTCTCATGCTATTTTGTTGAATTCTTCTTTCAAGTAAACCTTTTTCAATGAGCAACAGGCTTAGAAATGTTTTTTGCTTTGTTGCAGTCTCTTCCAGTTTCAATTTTTTAAAATTTCTTCTCCATAGCAGCCTTTTTTTTTCTCCTTTCATGTATGCAGAGTTCCTGATACAATTTCATAGAATCACCTCTCTCTTCCTGATCTGCTTTTGAGCAAAATAATTTTGAGATATTGAAAGATGTCTTTCAATTCAAACAGATGATGTGATCAGCATCCTCCGACCTTAAAACATCATTTCCTGCAGCCATGATCTGCCCACATGGGATTTTTTAAATTCTGGCTATCCAAAACAATTGTACATTGCAGATGAAATTTTTCACCTAAATTGAGCTTAAACGTCATTGTCTGGAGTAGCAGTGTGTTCAGAATATATTTCAAATGTAGTTTAGAATATATTTTTAAATATCATATTACCAACTATAGTATATCTAGAGCATATCATCATTAATTCATCTGCAAGGGTTTCAGGTTAATCTCAATTCTTAAGACCTGAAACTCATGAAAATGTGATGAGTTCGCATATGGTAAGCACCTGGTTTAGTCATAGTTTGCCAGTCCCCAGTGCTTGACTGATTCTATAACAATGCAAAAGCACCTTTTGATTTTGTTAAAGTTAGACGCTGACTCACTGGGAACTCTTGCTAGGAGCCAATCAGAGGTAGTTTGGTTATCATGTCATGCCTGATGTAATGAAATTTAAAGCAACTAGTACTAGTGAGTGATTCCCTTCCGAAGGGAACAGAGGGCCCCATATGTCAATCAGACCCATTCTGCAGGGAGGTCTGCTGCCTCCCTGGGGCCTGGGTATGGTATATCACTGAGAGACTCCCTGCGCTGATTCAGCCCTCTGATTATTACCCACTGCTGATACTCCAGGCTGGCAGGGATGAGATTGAAAAGAGGAGCATCAGAGCAATTAAAAGGGACTTTAGGGCACTGGGTCAAGTGGTTGATAGGGTAGGGGCACAGGTAGCATTCTGTTCAGTCCCTTTGGTGGCAGAGAAAAACAATGAAAGGAATAAGAGAGCCCACATTATCAACAAGTGGCTTAAAGGCTGGTGTCATCAGCAGAATTTGGGGTTCTTTGATTGTGGGACAACTTTTATGGCACCTGGTCTGCTAGAACTGGATGGGCTCTGTCTCTCTGTTAGAGGCAGAAGGATTTTAGCTCATGAGCTGGCAGAACTCATTGAGAGGGGTTTAAACTAGGTTTGAAGGGGGAAGGGGTTGCACCTGGGCTCTCTGGAAGCAGGTCCAAAGGTGGTAAGCCCGAGTTAGGGGGTGAAATCAGTAACCTAGCTGAGGTGCATGTACACTAATGCATGCAGCATGGGTAACAAACAAGGAGGGCTGGAAGTCATGGTACAGCAGCAAAGCTGTGATGTAGTCGCTGTCATGGAAATGTGGTGGGATGACTCACACAGCTGGAGTGCTGCACTGGATGGCTACAAGCTCTTCAGGAGAGACAGGAAACGGAGGAGAGGTGGAGGGGTGGCCCGTTATATTAGGGAGGCTTTTGATGCCATGGGTATTGAAACTAATGACAATGAAGTTGAATGCCTGTGGGTAAGAATTAAGGGGAAGACCAACAAGGCTGACATCCTACTGGGAGTCTGTTATTGTCCATCCAGCCAGGGAAGAGGTGGACAATTTATTCTATAAGCAGCTAGAGAATGCTTCAGGATCACCAGCCCTTGTTCTTGTAGGTGACTTTATCCTACCAGACATCTGCTGGGAACTTAATACAGCAGAAAGAGGCAGTCCAGGAAGTTTTTAGAGTGTGTGGAGAACAACATTTTGTCACAGCTGGTGAGTGAGCCACCAGGGGAGGCACTGTCTTAGACCTGTTGTTTGCAAAGAGAGATGGGGTGGTTGGAGGCTGCTTGGGGCACAGTGATCATGAAATTATAGAGTTCTAGATATTTGGTGAAATCAGGAGGAACATCAATAAAACTTTTACATTGGACTTCCAGAGGGCAGACTTTGGCCTATTTAGGAGACTATTTGTGAACTGAGGGAGTTCCTTGGGAAGCAGCCCTTAAAAACAAAGGAGTCCAGGTAAGTTGGCTGTGCTTCAAAACAGAGATCTTGAGAGCACAGGAACAGACTGTCCCTGTATGCCAAAAGATGAGCCAATGAGGCAAACGTCTAGCCTGGATGGCAAACAAGGTTTTGAAGGAACTTAGGAACAAAAAGAGGATGTATCATCTTTGGCAGGAGGGTCAGGTCTCTCAGGAAGTATTTAAGGGGGTTTCTCGGGCATGTAGGAAAAAAATTAAGGAGGCCAAAGCTTAGTTCGAACTTAATTTGTCAACTTTTGTAAAGGATAATAAAAAATGTTTTTACAAATATATTAACAGCAAGAGGGAGGGTAATAACAACCTTTGTTCTCTACTGGATGCGAGAGGGAACTTAGTAACTGCAAATGATAATTCAAGTAGCAAAATAACAGAGTTAACACAAATTGGAAAATGTAACTGCTTACTGGTAGCTGAAGGACAAGCTTGCTTATTTTAATTGCACTTAAACATATGTTTGTGTGTGTGTGTATGTGTGTGTAGCATGTACAGCTTTTATATCTGTCCGTCCTGTTTTATAGCATCTGCTCTCTTCTGCAGTTCTTCTATTCCAGGAAGGCCTACATAGATACCTATCTACACATATAGGTTTGTGTATTGAGATCAGAATATGAGAAGCCATCCATTTCAGATCTCAAAGCTATCAATTTTCTCACCTATCACTACTCAGATAACCACTTACTGTTCTGGTGTCAAAATTACTCTGGTTTCCTGAAAAAAAGAGAGAGAGAGAGACTTACCTTCCCAAAAGACACTTGTAGAAGAATCCATTTTTCTGATGGATTATATTAAGATGAAAGCATTAACTGAATGTACTCTGACATTTAAAATTTTAGCCATAATTGGGTCACAGAATCAACAAGAACATAGTGGATAGAAAGAAAACATGTTGCAAACCTCACATAAGACAAATGAACACAAAAGTATCATTCTCTAAGGGATTCTTTTAATTAAATACCTTAAAAATTTTCAGAGGCAGTTAAAGCTGACACCTGCTGCCATATAGACTGACATGGTTAGAAGCTATCTAGCTCTTTCCAGTAAGTAGAAGAAGCAAAACATCTAATTAAAACCAAAGCTGTAAAGGCGTTTAGTCAAATTGTTTAAAGTGTTCTTTTTTAAGATATAAAATTGGCTAGGGTTTGTTGGCACAGAGAGTTTATCAAAGAGAATGAGTAAAATTGTAGAAGGCCAAGAAATCTTGAATGTTTGAAGAGACAAAGATTCTGTGGAGCTTCACTTTTTGAAAAGCCTAAACATAGGTTAATACAGCACTTAGATTAATCTTGAAATAGTTGTACCTTATTCACTAGTAAAAGATTTAGGCCTAAGACATAGTTATGGCCTAGAGGCTGAAAACGTGCCAATCGGTAATAAATCTTGTCAATATATAATACTTTTCTGAAAAATATTAATTTGTGACATTAATATTTCAGATAATATTTGTGGACTTTGTAAAATTTAAAAAGCTGCTGCTCACCCTACCTGAATCTAACAACAATGCTGGTATTCTGAAGCCTTCTTTGATCCTTTTATGTGGAAAAAAAGATGGCTCTTCTTGAGAACTACCATGATTTGCCTGATGTGGTTGCTCAATCTATTATTAGCAGTATTTTCATAGCATCTTCAGTCCAAATGGCATTATACCGTAAGATTAGTGTGAGAAAAGTGGCAGTTTCGTCCTCCAAGGAGTTATCATTTAAGAGTCCTATTCAGCACTTCTTACTGTAGCATATCACACACTGACTTCAGAGGGGGCTTTGCCAAAGGAGGGAGTGAATAAGGAGTGCTGAATAGGACTCTACAAAGGCACAGCAGGTACAGCTGGTGCAATTCCACACAGACAAAGCATTGTACAATACAATGTGGACAGTTAAAGCAGTGCATTATGTATCATTATGAAAACCATCCATTTTACATATAATTTATAATATTAAAGTAGTTATCCTCCCTCCAAGTTTTAGTCCATTTTTGAGAGTTTTATCAAACTATTATTGCATGATAAAGACCACTTATTATAGAAATACTATGATAAAACTTTAAATTCAGTTGAAGAAACAAACAAGCAACAGATCAACATTTCCATCTAAAAAAGTAAGAAGCCTCAAATTTGTTGATGTTGATAGTGAATTCTCTTTAGCATGGGATCAAGGATTTTTAAAGAAATCCTTATTATTTCTCACTGAAGTCCAAAATCTATTATTCATTCATTTCAAGGTGCCATATATGCATTAATGAAGGAAGCCTTACAGCATTACTGCAAGGATGCAGTTGTTCTCTTTGTAAAGTAAGGGAAATAGAGATGGAAAGGTAACACTATTTAAAGAGCTACATTTTTACTGATTATGACATTTTAAGAGACCAGATAGTTGCTTGGAGGGACTGAACTGTATTATTATTAGGGTTGCCAGAAGCATTAGATTTAGGCCTTCAGCTAAATTACAGTGGCCTGAGAAGTTACCATGTTGAGAGTGTGGCCCTACCCAGGGCAAACACAGGATAAGGCAGTGTAAGCTGGCCTTATTTCCATTTCTGTTGGTAGTGGGCCTGTGTTCTTCTCAGCCACAGTGGTAGCATTAAGTATGTCACTGCAATCACAAAGAAAAACACTTGGGCTCATGCTCTGGGAGGTATATGGAGAAAGAGTTTTGATTACTTGAACTTACTGGACAGTACCGACTGGAAGGCCGGGGCAACAATAAACGGCATGAAGTGTACTGCAAGATATAATAATTGTATAAACTTTGCAGAAGATGGAGGGATAAGAAGGATCCTTTTTCTACACATTTATGGCAGTATTTTTAGCAAGCTCCATGTTCTTCTCTTGACTAATATATAGACTATACTACTGAGAAAATAGTCTGGGTGTTCTGATTTTAAGCATTACTCCCATAAACCTTGTCTGACCCTGTATGTTCATGAGACAATTTCTGTTTAAGAACTGGATATTCTGGTTTGGATAAAACAATGCAGTAACTGCTGAGCATAAATTAAATTAACCTTAGCATAACTGGAGAAAATAAATTTATTCTCTCTACCTCCTTCAGATTCCTAAAAATTATGTGTCAAATAATATCATTGCATTAAAAGGTGATCTAAATGCCATGCGAAGAAGCAGATTATGGTATCAACTTGTATCACCAGGGGTGGACCTTCTGCAGACCAATACCAGAGATCAGAAGGCCAGAGACAGGGATTCCAACTCCTTTGAAACCAGGCTGTGCCCTGGATGATTTTGTTGCAACTTTATATTGAGTTTTTAATTTTGTTAGTCATTAAGTCTGAGTGCAATTTCTTAGCCTCAAAACTACATTGTTCAAACAAACATAATTTTTATGACTGTAGCACAGTAAACAGTTCACCATATTTGCAGTATAAACAGTGTGTGAAACCAAAGAAAATGAGACAAATATGGTTATTTTTTGATTTTTCATTTTTGATTACATGTTTCTCCTTCTACCCACGTATGAGTCATATATTTTGCATAACCACAAAATAATTTTCACTGCTTTCAGTGATGGCTCTTTGTGGAGTTTTGGAATGAAACCTCACTTAAAACATGCATTTATTCCTTGTGGTTTATTTGCTCAATCTATATATAGAAAAAAATCTGAAATTCACAAAATAGTCCACTTTCTTATAAAGAATTCAAAACCCTACCTTCTCCAGCTTAATAATTATTTTTTGGTTGGCTTTCATAGCAACGGTTTCAAAAAAAAGCTGTGTGAAAATTAGAAAAAAAAAAAAAAAGAATGCTAGCCCAGCATTGTATCTGCTTCATTTTGAATATCCTGTTTTTCTACTATTTGAGAGGAGCAGGACACCATAAAACCACACATGTAAGCATTATATGCTCTTGTGTTAAGGGAATGTCAGTGGGGAGATAAAGCTACTTGCTTCTCCCTTTTTGTCACAGTTAGAGCACAAACATAATGAACCAGACCAGCATGCATCACTGTGCCAGAAGTCCTTCAGATGATACCAGGAAATTGAGGGTTAGTGACAGGGTATAGGTTCCTGTCACCTTGAACTGACATTGAAATTACATACAATGTGTGTGATTTATAGCCCACACCATTTTTCTGAGGCTCAAGAAGTAGAAGTACATTAGCTCACACATGTATGTGTTCATTCTTAGCATCCTGACAGCTCAGTCTCGCTCATTATTTAGGCTGTAGGCTTTAAGTTGAGTTACATTACCTCAGCTGTGTGCCAGGGAGGAGTGTATGGATGAACAAGCAATGGACTTCAACTGATGTTCAGTAACGTGATCATGTATTTGAGCCTCTACGTGGGCAGCATAAACTGGGTATGAACTAAAATCCCAGCATGGAAAAACTGCACAAAGGAATTCCAGCCCCTCCAGACACAAGTGGTGGGCTCAGTTTAAATGACTGCGCGAAATGCACATAGCTGAAGGAGTACAAGATGTGCACACACCTGCAGTGCTGTGATGGCATCACAGAGATATGGTGGGATGGCTCCTATGACTCAAGTCTTGTAAGAGAAGGATACAGGATACTTAGGAAGGAAAGGCAGAGGAGAAAAAGAGGTAGTGGTGTAACTTGTTCTAAGCGACAAGCTGGAGCGCATGGAGCTCTGCCTGAGGATGGATGAGCAGCAGAGAGTTTATGAGGAGTTAAGGGGAGGGCAGGGACAGGTGACGTGGTGACGTTATACTGGGGGTCTGGTGCAGGCCACCCACAAAAAACTGAGCTGATGAAGCCCTCTACAGACAGTTAGGATGGACTTCATATTCACAAGCCCTAGTCCTCATGGGGACTTCAACCAGTCTGATACCTGTTGGAGGCACAGCACAGCAGGGTAATCTGGAGGTTCCAGGAATGCATTGGCAGTAACCTCCTTCTCCAAGTGATGGAGAAGCCAATGAGGATATGTGCTGTGCTGGTCCTTGTTCTTGCCAACAGGGAGGGGCTGGTAGGGAATATGAATTTCAAGGGCAGCCTTGGCTGCAGTAACCATGGAGCTCAAGATCCTTAGGGCAGAGAGGAGGGTACACAGTAATCTCTTTAACGTGGCTTTCAGAAGAGCAGACTTTCAGGGTTCTGTTTGGTAAAGTACCATGAGGTAAAGCTGCGGAGCAAAGAGGGACCCAAGAAACCTGATTCATATTCAGAGCTTTCCTCTTCCAAGCCTAGGAAGCTGAAAAAGAGGAAGTGAGGGAGGTGATTCTACCCCTTTATTCTTCTGTTGTACAGCTCCACCTGGAGCACTGCATCCAACTCAGGTGCTCCCAACATAAAAGGGACATGGACCTTTTATTGCATGGAGCAATTCCAGAGTGTGACCATGAAGCTGCTCAGAGTGGTTAGAGCACCTCTATGAAGACAGGCTGAGGGAGTCGGCATTGTTCAGCCTGGAGAAGAGAAGGCTCCAGGAGGACTTTATGGTAGACTTCCAGTACCTAATTGGAGCCTACAAGAAAGATGGGGAAGAACTTTTGGCAAGTGCATGTAGTGTGAGGAAAAAGGGGTTACAGGTTATGATTTTAAACTGAAATAGGGTAGATTTAGATTATATATTAGGAAGATATGTTTCCTGTGAGAGTGGTGAGGCACTGCAGCAAGTTGTCCAGAGAAGTTGTGGATGCCCAGTCTCTGGGAGTGTTCAAGGCCAGGCTGGATGGGGCTTCGAGCAACCTGACCTAATGGAAGTTGTCCCTGGCCATGACAGGGGGCTTGGAACTCAATGAGCTTTAAAGTCTGTTCCAACCCAAACCTCGCCATGATTCTGTGACTCTGTAGTCTACTAATTAATCATTGAAGAATATGTTTTTTGTATTAAAAATGTTCAAAATCCAACCTGCCATAATGTCTATAGGTCCTTGATTCAGCTTGGAGAAAAGCAATATCTAATTTAAAATTGCTTTCTTGGTTAGAAACTATTTTTCCAATCACTACTTGTCAAACAACAAGTTAAAAATGAAAAAATGTGTTTCAAAGACTATCTTCAATCTAAGGTAGTGATGGTGAACAGAAAGACATTAAAGACATGAAAATTATCAAGCAGAGAACATAAATGATAGAGTAGGTATTTCAGACCACTATGAATACCCCATTATTTAGGAAATTAAAAACTGTAAAAACTAAAGGAAAGATGCACGTAATCTCAAACCAGTGAAGTCTGCGTTCAGTTTTTGAAGCTGTTCACCCAGTACTCTAACTTTTTAGATACATACATGTGTGTAGCTTTGAAACTGCTACCAAGCAAGCAACTTCCAGGTTCTCTGTGGGACATTACTGCAGCAGGTTTTGAACTGGAGCTCTGGCATCTCTTGCTAGATGTGCTTCCCAGAAAGCAGCAAAGCGGCCTCAGCAGGAGGGCACTTTCTGCTTGCATAGCCCAGCGCTCCAGCAAGGGAATGGCAGAACCACACAGAACATACTGCACACAGAAAATATACCTGCACCTAGCATTTGTCTTGTTCCAAAAAGAAATCAGATTTCTTAATTTAATAGCAATATTTGAGTTAGATTAGTGAAACAATGGCTGGTTTTTACTTCATTAGTTAAATACTAACTGTAGTTAAGAAATGCTTCTTTCTGGCTAATTCTTAAGATATTTTAGGAGAAGGGAAGTGTCAAAAGAATGTTTTTGATCAGGGATAAGGCAAAGATCATCACTGTTATATATTGATCAAAATAAATTCCAGCAAGTGCTACAACATAGGAGAAAAGACAACTGATGATCTGGCATACAGTGTTTGTGTATTTTACATCTTAAATGCCTAAAATATATATAAAAAAAAAGTTATAAAAATGTAATCATTATCATTTCTAAGCCAAAGGTTAAAACAAGAATCCATCAAGATCATTAAATATTAAAATTGACAATTCTTTTAATGCCTTCAATAGCACACAGTTAGAAGCATAATGGTATATTTCATGAGTGTTTCTTTGGTGAGGGTTTGATGAGTGTTTTTGACATAAATTACTTTATTTGTCTTCCTTCACTCACATTCCTGGAGACGTAAACTCTTTATGCTAGTGTTGGTGTTTTGCTAGCTATAGTCAGAGAGATAGCACTGAGAGGTGGTGTGTCTTGTGTGGTAGAGACATGCAGCTCTCTACATAGCAACAGCAAAGCAAAGCAAAAGAAACAATAACAAATGAGCTTCTCCTTAGCATCTGGGAATAAGTCAAGGAGGCATGGTCAGCTACAAAATCCCTTCAAGGCTTTTCATCAGCCTAGACAAGCCACCAGTGAGGAAGGGAGTGGAAGTGAAGGAGAGTCTTTGGGCACACTGTGAGCTGGGGAAAGGCTCATGAAAGGGCATCAAGTCTCTGTTGTCTTAAGATGCATAAGGGGCTGAAGAGTGGAAATAACACCATTTCTCCTATAGTTCTCATGCTGTAAAATAAGGGGGTTTCTGATACAATGTGTTCTTCCCCATTTTGCCTTTATGTATTTAGAAAGTCCTCAGATAATATTTAGATTGTACTTCTGACAGAGGAAGATCACATCTGCTA
Organism: Phainopepla nitens; assembly: GCA_013400175.1. Taxonomy (NCBI): domain Eukaryota; kingdom Metazoa; phylum Chordata; class Aves; order Passeriformes; family Bombycillidae; genus Phainopepla; species Phainopepla nitens. The sequence continues at coordinate 1,595,932 of VXBQ01012690.1, forward strand.
TTGCTCTTCTCCTGGTTGTCCAGAGCAAGGACTTCTGATGAAGATTGTAACTTAGAGCTGGCATGGGTGCACAGCTTTCTTCTGCAGGCTGTTCAGGCCCCAGAGGGATCCTGTATGCCACAGGCTCAGCCATGCATGAGCTTGGAAATCACTTTTATGTGCATTATTTAAATACAGCCTTAGCATCCAGGCAGGTGTTTATAGGGCTGCTGAAATCTAATGCTTCTGGAATCTAAAGAAAGAATCCTGGTCTCCTAAAACATTTTCAGAAAGAGAACATTTAGAAACTTATTTAGAAACTTATTTAGAAAGAGTTTGTGCGCACTATTAATATGGTTGGGAGAAGAGAAGGAAGATGTATAGGCTTTATAAAACCTACATACTGTTTGTCCCCATGTGAAAAGATGAGGTATAAAAACATTCTGAAATTATTTTAAACAGCCCTTTTAACTTTGAGGTCGACTAATTATTGCAAATTTAATACAAGTCCACATGTGATTTGTTTTCTTTCACTGAAACCTAAAATTTCCATATTTCCTCATGATTTCCCTGTTTTTGAAGGAAATGTCATGCTCCAGTGCAATTCAAAACTGGTTTATCCCTATTAGCCCTGGGCTCACACTTCACAGAGAGTTTTATTCATCTCCACCACCACCACTCCAGTGCTCCATGCTGTCCTCTCACGACAAGGCAATTATTTTTTTCTTTCCCTTCCATCTCATTCTCCAGCTGTCTTCTTCTACACATCTTGACATCCATCTTCTCCTAGATTCTTAATATCCTTCCCATCTACACTCTGTATTAGAGTTTCTTGTCATATCACTACCTATTGCCGTACCTAAAGTTCCGTGACAACCTTAATGTGTGCTCATGTCCCCTGGAAAAGACCTCTTTTTGCTCACACTCCCTTGTGCCAGAATACCTACGCAACCACCCGTCTTTAGCAGTGACCACTGTTGGCCTGGTAACCATGCTACTCAGGCTGTCCATGTGACAGCCTCTTAAAGTCTGTTTGGAGGATACAAAAAGAATCAGAAAACCAGACACTTACCTGTTCTACCCTCAGCTGCAAAGGTGCTTGAAATTATTATGGTCAATGGATAAGCACCCTCTGCCACCGATTTTTTTTCTTCTATTTCTGGGTTTACAGTTTTTCATTAAATTAATTGGTTGATATATTGAATGTCCCTTAAAATTAATGAGATATGGTATTCCAAAATTAAAACCATTTTGCAATTGTACAGACAAATGCTGAAATGCCTCTGAGTTGAGCACAGGACCTCAGAGGTTCAAATAATTAAACTTTCAAGGACTAAAATGTGCTCCAGCAGCAATTAGCCATGCTGGATGCATTTGCTTGGCTACTGACACATGCCTTGAATGACTGAGGACACTCAGCCCCTTGCCTTATACCTCAAAATACAGTTTAAATAGGCACCAGTAAGGCCCATGGTAGCTCACTGCTCAATTGCCAGTTGTCTCAGTTATCAACTCTGTATGTCCTCATGGATATGAGAAATATTTCCTCCCTTGCCAACAGAATATAACAGTCACATGGATTTATACTCTGACATTTAGAAATTTTTCATGCAAAGACCGAGTTCATTCTAGTTTTGAAGTTGCTCAAAGTAATAAGCTCTGGGTCCTTATGTGCATGCATATGCTGTGTGTGATCCAGGGTTCCTTTGCTGGAATGTGTAGAAATGATGCAACAGCAAAATAGAGCTGTTCCTGAAGTGTTTTGAGGGGAAAAAAAATGGAATAAAAACCTAAGAAATTGTTAAAAATAATCCTCCCTCTTTTTTTTTTTGGTTCACAGGAAGTATTTTTGAGGGACAGCTGAGATTAAACAGGTCTGGAAAGGAAGAAAAACACTAAATATAGCTGTATTTGGGCTATATAAGATGGCATAGAGTAAAAAGCATAGGGTAAAAAGCCCTACAGCCAAGTTTGGCAGCATACAGTTTTCGCGGGAAAAAGAAAGTAAGCTGCCAAACAGGCCATGTAGCTGGCCTGGGAACTCTCTGGAGTTCTGAAAGTTCAAACACGTTTACAAAAGTGAAAAAAGAGTCACAAAGTCAGGGGATGCAGTCAGGTGTGAACTTATGCCAGTGACTGGAACTGACCTATCAGCACAAGCATGATGTAAAGGATCTGTTCCTACATGAGTCACAGCACGTAATGCGTCGTTATAATGCGTCTCAGTCATGAGATCCACTTTCTGCCTTTCTGTCTTTCTTCCAGAGTCCTCCTGCTCAAATACAAATCCATAGCTGTAAAACAGAACCTGTTGCCCTCTCCTTAGCAGAGAGACTTCGTTTCCTGTGACATTGCAGCTATGACAAGCTCTTCAAAGAGTGCCTCATGCAGACTCTCATATTCAGCACAGGGTCATGAGGCTTTTCCCTGTGTTTTGAGAAAAAGAGGAGACAGCACTGAAGTACTGGTCATTTAGGGAGTGAGTTTTGAAATGAACTGAAGATGAGTTAGAAATCCCACTTTACACACTGTAAGCTCCAACTCCTGTATTTGAGTTAAAATCTGGTATATCACCTGTGAAGATTTGTCCATAACACAAAGACAGAGCCCCAGGCCTGGTCTACACCAAAAAGAGATTGTTATTTGAATTGCACTAGAAAATTCTTTGAATTGAGAGATACTTTATATAATCAAAAGATTCCTTTTTAAGAGTAGCTTCTATACCAGTTTCCAAAAAGAATAGCAGGTAATATTGCAAGGAAAGCACAGTTGAGTCAGTTTGGGAAATTATATTTTTTTCACACTCTGTCAGAGTTGTGTCAGTAGCACTTTTAAGTTTAGATTGGCACCAAAAGAGGCGAAGCCCTGTGTCAGAGAATGAGAATTGTCAGCGCTGGTACCCTTGAAAGCCTCTGGTTTGTTTCTCTTAAAAAAGCACTGGAAACTAAAAAGTCTGCTGCAAAGGGTTAAAATCAGCTTTTGCTTAAACTGGGTGTCTCTTTTCTCGGCAAATGTAATTTGGGAAAAACATTTTTTAAGTGCATAAGAACTAGTTAGGCTTGAAGATGGGACAGACTTCAATTTGAAAAATATTTGACAGAGCAGGAGACTTTGCTTGCTTATGTTTAGGTTAAAGCTGAAATGTATCTGATGTGTTGTTGTACTAATAAATATTATATAAGTTTTAATGTAAATTTTAAGCTTACTAATTTGTTACTTATTGATAACATTCAGCTTTAAATACATTCTCAAAAACATCTGAGAAAGAGAAATTCAGTATTATTGCTTGCCATTTGCAAATGAACGCTTAGTCTTTAAGAATGTCATTGAATTTCAATATGTATGAGATATTCTGCTGTTTTTATTGGAAAAGCTTACAAAGAATGGCTTACAATGGAAGGCAAAATGTTTGATCTTTCATATGAAAGCTCACTTACTGCTACAACTGTGGTCTTATAAAACATGACTGAAAACAGACCTGGTTTAATATAATCACGTTTATTAATACTTATTACTTATGTAGCATTTTGTATGCGAGGATTTGGCATATTTTATAAATATCAGTTAAATTTCACAACCAGGCTGCAATGCATGCAATACTGTGTCACTAAGCCCATTCTCTACAGGGATAAACTGTGATCCCCAGCCTACACGTATTCTGTGGGCTCAATTACTGAGACATGATTGTCCATACAATTAAACTGCTAACACAGTTCTTGGAATTGTTTTTGGGCTCAGCTAACCATCTCTCTTCTACATAATGCCAGGGTAAGACACCATTTCAAATAGGTTATTTGGACTTACTCAGCTTTTTCTGGGGACAAGAGGACTTGGCTGTATGGATTTAAGCTCTAAGTTCTGCTGTCCAAGAATGGTCTCTGGCCCAGTCCATCTACTGGCATTGATGTAACCAAAAGGTCTCTAAGCCCACAGCACAATGCTGTTCCATGGACTCTTGATCAAATCTGGGTTCTGCAAACACCACACCTCTAGTCCTGATGGAGTAAGGAGCTTAGGATCTTACCCTACTTCCACCTCCTCAGAGCTATGTTGCCACATCACTATACTGAAATTTATGTGGTAAGGGAGGAGAAAGCATCCATTTCTACAAAAAGAACAGGATGGGACAGAAAAATGTAGAAATATATAAATGGACTTAATCATTCAGTAATTACTTTGACTGTCCATGCATGGAGGTGGAAAACCACACACTTGTGGAGATATTGAGGAGTTATAGACCCCAGGGCTCAGTAACTTTGAATTAGTGTGGCCAGAGCGGTGGGGTGCCCAGCACACTCAGTTGCTCACCATCTTAAGAAACCCTGCATTTTATCATTCCAACAGAAAACTATCACACAAAAGGGAAGACAGAAGACAGGAACTGCAATAGGAACCTGTTTAATAACTGCTTATTAAGAACTCGACATTCATGTGAAAGGGTGAAAATACACAAAGAAAGGACACATGATGATCACTCCTGTTGGGAAGATTGAAGCAGGTTTACTGCACCCACATTTTGGTTCTTTCATGTAAAAGTTGTTCTTTTCACTCCCCATCCTTTTCCTCACCTGGAACCAACAAAAGTACAGCAATAATAAAACAACACCCTGACATTTCAGAGATGTTGTCTGGTAGTAGGGTCTTCTTCTCAGTGACCACGTCTTTTACAATATCTTGTTTTCAGCTAGGGGCAGAGTCACTCTTCTTCCCAGTAGCTGGCACAGTGCTATGATTTCGAGATTTAGTATGAGAATAATGTTGATAAAACACAAATGCTTTAGTTGTTGCTGAGCAGTGCTTACTCTAAACCAAGTAAGATCTTTTGAGTTTCCCATGCTCTGTGAATGAGTAGGGGCACAAGAAGCCAGAAGGGAACACAGTCAGGACAGCTGAGAACTGGTGAAAGGGATAGTCTCTACCATAAAGCATCATACACAGTATATAAACTGGGGGGAATTGGCCAGGAGGTTCCAATTGCTTCTCAGGAACAGACCAGGAATCTGTCAATGAGTTGTGAGAGATTGTATTGTGCATCACTTATCTGTCTTGGGTTTTATTTCTCACTCTCTTTTTGTTGACCGTCTTTTCATTAAAATTTTATTTTTATTGTTATTATTATTATTGAAATTCAGTTATTAAACTGTGAATTAAATCTATGGGTTTTACCTCTTTGTTCAATTCTCCTTCCCATGCCACTTGCAGTAGAGGGGACTGAGGGGTAGGTGAACAAGTGACTGTGTGGTACTTTATTGCTGTGCTAGGAGTAAAGTGTGACAGGAAACAGACCGCTGGTCCCCAGGGTCCAGGCTGGTTGATTGAGTACCTGGACCTAGTGCAAGTCACACTGCAACTAATGTAGCTTCTTCACTCTTGGGCCTCAACATGGTCTCTGTAAAGCACCAAGTGGAAGTAGACCCATGCTCCTGGACCTCTTTATGATTCATTGTGTTTGTATACACACCTAAATTCATTCATTTTATAATTTTACTATGCCTATTGACGTATGAAATAATTATTTTATGGATTATTATATGGATAAACTATTCAACTACATCTTATGGCTTTCTGAATTGCATAAAGTAGAGCAACCTTTTAGAAGATGCTGAAAAGTGTCCTCTCAGAATGTATGTCTGAGGTATTTATTTGGAATGAAAACACTCCAAATACCAGAATACAAGAATTTTGAAGCCAGTTACTGGTTCCTTAACTGTGAGCCTTATGCCTATGCCCTCATGAGTTTTTGTGAAGCTGCAATTATGCACAGGTATATGTAGAATTGGCCTTTAGTTGCAAAGAATATTCTCAAATTAAATATTTGGGTTTGGAGTGTCCTGGACTTTATCTTAAACTAGATTTCAAGCCATCTAGTGGAAACTTTGGAACAGCTGTGAGTATCCAAGCAGTCACCTAAATAACTTTGAAGACCTCATAACCCGACCATGACCAGTGAAAACAAAGTCTGGATTGGAATCTAAGGGCTTACTTAATTTTCAATCTCCTTTTAATTTCCTCAGTTTCTCCCCAATTCCTAGTAAGGCTATTACTTGCTGATGAAATATTTTTTGTTTGATAAATTTGTCATACAGATACCTGTTTTTTCCATGTAAAAAGCAAATTAATAAAAAGATGTAGAGAATTGAACATGCTATTGCTTACTGTGAGTCAGTATAATTTTAGAGGTAGAGAATAAGAACTGGCTTATGAAATCTCATGTTTTGTGTGTACATCTACTCAGGTAACCAGTTGCAAAGTTTGAGATACATGCACTGTATATGGCGGATGTTGCAGCATCATGAGAATGGATAGGACGATCTCCCTGGACAAATGGCAAAACTATAGAACTTACAACCACCGCTCAAATCCTCCCTTCCCTCCATCTTCGTCCCTGCTCTATCTGCTTTCTCTTCAGCTGACTTATTTTTTTGTGAAAATACAGCTTCCGCTGGGAAAATCTTGATAGCATGAATGACTTTAGTTCACAATTAAAGATCGACTGTAAGAGATGAGGATAATCTGAGTAAATAGACTTCGGGTGTCTACTGGCTACACCCTCTCTGAAGTCAGGACCATTGCTGTGTGAATCAAGCCAGTGAAGCCGTCTCTCCACATTCAGAATGGAGTCTGAGGCATGGAAACACTGTGGCTCTGTCTTTTATTGACTGAAGCCATCAATAAATAAACTGATTTCAGTGCACCATCACCAAGACTTGATGCCAGCAAAGAAAAGGAGTTCAGAGCTCCGTGCATTCAGTCCTTTGAAACCAGAATAGAATAAAACACACAAAAAATGTACTTAGAAGTTAATGAGCTAGAAAGAGACTAGTTGAGAGGCAAGTTTTGAATTATGGTGAACAAGTGGGCAATTTTGCTTTTGATACTCAGCTTCTCAGTGGGCTTAAGCTAACTAGAAAATATGGAAGTCTGGTGTTTATGAGCCAAAGCACTGGTCAAGCCTGTGAACAGTCAAGTTCTTTATAAATATCTATTACTGTAAAGAAAACACAATGTTATCACTTCATACTGTGATAATCACAAAGCAATACTGACAAAGTGTCATTGGACTGGCTCTTTCTTGATTTATTCATACCCAAACATGAAGCTGGAGACAACCCCTCAGCAGGAGTTTTCATGTTTCCCCTACCTACCACTACATATATCTGCTCTGTGAAGAATTTAAAGTAAAGTAAAAAAATATAAGTGAAAGGGAGTGATGATTGTTCCCAGCTCTGGAGTGAAGCATTTTCTAAAGAAAAAAGTAATTTTTCAAAGACAAGTGAGCAATCACATTAAAGAAGTTTGCATACACTGTTGAATGGATTTTAGCTTTTGTCACTAACCTCCCATGCTCTTCTAATGAACCAGTAAAATCAAAGAAGCAGGTGAACAGATTAAGGTGAGATTACAAAAACAATGCAAAGTCAGTAGTAGGACAGAGGACAGTCTTGCCAAGACCATATTTAACCATGAAGTATTAATAATGTAATGCTCTTAACCAAAGGCTCATCTGCAATTTTATTTTTTTTAATTAGCTAAGGTGAGATTCTTTCTGGACTATTAACTTTTTTTAGTATTTAGATCACAACTACTAAAGACTTAGCTATATTTTGACAGGTAGTGACAAAGAGTGCCATGGAATTGTGACTCAATTGTCACCTTCGTCGTTTTCAAGCTGAAAAACTCAGGATGAGTGCTAGGTACTAATTAGAACTGTTATATTAAGAAAGCAAATACAATGGTGTCTAACATTAAACAAAGCACAGTTCTCATCACAAATGGTTTCTTTTGTGTGCGGGTTAGTCTAAAAATCCATTTTGCATGCTAATGAGACACAAACAATAATTGCCAAAGTAACTAGTTTCATGCAATTACAAAAACCACATAAAAAGCTCTATTGTTTGTTGTCTTATGATTTCTTAATGCTAATTTTGCACTTGATAATTTGGGGATTTCATTTGTACCACAATGTGCAATTTGGGGTTTGTGTGTTTGAAGGTGAAGACTTCTAATGGGTACTACAGTGTAAAAAGAAATAAGTCCAAGTGTGCAAATGTAAAAAAAGCAGTCGCTTTCAGGGAAGAGATTGGACAACCAGAAAAGAGAGGGAGAAAAAAAGCAGTGGAGAAAAGGGGACACTTCCTCTATGAGAAAGAGGTAAATCAGAGCTGAGAGTGGGAGGCTGTAGGAGCTGGGAGGTGCACAGGCCAGCTAATGAATATCACTAAGCTGACACATCCTGTGGCTTGGAATGCATGACAAACTGGGGAGTCACACAAAGATCTGAAGGAGCACAGAAAATTAGAGAGTAAAAAGTCAGATGGTTAAGTAGTTAAAAATAAAAAGTTTGGGGCCCTGCTTTTCCTTTGAAGGATCTCTCATTACAGCCCATACAAACCATTTATAATCCCGTGAAAGAAAGATTGGACCCCTTCTATTTCAGGGTAGACACAGACTGCTCTGGCTGAAATTTCGCCTGCATTTCTGTGATTTGTGCTTTCACCTTAGAGTCACTTGTCTGCAAAATTAAGTGGAGCAAAATATACCATATGGCATTTTTTTCCTCTGATTCATGCCAGACTTTAGTTTTTTATTTTCTAATTGAACAAAATATCGTACTGTTGAACTGTGATTTTTCATTAGCTTAGAGAAAATGTGCATTGCTTGGAACCTTTACACTTCTCTGAACCTAAAGGAAACCTATCATTGGAAGTAGAAATACTATTTTAAGGTCAGGATTGAATAAATTTTGCTCTAAAATACATTCTACACATTGTTATCAGGGCATACTAAATTTCATGCTTTGTTTTTCTTAAGAAAACATGATTTTTTATGTCAGAAATTGTATCTACAGCAAGGTCTAATATACAGATTACAAGACTTGAGTGATGGTCAGAATTCATTTTCCTTTTGTGACAGTCCCTCTCCTTCTATTCACCATGATGTTAAGTATTTCTACAGAGATATCTCTCTCTTCTTTTTCCCTGTGTGTTATGTTACCAGTTTTGGTACAGGAAATAAATTTGAAATCAATACATGTTTGTATTGTTAGTTATTGTAATGTGTTGTGGGATTTTTTTAAAATGACATTAATCTTACTATAACTAGCTGAGCCTAGCACTTTCACCCTTTCATCCTGTATACTCTTTCTTTTTCTGTCGCCAGCCTTCTGAATGAATTTTCCATAATAATATATCCCTCTACTATTGTTGATCTCTTCAGCATATTCCTCCCCAACACACACATATATTTTTCTCCCTTCAGATTTTGTTTATGGTTTTTACTTGGGAAAATCATGACGTCTCCAGGAAAATGCTTTTACATTTTCTTGCCAGTCTGCAGCATTTCAGAAATATTACCAATTTCTATGTGAATAATTGATTCATAGCTGTCACAGCATGGAGGTGACATTGTACCTTCTTACTCTTCTTCCCCACCCCCTAGTGCTCGTTTAACCTTTTCTTCTTTTCTTATTCATTTTTGACAAAAGAACCATTTAGATTTGGTCAGCACTGGGCTCTACCCATGCAAAGTAACCTGGCAAACAAAGACACAAGAAACCCTATTAGGAAAGTTTACTTTAGGTAGTGTAGATATTGTTGATTAATTTATTAGAAGCACTGTAATAATTGAGAAATATGTAATCAACATTGTATTTAATTGGCATGGTTCACTTGCCATATAAACACTATTTAATTCTCTAGACAATTAAGTGTGTTTATATGAAAACACATTGCAGGGAAAGCAGAAAGTTTATGTAATAAGTATGCAGAAAAAAAAGCACATTTTCTTCTTGTTTGAAAGACACTATAATACTCAAAGTCTAATCGGTCAACTAACACTGGAGCATTAAATACTAATTATGATTTGCATTCGCTTTGCTGTTTAATAATGATATTGAATTTTTTTTCCTTTTCTCCTTTTTGTTTTTTTTTTTTTTTTTACTAGCTTGTTCTGGGCACACATGCACCTAGATAATAGCTTTATTCAGGAAAAATACGGGGAAATTGAGTATAATACTTCATGTTTCTGTGGATAGCATATGTAGATAAGAATTAGACTACTTGATGGCAAGTCTAGGAAAAATTCTGCTTGAAATGAGGATAATATTTTGGAAAACTCAAGGACATTGGGTATAATGTCTTGCTAAATTGGACATTTATATGCAATCATGATCAATCTTAATAAATGTAGGAGATACAAGGAGCCTCAGATTTTTTAAAAAGAATCTCTAAGACAAATTAAAACAGATTTAATGCATTCTTTCTATTAGGCTGTTGAATAGGTCCTTATAAATAAAAAGAGTTAATGCTAACGCATTCTCAGGAAGTTATTCATGTGAATGATCTAGAAAGGGTGGCTCTTCAACAGGCAGAGTGAGAAATAGAAGGGTACACTAGTAACAAATTATGTAAGATCAAATAAAGTGTTAAATAACAGTTAACAGATGTTTCTGCAGTTCGAAGAAGAGAGCAATTCTCTTTGCAGCTCCATGCCTCAGTTTCCCCAGTCAGATAGGCTGGAGCAAATCCAAAGATGCATATTATGGCACAATGTGCCAGGTACTCAAGCCTTACTCTTGCATTTGGAAGTGCAGGAGGGGTTGCAGTCAGCAGGGCTGGCAGGCAGACAGCACAAAGTCTGCGCAGGCTGCACCTGGGCAAACAAGGTCTGATCTGGGGCTGTCACACTTGGATTACCAGGTGCTGAGAGTACCTGATTAAAGTTAACTGCTCTTCACCAGCTCCTACTAGACCCATGGAGGTGACAGCAGGAGTGATCCTACGTCCCCTTGGCAGCCTGGGGAGTGGGAGCAATGGGATCACTCATCTCAAAGAGTCTCAGCAAAAAGTCTTCAGCTATGTCAGCCACTAGCCTGAGAGCAAGTGAAGAGACACCTAAGAGGCCAAAGGCTCCTCTTCTAACTTCCATGCTTGGCAAGGCCACAGACTTCCTGGCTTTTAAGCTTTTCAGAGGATTTGAAACCTTTGTTTGTGAGTTGTTAGAACTTCAGGGTGGCTAGGGAACTTCTACATGCCTGATGGACACCAAATCCAAGTGCAGATATAATCGCCAAGAGAAATTGATTTGGAGGAAATTCTGAACACTATTCCCAGAAATACAACACAAGCACCTAGATGGGTATCACCTGGCAGTGCGCAACCTGATACTCAGCTGAGCATCACAATGAAGCCCTAAGAGATGTCATTTTATTGCTTTAAATCTGGACACTCCCAGTAAAAACAGTATGTAGTGTGGGGACTGGGATTCGAGGAACACAATTTGGTTGTCTAAGTTGAAGCTATACAAATTACTCTAGCAATCCTGTTAACTAGTTTAAAATCCCACACATGCACCTAAAAGATATGTCAGGGGATGTATCCACATATTCATGAATCATTTCAGACCCACCGATGATACTTGCACACCTCTTCAGTCTATTGTCACACATCATTTCCATTACCTACCACATACACCTTCTCTTGACTTTCCCTTTTGCAGAAGCAGAATCTAGTTTCCAAGGCTGCAGACAACAGAAGCTCATCAGGCTCTCTTATATTTCAATTTTTTCCTCTTTTTTTTTACTTTGTTTTGCCCAAGCTAGTCATCTTAGGACAAGAAAGACAAGAAGACTCTTCAAAACATGAGTGGTTTCTGCAACACGCTTTGGCCAGGAGATGCTATAAAAACCTCTGCACATTTTCCTTTCCTCTTCAATAAATGAGAATATCACTTCATTCTGTGTCCAGCCATCACCAATCTAAGGGTCTTCCACCATAATTTTAACTTCCTAACTGGCCTTCCAACCAGCATCTCAATACATCGTATGTCCAGGATGACTCACACTACTGTTTTATTTACGATGCAATCAAAAACTGTAGGAGAGTGAGCAGTAACTGCTTTCCCAATGAATAAAATATCCCTCTTTCTTTCAGCCCTATATTATAAACATTTGAAAGACTCATTTTTTTCCTCTTTCTATTCTTGTCTTCTGAGAAAAAGCAGCAGAGGCTAGATAGTAAGAACAGAATGCAAGTCTCTAATTTGTCTACATTTAGAGCAGGTTTTGCAAGGTCTATTAGCAGAAAATGTGCTTGTCGCCTTTAAAAAAAATGGCTCACTTCAAATCTTCCTTATTTGGTAGCTCTGACAACAAAGACCACTTCCTATAGCAGAGGAAATACCCATCCACCTGCAGCCTTCACTAAGGTAAAAAGTAAGAAATATGACATTATTTCATCGATATTGCTGACTCAGACTGATACCAGAAACTTTAACTTTCACAAGAGAAAGCAGCTATGAAAACTCTGATGAAAAGCTTTCAAGAAGCACCCAAAACGGGATGCAGATCTTGCTAGTATTGTTAATAAATATTTGCTTATGGGAGATTCCAGGAATGATTGATTCAATCATTTGTGAAATGTAGGTCTCAGGTCTAAGATGCTTACATTTTGAGAACAGAAATATACCAAGAGGAAGAGAAGAGAAACAATAGCCTATAGTTGACACACAGTTCACAAAGAGTAGATTAGCAAAAAAAGAGGGAAGTAAATAAAAATAAAAGAATGCCTGTTCATTTTTTGGAAGTATTTTCAACTGCTTTCAGAATTCTGTAGACTGAAGCACTAGAAACAATGACAAGACATTGAATTTAGCATCAAAATTACCTACCTGGTATCAGAAATGCATTTCCCAACCTGCAGTGCATTAGCTGACTTCATACTGTAATTGTAATGAATCTCTTATTGGACCCTTGCTTCCCTGGACAATGCCATATTGTAAGGACTAAATACATCATCAGTGAGCCTCATTCTCGTGTATTACACTAATATATCATTGGAATGACAACTGCTTCTGATGATATATTAATGCAATACATCAGTAGTGTGGGGCTCCTATTGGGTATTACTCAGGAACAGGGGCCATCTAAAGAAAACAGACCCAGAGTCAAATTCAGTTTAATTACTGAATGAAAGGGCTATCAGGAGCAAGGTTCTGTGTAATGCTAGCATTCTTACATCATCCATGAGATTAATTTGCAACCTCGTTACATATTAAACTTGCAATTTCAGATAGCAATTGTAGGGTTTGGATTTGCCTGCTGATGTAATTCACAAACCATAGCCTCCCCAATATTTTATATTGATGCATGAATAATGCAGTTATTTTTTATTCTGTCCATCTTGCATTCCATGATAGTTAAACAACACATCAAATGTGTAGCTATAAAACCAGATTTAGAAAAACTGCACTCTAGTGAAACTATGTGTAGTCACTAGGCACCATATAAATATTTGCACTTACACAGTGCATTCAAAAGAAAGAGACTGGTATTTGCTTTTGCAGTCAATTATGCACCAAATTTTCGTGTATCATTTGTCTTAAAGCTATCATAAAGCATGTACAATTCTGCTGGGTTGGGGTTTTTTTTTTTGTGGTTTTTATTTGTCTTTTTCTTTGTGCTGATTTTGGTTTTTTGGTTTGGTTTCTCAGTTGATTTTTTTGAGGTTTTTTTGGTGGGGTTTTGCTGTTCTTTTTTGTAGGAGATTTTTTTTCAGAATTTGTCAGGGACAAAAATTGTGCATTATACTGTTAAGTGAAGTTATGAGTTAGATTCTGAAAGGCTTTTAGCAAAAAGAGTTCCATAACAATATTGCAGTGTATAGTGACATGAAATATACCCAGAGTCATTTTCCCTTGGTCCTATTTTTGCCTAATTTTACTGCTACTATATTATAAGTTATTCAGAGAATATATCTATATATTATGAATCAAACCGGCATCAGAGGTGATATCACTTAAACTAGAGCTTCTGGTTGTCTTTCATTTCATGTTTATTAAGACTATAACCAAAGGCTGAAAAAAATTTCATAGAACAGCCAAAAGAATCAAGCCAAAAGACATAATGTATATTTGATTTTATAAACATCTTGCTGCGTCTAATCCAGGCACTATACTTACTCTTGAATAGACTGTTTTGTTTAATAAGCATTTATCTATTGTTAATGTCTTTGGAGAATTCATCTTGGGGTTTGTACTGAAGATAAATGCAGGCGAGTGAGGGTTTATGAAAAATGTCTCAGCAAGTGACAGGAAGCCTGATATGAGTTACCACAGTCCGCTTCACATGTGGGGCAATCTACTACTTGTCTTGCATTTATTGTATTTTCTTGCTAGGTATTTTCTCTTTCTTTTTCTTAGATCCTTTGATACTATATACTTTTAAATACCAAACATTGACAGTAAATCTGAAAAGAATGCGTGATGTAGAAAGACAGACAAAGCTACAGATGCAAAATGTAACTACAATAAAATAAAGAAAGAACCACAAAGATTTTTTTTTTTTTAATGATGTGTGCATGAGGGAAGAGAATCAGAATTTAAAAGGAATTAACTGAACATCAACTGAATGTCCCAGTGATACATGTCATTTTAGCCCACTAGGGTGATGTATGTTTTATTTAGAGAACTATTCAAAGCTTCTGTTAGAAATTCTCCCAAGAATAAATGAAATTCTCCGAAAACAAAGCATCATTGTCTTGTGAGGAAAGTAAATTCTGTGCATAATTGTTTATATGTAATCTTACCTATTCTTTGTGTGCCTTATACCTGGAATGACAATAAGTAATGTATTGCGGGTATGGAGAGAGCTTATAGAAGTACAGTAAATTAATGAAAAGCCCCATGTGACCTATCAGCTAAGTTCCCAAGATAGGTTTCTTTCCGTTATTTTCTAATTAGTAGCAACTTCTCCCTTCTTCTGTTGCATATTTCCCTTAGCCCACAGTCTGAACTAAAGGCATATCTGTTACAAACTCTATTGTAGAATCTTCAGGATGTCAGTAGTAGCTGCAATTAAATTAGATTTAAACCCTTGCAAATTAATGAGTAACCTTGAGGTGTTTGAATGTATCTGGTGTGTCAATAACGTAATGTGCAACAGAAAGAGGATGAACTTTGCTCATACACCATGTGGAGACTTTCCCCTGTGAATTTTATACAGTGAATTATTTACTAGTTATTGAATTAATCAGACAATTTTTACTTTTTGGCACTTTTAAAATCTGATATTTAAAATCTGCTTATGTGCTTAATTGAATGGACAGCACATGCAAACCTGCTTCTTGGTGAGCCAGCCCTGCCTGTTTAATGCAAGAATTCAAAAATAAAATAAAAGAGCATTTCCCCCTTAGCATCAGCAGGACAGCCTGGTGAGAAAGCGCGCTGTGCTGCAGACACCTTGTGAAACTAAAGAGCGTCAGAGCGAGAGGAGAGATGGACTGGAGTGCATCAGTCTGGTTGTACTCAGGAGCTGGATGAATTTGAAACCTGACCAAGTCTGAATGGAATAGTGGTCAGAAAGCCAGGAACAATTACTTCAGATTACAAAATGCTTGAATGATTTACTTCTCAAGACAACTGCACAGTCTCCTTGTGCTAAAGGACCATCAATACTATCTTTAGACAAAATTTGATGAGAGGAGGTGGAGAGGTGGTGGTGGCATGAGGATGGGGGGGAGAGAGTTTCACACTGTGTTAGATGAAAGCAATGAAGTATTTAAATAGAAATGTATTCCAGTAATCGAAATCCCTGCCCAACATCATCTTTGTTTCAGAAAGTCTGATTAGTTAACATATTCCATCACCTTGGGAAGAAAGCTGAGGTAAGCGGCTTAATTTATAAATGGATGGAACAAACTTATTTAAAAATTCTCACTACGTTATCATGAATCATGTAGGCCTATTAAACTAATTGCTAAGTAAATTTAAGCAGTATTACAGTAGATTTCACTGAATTTATCATCAATCTAAAGAGATCTTTGGTGGTCTCATGCTGCCCCCCACAGATATGTCTCAGAACATTCATTATGCCATAATTACAAAGTCTCTTTGAAGAGGCTAAAAATCCCAAGACTCCTCTCATCAATTATTTTCACCTGTTAATTCATTTTGTGTGAGGTAATAACCTCAGCATAATAACAAATGTGCAAGTACTCCGATTTTGCAATTAAAAGCAGCAGGGCTCCTATTTTGATCATACAGACTGTGACATCCATCATAGAAAACAATTTGGGCCTAGCGGGATGACAGATGCCACACTGATGGCTCTACTAACTAACTGCCTGTCCTGGAAAAAAATGGTCCCGTTTCAGGCTGCAGCTGCAAGCTATCTGATAGCTCCTGGCCAGGCAGAAGGGAAAGCCTGCAGTGACTAAATTACTGAAAGGTAATTTTACTTCACAAAATGAGGATTTTGGAGCCATATATGTATGCATTCCAGTGGCTGGTGTAATTTGGAAACAAATAATCCTTTTCATTTGAAAATGACTGGAATTACTGCCAGTGTTCAGAGAGTATTGTTTCTCAGCCTTTTACATGAGAATACAGTGTAACACTCATTATTTCTCCCCTTTCACATCTTATTAGACACAGAAGGCAAGGTGGTTATCTCTGCTTTCTTTAGCTAAATCCGAAGAAGTAGGATTTCTTCCAACCTCTGGACAGGTGCCTAAATAATAGAAGAGTGCTCATTTTAGCCTTTCAGTTTGTATCAAGGCTGAGTGAGCCCTGTCTGGGGAATGATCCCACTATCACCGACGAACGTTAAAGTGATATGCCCTCATCTGAAACTCCACTAAAAACAATGAGGCAAACTGCAAGCGCAGGCAGCTCATTAGCCTCGGAACTGATTCACCAAGGAAACAATTTGATGTAGAATTAATGATAGAAAAGCTGTTGTCCTGACTGGAGCGGGGGTGGGGGGCTAGAGGAAGCAGGGGGTGCATAGACACAGAAAAGAACCCTAGAAAATGCAGCCAATTTATTTTCCTCACTAAAGTGCATAATGTGATACCTCAGTATTGGACCAATTAGCTTAAAACATTTAGCACTGAAATACTGCATACTCTGAGTAAGCAAGACGACTGATTGAACCTATAACTTTTTAATAGGAAACACATAATGTTGCTGTCAATTAATATGAAATATGTCAATATGGTCTGGGATTTTTGGATTTGTTCTTGTTGTGTCCTTTTTCATTTTCTTTTTTTTTATTTATTTTTGATTTTATCCATGAAGTCTAAAATCTGGTGACTGGGCAGACGAAGCTGGACTAAGTTCAGTCTGCTAAAAGCAGCAGATGAAAATTCTGAAGGAAAACTGCACTGCTGAAAGAAAGGTAGGTAGGTATTGTAAGGATTATGTTTTCAGATTTCAGCACAGTAATGCAGAGCAACAAAAGATCAGCAGAAGGCCAAAGGTTAAGTATAGCATGAACTTTCTCAGTGGCTGTGCACCTTAAGATGAAAAGATAGCCCTGTTTATGACATCTGCAGACTACAATGCTTACCATTTTATACTTCCCTCCTACATTCTCTGCAGACAAAGAGATGTGCTCGGCTTCTTGGGAAAAATCTACTGTTTCTTACTCCATCATATTACACTCATAAACCCTGTCAGCAATAAAGGATGTATGGGTAGACAGAGGCAGGGATGCGCAGCTGGTAAACTCCATAATCATACTAGAAAAATACCAGCATTTCATTCTTTCAATTGGTTCTCTATTCAGGAATCTGTGTCTCATGGAGGTGAGGCTAATTCCCAGGGCTGGAGGCTGCTCCAGTTCACACCGACAGCATGGCTGAGGTGTTTGTCCTGCATTTCCAGATACAGAAAGCAACCTTTCCTAAACAGTCATAGGATTTACAAAGTCTAAAATTTTTTTGGTAGGATTATACTGCAATAAAAGCAAACAAAAGAGATTAATCACAACAAGTAAATTAGTATTACCCATCTTAGATGTTCTTTAATGCAAAGCCAATAGTTCTTGCCCTTTATGCACATGCTCCTACAGTAACTAATGTACAGTAGCCATCAACAAATTACGACTTTTGACACTTTTGCTGCTGCAATATTAAGCCCAAAGTCCTATGGAGAAAATATATGGTTTTTATTACCAAATTGTTCTTGTTTACAATTCTAATATCCTCTTCATTATCTACTTTTCCAGACATTTTAGGCAGTTCTGAAGACCTGGGGCAGCACTAGTCCTGTCATAAAGAGAAATTAATGTTGTTAAAGATGGCCTAGCTGCCCTCTGGGACAGCTGAAGATGTGAAAATATAAGGTTCTGTTTTAAAGATGAAAATGATTAAAGGCACAGGCACCTTGCTCTTAGTGCAGCCACTAAAACTTTTAATAAAATACTTCAGCAGAAAAAAAGCTGCTTTACTTCTTCCACTGCAAGTCTTAAGAAAAAAAATGAGAGAGAGGGGAAGGAAGAGGGGGGGAGAGAGAGAGAGAGAGAACTTTGTTCTATAAGAAGAGGCTTGCTTTAAGGACTAATAAGCGTAAAAAGGACCTCATCATTATAAAGAACCTATTCGTCTCAGCAACAGCTCACTTAATAAAGACTGGATGATAGAAAAACCAGTAGAGCTGTCTCCAAATAGCCAGTAAGCTAATTAGGTGCATTGTAACAGGTAGCCCTTACAAAAACTGACAGGCTTAAGCCAGCATGCCGCAAATACTTAAGAACATCGTAGCAGATGTACAGTGGTTATTGTATCCTCTTCAAGGCTGTTGCTGCTGCCACAATTTTATAAGCTTATGCACCTCAAGCCCTCAAAGAAGCTCAAAACGGGTTTCAGCAGAAAAAAAGAAAAGGGGAAAAAAAAAAAAGAAAGAGACAAGAAACACAGACCTGCTGAAGATATTATATGAGCTTTTAGGGGTCCCAGACCAAAGAGACCTTTCAGAAGGAATGGTTTAGCTGCCTGGAAGAAAATGGCAGGCAATACAAAAGACGAGAGCATAACCTTTGTCCTAGCAGGGATGGAAGAATATCTGTCAGAACTTCACCTTCATAATCTTGCCCACCTCAGTCATTTTTTACTGGTTAAATGAAGGTTACAGGATTTGCTCTGAAGACAAAATGTCCCTTTCTCCTTAAAAATATTGTTGAAATTAAAAAACAAGTTTACTTTCTCATTTCCCAAAGATTCATATTCACTGCTCTCCCTTTGGTTTTCTTTTGTTCTCTCTACTTTGGAAAGAGGTCAGATATTACAGTTGTGTCTCCCACATGCTTTTGATTTTCTAGCAATCATATGATGTAATTGATGGTATACAGAAGCCGTTTGAGGACTTCTAGGTCCCTTAATGACAGCAGTAGTGCTGCAAAGGAAAACGCTGCTGGTCTTGACACTCTGGGAAGTCTAACTTGCCATCACTGGAGCTGGGATAGTGGTACTAACTTGCTTTGGGTAAAAGCCCACAGCAACACAAGGACTGGAAGTAAACAAAGCTGTGCTTTCAAGCAGCTGTGGCTCTTCAGAAAGCAATGGCTTCTGCTGAGAACCTGAGGGAACCCAGAGGCCTCAGTATCAGAGGAGAAGAATTATGCGAATACTCCCCCACTCTGTCTGCATTCATGTGGAACAAGTGATTCAAAAAATCTCTGTTAGGATACCTTCTTTCTGATCCACAAACCTAACTTTATCATGACACCAAATGTAAATTAATATCTGCCAGCATGTATGTGAAAAAGGTATTTTTCAATACATAGTGTTATCAGCAGATGCTTTAAAATCCTTCCCATCCCCTGGGGTGAATACACTGAATAACACTGTATTTCTGCAAGAGAAATCTAGTACTATATTCAAGTCTGGAGAAAAATATCATGAGCTTTGCAAATCCATAGACAGCTACAGAAGTAACTTTCCATTAGGAAAAATATCCATGTCAAAATGTGGGCTACAGGCTCTAGAGCTTCGAACAAGAGTTATTACTTCTGCAGAGGAAAACCATTACACCATATAATTAAAACATATTCTTGCTGTGATATGGACTATGAAAGTATTGAGACTTAGCAAACAGAGTTCATTTGTAATTATTGATGCTATTTCAGGGGTATTTAGTATGATGACCTCAAGTAAAAGAGCACCTGTATTAGGATCAGCCCATGCTATATTACAGATACATTTTCTCACACAAAAGCTATTATTGGAAAACAAAATTCAAAACTAGGTTAGAAGGGGCAAAAAATTAGGGTTCGTTGTGCAAAATTAATTCACTCATTGAGACATATGTGTGTCAATGTGGGATTTAATTACACAATCAAATTATTTAACTTTTGCAGGAAGTCTACCTCATTTACTTTTTCACATTGTATCTTAATAATTTTAAAAAAGTTACTCTTTTCAAATTCTTCTGTAAGGCCAGATGTATTAATTTCCTTGTGTTGTTTCTGAGGGCATATTCTCTCAAGATATCTGAAGAACTGCTTTCTTTCCATGGAAACCATTTATGTGAAGAAATTCCACTATTCCTTTATACAAATTAAGAGTTAAGAATGAAAAAAAAAATTTTAGAAATGTCTACTAATTTTGAGTAGCCAGGTGAAGAAAACAGAACACTTGAGTTTTGAAAGAATTTTGGGGATTTTAGGTAACAATACTTTTTTGCATGGCTCCTGTAACTTCAGCTGCAACTTTAGGTAACCATCACATGTGCAAATCAGCATCTTAAGAATATGCATATAGGACTTATAAAGGACATATAATATTGTTGGTAGTGTAGCTTAGGCAGTTTCTCTAGCAACATATAGGAATACTGTGGCAGAGACAGATACAAGGCCCAGTTCCATGTCAGCACTCAACTGTTTAAGATATAAGGATCTGCCTTGTCTTTTTCCAACCCTTTCCCTCATCCACTTCATGATCCCCAGTATGCCCAGTACACAACCTTGCTACAAAATTTTTATTGCTCTCAAGAACATCTTACAGCTCCTATACCAGAAGGCTGTTGGAACAATAAAAATATAACATGTTATCAAAGGCTGAATCTTTGTATACGTACACACAAGAAATCAACGGTGCTACTAAAAGTGTTTTATATTCTGTTTCCCACGCAATAAAAAAAAATAACCAAATCAAACACAAGCAACAAGGAGCTGCAAAGAAAGAAGTATTGATATGCTAGTCCTGCTGAACAGAAGAACATTCTATCATGTAATGGTCACTGAAATGATTGCCTCTGTTTCCATATTATTGTGTTCAAAGGTGCTGATTTAGTCAGTTCACAAAAATGACATCAGCTATTTACCTTCGTCTGTTAAGAATAAACAGATAAGGAGAGATGTTCCTGAAATGTAGACAGCAAGGATGCCAACCTGAGATAGCAAGTCCCCTTTCTGTGACAAACAGTCATAGATGAATCGTGGTGGGGCTTTAACTATATTCTGTATCCCATTAATTTTTGTGATTTTTCTCAATAAAACTGCTAGGGTTTTGAAAAATTTACAAGGAAATGAGAGGAAGATGTTCTAGTGGAGGGTGCCTTAGTAGCTAGCAAAACAGCCAGCCTTGCCTTGTAGAGCTGTCACAGTCAACAGGAATCTTTGCCTAATTACTACAATAGTGGTAAATGAGGGAATCTGATGACCTTGATATTGGAAGAAAAGGATTATTGTGACCTCATCTTTGGGAAGAAATATAATTGAAGAAAACAACTAACATCAAAATAAGGACAGTGTAATATGTGTTCTAATGATATTTCAGAATTTCACAAACACTGAACACCATTGATTAAAATTATAATTCCCATCACTGTAGTGCCACATGTGCCACTAACCTCTAACACTTGCTCAGACTCAGTAATAATGGCATGATTTGATCTTTCTTGTCTCCACATACTGTGACAATTGACAAGATGGGGAATTAATGCAATTGGCAGACATTAGGTAAGATCACAAAAATCTGTAAGGTGTGGAATAAAACTTTAGTCACATGAATTGCATCTGTGACTGCTTGCCTCATTCAGATTGCCAAAGTGGAACTGCAGAAAATGAGTTGTCTCAGTCACAGCTCTAGTTGCAGCGCTGTGGACAACTCTCCATGCAGGAATACATTTCTTTCCCTACTCTCTCTGAACCTCAGGAACTTTCTCAGTCAGCATCTACAGCAATAGGACAATGATTCCTGTTTCTTTTTAGTCATCTTCCACACAGAGGATGTAATTACTGAGTTTTCCCTGGGCTTTGCAGGGTGTAGGATTTACAGACTTCCGGAGCTCAGGATGTGGTCCACAGCTAATAGAATTTACAAGAAATCTGTGAATTTATTTATGAAGTTACCAAAAGAATTCCCAAAACACACCAAAGCAACAACAACAACAACAACAAAAAGGATAGCAGAACGAACCCAGAAAATAACAGCAAACACCCAAACCAAACCAAACAAACCCCCCAAAACCAACCTAATCCAATCCAAATCAAACCAAAAGAAATCAACCTAATCCAATCCAAATCAAACCAGAACAAAAATCTGGTATCTTAGGACATCATTGCAACTTACATTTCTTAAATACCTACTTAAGAGGGTGGCATAAAAAAATAGAATATATGTATATTGTACAAGCCATTAATATATTGATCCATTAAACCAAAATGGTCCAAGAATGACAAATTCTTAAATGATGTTTACATTTTCTTGAAACTATAAATGGGTAAATACGTTTCAGAATGAAGGTAACCTTTATGTCTTCTCAATATATTAGAGTTGTGAAAAAATAATGGCTATAACTTTTTTGATTCTTTGTAGCTGAAATTTTCAACTTTAAAATAAATTAAAGCAAAAAAATTTAAAAAGAGGAGGTGATGTGAGATGCAGACAATAAAAACCCCTCTGTGATGTAAAAGAGCAGCAATGACAGAAGTTAAAGTGGCTCAGAAATCAAACAAATAAAAAAAGGCATCAATTAAATAAATGTAATTCACAAAGCTCCACAGTCAGTATAAACATCAAGCAAGCAATGTCTCTTGTCAGTCCATGAAAGGAGAACTTTCTGGCCTCAACAAACACACACTGAGATTTCTAGATCTCTTGCATTTATTATAGAAATAGAACACTAAGAGATAACAGTATGAACTTACTAACCATTAGTAAATTTCTTCAGGATGCTATGAAGCATAAAACTACTGAAGCCATTTCAAAATGTAACTTAAAATGATGAAAAATGTGCAGATTTTTCCAGCACATTTTCACATTAAAAATAACATATTTTAATAGTTCTCACATCCATATAAACAGAAGATCTATCAGTAGTTGTACCAATAGTGTCCGGATTAAAGAAGCAAAATTAATTGCCTGAAACACTGTCAAAGGAGGAATTTCCCACATGATAAGCTACCACAACAGGAACTTAAGATAACCACAGATGGCAAACAGGAAGGTGTTCATTTCCAGCCTACAAGAAGGTGAAAGGTTTAGAATTAGCATACTGGACAAGATTCCACTGTGCAGGCTGTGGGAGAAGTGTAGACAGCAACAATAGGAAGATGCCAAGCCTGGTGAGACAGATCTTGGTAGCCCATCCAGATAAAATTCCCACTATGACAAATGGTAAGAAAGGAAGCAGCCATTACACACATCCCACACATATCTTGTGGGAACAGCATGTACACCCCATGGATTCAGGGACTTGAACTATAGAATAGAGATACCTCCAGAAGAAGACTTTAGGACCCACCCCCCACCGAGCAGACTGGGGTGAAGAAGGACTAGCAGGACGTGCAGGATTCCACACGGGGGAATCTGTCTCACTCCCTCTATCTCCTTCCTCTCTTCCCCCCCACCATCTCTCTATCTCATATTTACTGTTAAATAAAATCCATACTATTGACTTTGTCTTCTGGTCTCGTTTGCCCCTTCATTCAGGCAGAAGCATCTCTTAATAATCGGATCCTAACACAGATGTAAACTGCAGGTCCACATCAGCCCTATGTGAAAAAATGTATTCTTGATTTCGTGCGCAAGTTCAATAGCATATAGGAGTAATTCGGCCATGTTAGATTAATCTTCCATTTCTGCAATTACTACCTTCGGACCATAATCTAAAGGTTTCTGTTATGCAAACATATTTGGGGGGTATTTTCTTGTGTGTTTTTGGGATTCTGGGGATATTTTTAAAGCAAAGACAAGTTTCCACATGAGAAATGCGGGGTTTTTTTGATACTTAGATGTTCCTCAGATTCAAGAAACTGTCAATGTCTGTGGTAAACTGAACAAAATTCTGTCTCAGTCTTGGTTACTTTCCAGTCCCTTTCCACAGACAATAAATGAGAAATTGTCTTATTTTTGAATAGTGTATAGTCTTGGGCCATTCCAGAGAATACACTAGCATTTTGACTAACATGCTTATCTGCAGACTGTGAAAACACAGTCTGCTCTGCTTGGATGCAGCACAAGGCAATTTTGCTTGCTAATTGAAACTACAATTAAAGAAAATTTCCTAGTCTGATAGACAGATAGAAGAAGATATTAGTGTAAGAAAAAGGCAGGGAAGGAACTCATCCCAAACCTTCTGGTCAGCCTAGTATTCATAATCTCATGTCCCTGCGGGTTTGAGTATGCTTGTCCTCAACTCTCACTGTGCAAGGGGGAAATGCTAGTCTTCAGTTTTATTCCCTTCCATTCTGTCATGCAAAACTGGGCAGTGGGATCGTGAGTCCTTCATGCAACAGAAGCGTGCCTCATTTCTCACTTTTATCCTTGTATGATAACCTAGCTCCAAATTAAAAATCAGGACATGGAAATCAGATGACCTGTTCTCTTTCTGAAGAGAACAGGCTTTTTGATTTTTTGGGGTGTTTTTTTTTAGGAGGGTGGTAAGAAATGGTCTTCTGCTAGAATTGTAGCACAGATCAAGTGTAGTCTATAAATTCCACCAGCAGACTCCTTCATCATAGGCAGACTCATTTTTTTGTGTTGTTGATGTTATTCTCCAAGGCTGGAGCAAGTATCTGGTCAATTACTTGTAGAATGAAGAAATATCTAAACTGGAAGAGTGATGACAGAATTTCTGCACTATGATGTTATCTTTCAATCTTCTTGATCTGCCTGCTGTCCTGTCTTCTTTTTTTCTGTTTTCTTTATTTGTTTTTTTTTAACAACTTTTTTTGTACACAAATTTGAAACTAATTTATCTGTTTCATTCACCTTCTATTGCTCTCAGATTTCTTGCATCTAGACACTGCATCCCAGGTGTATTAGGTCATATTAAATGCCTTCCTTCTGCTCTTTGTCCTAATATGTGCTCTTTCAGCTGTAAAAGATACTGCATAGCAGCAGCACTTTGAACCAAAAGGTCAAAGAGCTTCCTGAATTAGCAATGGTCACTGCTGGTCTAGATACCAACTTATTTGTTGTTTGGATTTACCTGAAGTTTCCAATTTGCTTGGCTGTTTTAGGAATTGTATTCAAAGGATTATTTGAAACAGCTTGTATTGTTCAATCTCTTGTTAAATGACCAAAATCTGAAGGTAAACCTGCTCTGCAGCTTTCTAACTTGTCTGACTTTAATTGTAAAGACAAACCCTTTGTAAGGGATTGCAGAGGGACATTCAAACATTGAAAGTTTGGTTTCATTGTATTTGAGGACTTAGGTCTTATTCAAGATGAGAAGGGAAAGGAGGATTAAAAGCTTAAAGCAAAGATAAAAATAAGTTTGAAACAAGCTTACTGGAAGAAAGAGAAACAAGCTTGTGGTGACCTTGCCACAGGGAAGAGAACAGGTTTACCAGGGCTTTCCAAGAAGGCTAAAACAAAGGCCATCTTGAAATTGTGAACCATTTGCTGCTTTAACCTGCCCCAATTTTAAATGAGTCAGCTGTGGTTAAAGCATTTAGGAAGGGTGAAGTTTGATCTCATCTTAAAAGTGCTGTCAATTCTTCTTTTGTAAAAACAAAAGCAGCCTGTAGGTAGATTGATTTAATATAGTTCTTTTTTATCAAAAGAGCATGCCAGCTTTGCAGCAACCACAGCAGCACAGATTTGTGACGTGTAGTAAAAAAGAAAATCCCATCTTTCTGCAATAGCAGAACTCCATAGAAAGGGAGGAGGTATAAAGGTAAACAACAACAATTTCTTCTCATTTAATCTACGAGACTTGCTGATTTTTCTTTTGACTTGGATTAATCAGCTACAGTTGTTGCACAGAAGCCAAAGAGGAGAAAAAAAAATCTCTAATTAGACTTTCCTCTGCTTTTCTGATAACCATAGAAGACTGCCCTGCCAGCAAGGGAAACATATAAAGTTCAGTTTCTTTCCACAGTGAGATAAGAGGATCTTAACCAGTGACTGTAAGCACTCAGTTTCCCATTTCACGCTTAGTGCATAAAACTTTGGTTAACTCTCTCCGTATGTCATGGGCTCTTTAACATGAAAGCTGCTACCACTCCCAGCTCTGGAAATCTAATTCTTTTCGGATATTTCCTTTTTCCTTTTATAGGAAACTAAAACATTTTTTTGCAGTAAGGTGGAACTTACCTTTTTTCTTTTTTTTTTTTCCATATGTTAATATCTGCAGGTGCACTCATTATATGTGCAGTTTCTAGCCCTCTTATCTCCCAGCTTCCCTGGATTTAAAGTTGCCATCCACAGCAATGGGAAAGGACTACTGAAAAAAAAAATCCAAGTCTGTTGCTGAGAACTGAGTACTGGTTTCACGTGTGATTTGGCATCAGGCAGCTTCCTCAGCCTTCCAGATTCTCCCTGCTTCTGCTACCAACAAGTTTCTATGCTTCTTACATAGGAATTCATTACATTTTCCTTGGAGGTGATACCTCTTGGTTCCAGGCCATATTCCCTTCCTGACAACATTTTTGTTCTTTCCTTGGGCTAGACTGGATAGCAGAAGATATTTGAATATAGGTGGCATGAAGAAAAACAGTAACTGATTTTGAAAATGTTAATAGGGCAAATAACAAGCCCTATATAGGTAAGATTTAAGGCTCTTCTTCCACATATTGCTCTGGTGAAATGAAATTCTAGTCCAAATAAATCTTAGAAAAAACTTGGGATTTTTTTCAGATTTCTGCCGTCTGGCTTTTGGTTACAGATATCAGGGATGATAAACAAGATGTAAAGAATTGTCCCAATAAGGATATTTGTACCTTTCCTCATTTTACTGCTTTAGAGCTGTTCCCTCCTTTTCATCTCATGCTCCCCTTTGTGCTTTCTTCAGTATCAGCTAAATGACTACAGTCGTCTTGTAAAAGCCTGATCCTAAAGGAAAAAGCTTTGACTATGAAAGCTAATCTATTTAAAGACACTTCATCCATTTCTACCTATAACTATTATTCCCTTATAGCCATATAGTCTCAATAGCTATACATCAGCTGTGAATACAAAATAGGTAGATACAAATGAGCCATATTTTGCATGGCTAAACCACCTGGGTCCTCTGGTCAAGGTTGAACTGGGCTCAATGGTTACACTGTCTGTTGTAATAAATTAGCAGTGCTTTTGTGCTGTGCCTCTAGCTGTAATAAGGATACATGCATTATGGGTGTCACCCTGTCTCTAAGGACAATTTTAATATAGCTTAGACAATAGCCTAGCTAAATAAACAATGAACCAATCATGATATAGAAAAACAGTGTAAGCTCCAGGATACAGAGCTTTGCAAGGGAAAAGAAAGAAGCAAACGAAACATTACAAATATTAGGAAGCAACTGATACCTTTTTAGGTTTTATATTTTTAAGATTCTGTATTGTATTATTGTATAACTCTGAACTCTATATAGAATGCTAGTTAGCTTTCTTCACATTTTGGTCAGACTAAACAATCCTTCTGGGCCTGGGAACCAAGGTCACACCATTTACCTCAGGCCCCAGAAAGTATAAACAAAAGTGAATCGGGGGGGAGGCAAACTGGGGAAATGTGACTTCATTACCTGAAGCTATAATGGGACAATTAACCTCTGATATGCAAATAGATCCAAATTATATTCATCTGAGAAAACTCATGACTGTCGTCCATCTTGGGTGTAGCCTCTGCCAGGTTTTTGCACTGCCCAAGGGGTATCTTTTAAAGGCCTTTATTAAATACCTACTTTATTCTCTAATTCTGTCTAGCCTCTGTCCTAGGTAGTCTCTCCAGGCATCACAACAATAAGAAAGACACTTATAACACCCTAGATAACCTAGGATAGTTATTTAGTATCACTGTTTAGGACCTGATTCAGCAAAGCATCTAAAGATAAATATAAGCCAACATTAAGTGCTTGGTTTTTCATTAAGCACCAGTTTTGAGTAACAGAAATGTGCTAAAAGTTAAAGTAACTTTAGATTGTTTGACAAATCAAGGCCTAGAATTTCAAAGTATAACCCTAATAAACAGTGATGTTAACAAATTAAAGTAGCACTCTTATCACCATTGTCAGTACCCAACTAAAGCTGTGGCCAACAGCATGACGAGAGGAAATCTAGAATGGACGAAAATTAGAGTAAAGATCCTGACCAGACTATTTAGACCAGTCTAAATTCCGATTTTGAAATGAGAATGAAACTCACCCAAATGACTCCTGTCATTCAATTCCCTGTGATTTAGTCCTTGTCTCTCCTTTAGTCCTACAGTGTAACCTCCAGCTTCCTCTATGACTTCTGGTGAATCTGTTTTCTGAGGATGCTGGGTGCAATGAACATTTGCATACTCAGAAGTCCTTTAAAGGTCTCATTCAACACACACTCTTCTATGATATTCTGTTGGTGGGCTAACTAAAAATAAGTACCAGTAAAAAAATCAGAGAATCATACAGTGGTTTGGATTGAATAGGACCCAATTTATTGCCTTAGCCCTTTTCCTCTTTCAAAATATCTTCTTCATTTCTGACCAAATTAAAAGGATTTAATAGACTGGGAGAGGAGAACATGATAGGTCTGGACTAATATACAAAGTTTCAGAATTCACTTTACGAAGTTACCTCATCAGCTTAGTCTTTTGTTCATTCAGGTTGTCTTTGTACCTCCAAGGAGTGTGTGCCAGCAACCTTATCTGCAGCCTGTCACTAAACCAGAATTGAGTAGAGAATTATGAACTTTGCTATGAAACATTAATTTCTTAATGAAATTCATTTCTTATGAAATGTTTTCCTTAAAATATACACAAGTGTTCCACAATTTTAATGTAATTAAGCTTTAAAATACTTGCATGGAGTGGTATTATTTTTATACTTTTTTACAAGAATTAAACTATACAACAGAAGATTTAGTTTAAGCAGTCAACTTCCATGAATTTTGGATCCCAGAATAAGGTGTTTAGATCCCAGTTTCACAGTTACTATTTTGTATCATTTTACATACTTTTTGCCATGTTACCTATGGCCTTAAAATCAGAAAGAATTGTGTTTGTGAGACCAAACAATTCTACAAATGTGAAAGCTATCAAGTAGATAACAAAACTAAGAGTATATTCAGCAGTCAGCTGTAAAAAGCTGAAGTGACTTCTCTAGCCCCATATAAGCCTTCTGGTAGGAAGCAATTTTCCAAAGGGACTTCTAAGTGCCTTATCAATAAAATAGTCTTTTCCTTTCTTGAAACCCTTGCCTCTTTCTTACATGCCTTCAAGTTTCTTCAACACTTTCATTTTCTTGCCTCACCTCTACTTGAAAAAGACACACTTTTAAAGTGGAATTTGTGGTTATCATTAAGAACCAAGCACATTCTTGGGATAGTAGTGCAGGCAGAATAAGCAGCTATAGACAGCTAAACCCTGCAGGAGGAAATGGTGTGTGCTGGCAGTGCCTGTGTCTGTGCTTGCAGAAGGGTGAATGGAACGCCAAGGGGCAAGCCTCAGAGTCACAGAGCACCCAAAGGCAAGGGAACTCTAAGAGTGGCCTCACCGAGGCATGGCACTTCAAAGGGACCCTTGCTGGTGGCACCAGGAGGTGTCCAAGCCCCCAGGTGTGGCTGGGAGCCTGGTGGTTTCATTCACCTCCTCTTTGAGGTTAGGCAGGACACTGGCAAGGTTCTGCATGTACCTGCTGGGTCAGTGGCCTCTTTCCTTCTCCAAGAGCTTTGGCTTCCAGTGCTCAGATCAGCTCCCACGCCTTGGTCAAAGCTGGGAGGAGGAAGTGCTGTAAGGGGCCTTGTCAAATGCTCCCCACTCTGCCTTGAAGTGCTTGCCTGAGTTGCACCACAGCCATGTACCTCCTGATTCCGAGTGTCTGTGATCCTTGGGCTGAGACTGACCTCAAACCCCATCACCAGCCCTGTCCTGATCTCTTGGTAGGGCCAGTGGTGTGGCACTGACCTGGCAGCCTGGCTGTCACCCACGGCACCCCTGTTGGCTGCCCTCATGGAGCAGCCCTCTGCCACAGGTGGCACTGATCTCACACCTTTCACTCCCACTGGGAAGAGAACCAAATATGTGAGCCACACAAGAGCCACATTTCACTCCAAAGAGGTCCTGCAGACAGGCAACTGAAATACCAGATATCCAAAAGGCCTGTCATGGCATCAAAGTTGTCTACATTGCCCAGTATGATTGTATTTAGCGCACAAACTGTACTTTTTCCTGATTTCCCCTTGCTCTATTAGTAGTCAGAGGACATCTTGTTCCAGTAAAGATTCCTGGTGTGCAAAACAGTAGGTTTTTTCCTTAACTTGTTTCTTGGAAAGAACTGTACCTTTTGCATATGAAATTTTCCCAAAACACAAAACCTAAGACAGCTGTCTGGCATAAGAAACTTCTCTTCATCCTGAACAGTTTAAGTCTAACAGTTTAATAAGCAAAAGTTTTATTGTGGAGATTGTTAGTCAGTCTTAAGTATAGGCATTATTTGCTGCATAACCAGTAATAACAGGTTAATAATAAAGACTGCTGAAGAAAAAATTACACGTGTTAAAGCATCACCTGTTCCAAGAACTGCAACTCAGTCTCTTAAATATAAATATAGTCAAAAGTAGTTTATAAATGACAGCATCAGATTGCAAACTTTGACCTCTTTCAGGAGAATTTCTGTACTGATTTGGAAGGATCTCGCTTATGACATAAATAATCAAATGCCATTACATCAGGGAAATATTATCAATACCTCCAAAAATTCTCCTGGTGTTTACCTCTTAGAAATTTTCCCTACTTCCTGCATAGAAACACCATGTCTTCATAGATATTTTAATATGTTGCACTGACACAACACATAAAGTAAATGAAAAATGCCTTTCTCAGTCAGTGAGGTGCATGAATATATTATTTAAAGGTAGATCATGAGTCGCACATGACTTTCAGATTTTACATGAAAGGTAAGGAGGCTATTTCTTCCTTGCTCTCAGGAAAGAATTAGGTTATAAAACTAAAATTAAAGGTGTGAACACAGGCAATAGCAGTAATGCTAATTTGTTTTATTATACACACATCTCTGAACACTGCTTACACTTCATGCTTAGAATTTTGATAAGATCACATGGTATAGTCATAGAAAGTTTTGTGAGGGCTTCTAAATGAGGAGTTGTAACACTCTGGCAACAGAGTGTTGCCAGCTTATGGAATTATACCTGCTTTTATCTGGCATCTAAAGGGCATATGTGAAAAAGAGAATTAGGGAAAAAAGGCAGACTGGCGCTACCTTGTAATGAGTAAGGATCCTGTTTATGTGTCTGACGTCAGTGTCAGAGGAAGCTTACTGTTTCAAATTCTGCTGGTTAGCATGAAAAGCTGACATGAAATAGGAAAGTATATGCTTTAACAACTGAAAAAGTGAGCTGTGGTCGGCATTGAAACAATTTAAAACTCGAAGGCCCAGCTTTTAAGAGGACAGAGGGACAGTGTGCTGCCCCTAGCACGACCTGCCAGTTTGGCAGATCCTTCAGTCCAGTCAGAGTCCACGCTTAAAAGCAAGGAGAATGGAGGGACACAATCGTATTCAGTGTTACCACTGAGCTAGCTGAACAGCTGGTAGGGTGCACCTACACTACAGTCAGACACCCAGAAAAATGAGTCACGCAGTTTTCTTCAAATATGAAAGAAGGATCCTTTTCTTACTGGGGGAGAGAGTGAGAGGAGTCAGGCTCTGTGCCAGAACCTGACAAACCACTGCTGCAACCTGTGAGCCTCTTTCATTTTTATGAAAGATTTATCACAGATGATGTGTGAAAGAATGGCAAAAATGGTGTATTTTGTCACACCAAAGTACCAAAAGTATCTCTGTGAAGCATGGATTAGCACTGGAAAGAAGTAGATGTGATCCTGCAAGTGATAAAATTCTAGCAAAATAATGCTGCTCTTAGGCTAATTAGTCCTGCACTTATTAGTGTAGAGTCAGCTTTTTCATCCCTGCATATATCCCATTGTAAAACCAAGGAAAATAGTAACTGGGAGACAACATGGCAAGGATGGAATGCAGTCCTGAGGACAGCAGCTATAAAGGCACAGCCTGGGTCGTGTACATTCAAACAGACACAGATGTACATATGTGTGGGCCAAAGTACTCCTGGCAAACTTTTTAGCAGACATAACTGATGAATGAATTTCCTGGTCCTCTGCAGTTTGTGGGTAGCAATGACTCATTCATGCCCAGTTCTGAACTGTGAATAAACCCAGTTCTTTAGGGAACAAAAAATTTTATGAAATTTTATGAGGAACTACTCAGGCAGTCTTCTCTGAATAAACTACTCTTCTTTCAGGTGGAAGAAGAAAAAATATTGCTGTTTGCAATCTTCTTAAACACCTGCTCCCTTTCCCACTCTACACCACTAATAGCAGCGCTGTCAGACTGAATGGTGTAAAAATCATGGTTTGTGCCTTCAAATCCTGAGATTAGTTTATGTATCATTATATTTCTTTTTAAACTTTTGGAGTCAAATTACTTTGACTTCCAGGATCTGAGCCATTAGTGCAGCTGAATGAGTAACAGTTTCTGAATATTCCAATAGTATTTTCTGAATAATTTCATAACAGGTTGTGAAATCGCCAGCTTGCTGATGAATTCAGTGTGTTTGAAAAATGAGGCAACTTCTCCAGAGAACCCAATAGCTGTTTCACTGTATAGTGCTTTGGCTGCTGGAAAATAAAATAAAAGGTGAACTGGAACCCAGAGTCATCTTGGTAGATTAGTGCTTTATTGTCTATCACTTTTATGAAACAACATTTTTTGAAGTCAGATATCATAAATCATTATTGATTTTCTCAGAGAAAATTTTGCTCAGGCCTTTGTCCATGACCTCCAAATGCATTGGAGATGAGAACAGAAAGCACATATTTTCCTGGACTGAAAACTCAACAGCAGAAAGGAGCTATGATGTTACAGCCATGGAAGCTGTACTGTTTGATAGTCTGAATGCTATATATATACCAATAATATTAAGGGTATTAATTAAATATAAATATATTGCACTGACAATTAATATATTTCAGTAACACAGTGGTATTCTTAACTAAGGTAAACTATATTCTCCTGAAAAAACAACCTTTTAAATGTAGGTAGAAGGGATTCACACAGAAGTCACGTGGGCTTTTAACACACATCCAGGGAATCTAAGTTTTTCTGTAGAAAGGGCATTTCTGGGGTTAACTTGGTCAAGGAAAGAAATATTTCATTTGTATTGTGCAGTTCTACCAAATGTAAATTCATAAATACAATAGGATGCAGTTTTCATGAGTGGTGTAGAGTGTATGACAAATTCCTTTTTCAGTGACTAAACAGCTCAATAAATAATCCTGCAAAAGGGAACGAATTTATTGTTTTTAAAGGTGAGGTGCATGAAAGCTTCTATTGTACTTGATTTCCTCCACCTCTTTTTTTTCACAACATAGAGTTAGAGAATGGAAAAATATAATTAATAGTTTGGGATTTCTGAAACCCTGACCAAAAAAAAAAAAAAAAAAAAAATCTTGCACAAACTGGCTTGTCTCCATCCACAAAAATTAAATTTCAGAGGAACCTAAAGGAAGATTTAAACCTTTCATTATAGGAAACAATAAGCACTATTGAAATGTTTGTCTTGCCACAAATAAATGATCTAATATATCACTTGGTTAGGAATGGATGATTACACTCCTTCAGAATCTGATAAGCTCTTCCCAAATTCAGCTCTTCTTATGAGGTTACAAAAAATACTTTTATAAAACAGCTAATAAAAAGTGAAAGGAAATACTTTTTAGATAGCACATACAATTAACCTAGGGAAATCATTGTCAAAGAACATTATTGAAGTCAATTGATTATTGGATCTTTAACAAGATGAGATTTGAATATGACCAATGAGAATACTCAGCACCTCATTAAACTGGAGAAAAATGTGGTAAAATTGTGCACCAAGTGACAGCTCAGAAGCCAGTAAGGAATTGATCATGATTAAGAAACTTCTTAGGCAGAGTAATTAATAATCATCCCTTGAAGATCTTTGATATCCTTCAGAATATCCTATCATATTCAAAATATCCTATCCTATCAGAAATACAGTCACGAATACTTTAAACCACTGAGGACTCTGGTAAAGCATAATACTTGATATTCCATGGTCCCTAAAACTCCCTTCTGCAGTCAAGAACTGTATGATGAGTTATGTATTGTGCTGGGCTTGAAGGGCAAGAAAGATGGCCATTTGGGCTCACTACATGAGATAAGTGAATGTGAGTGAGTTGGTTCATGCAAGGTGTGTGTTGACTAGAGTTCTACAGCTCTGCCAGAGCCCTTCTCTCTCCTAGATTAAAGACCACGCCTGCAGTGCACCCTGCAGTCATCTAAAGGATGATCAGTCACAACTTAGTTTTGTTTTGCCCTAAGTCCTTCCATGTACACATGGTAACTTCAATGGGAATGCTGCCCTTACCCCTACTTTGCGTTCCCAGTGGTAACATATATATGAATTTGGAAGGATTCTCTTTTACCCTTGTGAACTTAAATTAGATCTTCAAGAAAAGCTCACTACATGCCTTGTTTTCATGTTTTTTGATGTTAATAAGTCTAACAATTTATAACTCAAATTTCTCTATGGAAAGTCACTTGGAAATATATGAATATAGAACTGGGGCATCATTTCCACATGTGATGAGTTTTCATGAAAAAATATTTGGCGCTGATTAACTCTTCTAAAATATAAATGTTCTGATTAGCACTGGAATTACTTCTTGCAGTTTCAAAATAATTAAATATGAGGAAAAAAAATATTCACTCATTGCATAATGAATTCATCCAACAGGGCACAATAGACACAGTCATATTAAAACCTGGATCATTACCCTTCTTTTTCTGCAATTAAGGACTCCACAGGATGTGGATGTTCCATTGATATCAGTCAGTCTAATAACATTTTAATTATTTCTAAAAGTCAGATAAGATGCAGAATCTGAAATAAAAGTAGCTCAGTATTGTCACACAGACACATCGGCTTACCTTCTCCCTGCTTGCATATCTTGAACATGCTTTCAGAAAATATGCGAACAGTACCACATGCTCTAATGCTATCTTACTGAGAAGTAACCTTATGTCTATCATGTCATTTGTTTCCTTTAACTATTCCTCAGGGATTAGTTTGACTAGCCTATTGCTTCATGTTTGGATAATGTAGCTAATCCTTTCCAGTTTCATTATTCTAATCACTTGCAAGCTGGCTCCCTTTTGCTGTACTATATGGCAGCCAGACAGTTCTTCTCTCCTTTGTAAAGTGGCATGCACTGAAAATGCAGAATACCTTTTTTGTAGCCTCTATTTAAAAGCCAGGTTTGGCAGCTGGTTTAGTGTATGTTTCAAAACTGCGTAGACATAAGGGCCTTTGGGAGATGATGCTTTGCATCAGGCTGTCTTTTTAGATCAGTGCAGACTTTTTAGATTTTCACTTCCAATTGCATTCTATCCATAATTTCTGTGTTTAATTGCTAGCCATAAATGTGCATGCCACTAAAATAGCTGAAAACTTTAAAAGGTTTGATTTCAAAGTGTCCCTCTGGTGATATAATACACTATGAGAGAAAAAGATATGTTGGTATTACTTGCATTCCACACACACCCTCTATGATTTCCACATCGTGTTTGGACAGTTTACCAGTAAAAATGTTTGTTCTGTCCTCAATATTTCAAATTCACTGTAACTTACAAAAAGCCCAATCAACATTTTCCTCTGCTTTGTACATAAACACACAAAATCATCCTAAATCGCCTGAGTGAGAACAAATTTAGAGACCAGTACAATGAGCATGAAAAATGCCTTAAAATGTGAAGCAAGAGCCAGAGAAGGAACAAAACAGTTTTCCATTTCTTTAAGGAAGGTAAAAATTAAATTGTTGGAGGGGGCAGTCCCATTTTACTACTATGACCACTGCAAGAATTTACCACAAAGAGACAAAACCACTTTCCTTTTCACTGTTATCAACTCACTGAAATATTTCTCAGCTTCAGTTACTGCATCTGAAAAACTGAAGTAATCCTTCATACTTACCTGGCTGCTCTCATTGAAGACTTGTAAAACTCTATGTTTGTCACAAGCTAAATACTATTCCCTACTCCCATTATAAAGCTGAGAAAACTGAGCAGTAAAGAGGTAAACTGCCAGCTCTGAAAATTTTCTCTCAATTGCTATGACCTAAACTGAACTTCTGATAACATCTTGAACATATATCTCAAAAGAAGATTTCCAGGGTTTTTTTTTAATACTGTCTACTGAAAGAATGTCAATCTTTTTCTCTTTGGGACAGAACTCAGAATCATGGATTTATCTGATGCAAAAAGACAGTGTAATGAATTTAAAGATCAGCTTTATCCACCTCATATTCCTCCTGGTGTTTTTCCAAGTGGCTAGATGTCTTCAGAAAATATCCTGAGTACATTTATTTGACTTCAAATTACCTGTTGCATCTGTCCAAATATGCACTTTCCAAATGATCAGTTCCATCAGTCACAGAAACTTTCTGTTCTCTCTGTCTTTTGCCAACAGGAAATGCTCTCTTCTAAACAAAATATAAGAAACCCAACTCAATCTGCAACTGAATGTTGTCAAAAGCTTTTCAGCACTAAGACTGGCTTTTGGATTTACAAATGTAAGAGAAAATTTGATGATTTCCTTTAAATGAATTTTGTAGGGCTTTTTGTCTTCTGTTTTGTACAAGGACAGCCGTTTGTACATTGATCCTAGGTAGCACAATCTGCCTGCTCCTACAATAACAATTTATTTCAGACCAAAACTTGCTAAGATGTTTTGGAAAAAACTGATAGAAATATCTATCAATGACTCTAAACATTGCATTTCAGCTATGGACTTGTCCTCAAGCATAATAAACAAAAAATGATGAGATGTTTGCATTAAATATTCATGTGATTTAAATAAAATACTGCAGGGACATGGCAAAGAAAAGAGAAGGAGTGAAGTAGGCTCTGTACTGGCCCTCATTTCAAACTGCAATAATTATGTGAAAATTAGATTGATGATCTCATCTCAGCCTCCATCTAAGTCTATTGCCAGTCACACATGTTATGTGATGCCACTTTTTGCCAGCATGATCTGTAGTCTGGAAAATGGCTACGTTTCGCATCATATACATACGCATTGACTCCTATACATCAACTAAGCATCACAGAAATTAAAACTCCACAGTCAGACTCTGTCAACAGAATAAACAGGTTGGGAAAAACAGGCTTGCTTGAGGCGAGAGTTGAGATGAATTTAAAAGTCTTGAGGAATCTGTATTTTTCTCAGCTGATTCAAACTACACTGATAGCTTGCTATTTGATTGATAATTAAATTGGTCTTAATGTCACAGAAACAAAAAAAAAAGGAGTTAGGGAAACAGACAATCCCTTTAAATCCAAATTGCCATAGACACTCTTTTTACATAGTCATAAATATACTACAGGTTGAATTATCCTGAGGAAAAACCTTGCTATTGTCTGGTTTGCTTGCTAAATCTAGGTCAAGAATGAAAGGTTTAAGTGAATGAGAAAAAACAGCAGCTGATTTTTCAAGCAGTTAATCAAAACCCAGATAATTATTTCTATTGCACTCTCAAGGAAGGAGATAGATAAAATGAGATACAAACTACCTGATAAGAGTTTGTTAAAACTTTTCTTCATCTGTCTAAACTGATATGAGAAAAGGTATTCAGTATTTAAGAGTTTGCAACAGGTTTAGATATTTGATACAATTGATTAGGATGCACTTGAAACTTCTCTTGGTTACAATATTTATTCAACAAAATACATTACTGGTATTATGCTTTTAAATTGGTATAAATGAAAACATTACCCTGTGTGTGCATTTTTTCCCACTGTCTTGGGATTTAAATAGTCCATTTTAACAGGCTGAGACCTTTTGTAACATTGATTCCATTTGCATTATCGTGAAAATGACATGCTTTTACTCCTATTTGTTTCTGCATATACAGAGTCCTTGTATACCTCCTTCAGTAAAAAAAAAAAAAGAAGAAAAAAAAAAAGGAAAATAAATACTGTTTTGCCTTGAATTTGCAGAGTTAACCTGACAGAGAGAGATGGTACTAACATTTCTTGATGCATTATAGTGTTCACACATGCATAAAAAGATTTTAAAGGACACATAGGTAGCATCTTTAGAGGAAGGAAGGAAGGAAGGAAGGAAGGAAGGAAGGAAGGAAGGAAGGATGGTTGGCTGTCATTTAAGGCATAATATCTGTATGTGTTGTGAAGAAATCCGTGATTTTACACAGTGCTTCCCTCTTTTCTGCATAAAATCAGTTGAAGACAATGAAGGCTGTAACTTGAACGGTCTGTGGAAGATTTGGGTCTTTGATGTACTCTTGAATGTAAGATTTATAAATTATTGTCTTGGCTTTTTGGTTTGCTAAATACAGCTTAGGTTGCTTATTATTACTTCACAAGCACCCACTAGTCTTGACTTGGATTAAAACATCATGTTAGAGAAATCTAGCTATGTTATCTCTTCCTTTTGATGGTCCTGGCTGATCAAGATATTTTAAATAGTTTAGTGGCTCTGCACCAACGCAACCTTGTCAGCATTAAGGAAAGGAATGCAGAATGCCTATGCAATTGCAGCTATGGGGAAAATTACACTGACGTTAGAAGGCTGTTTCTGTTCTTTAAAAATGCCATTTTATACTTCACTTGTTGTTGTGTGCTGTGTTTGACTATTTAAGTGAAAGTTTTTAAGCCTTGATTTAACTTTATCAATGTTGTGCGGAAAGATTATGAGGATGAAAATAATATACACTATATTTGATAGATTTTCTTTCACCAGCCACTTTATATGTTTTCTTAGATCACCTAGTCTTATACTAAACTAGAAGAAACCAAGAATTCTGGGTAAATATTTAGGATAAAAAGATAATCTAGTTTGTCTATTTGTTAATGCTGGCTACAGTTTAAGGATACAGGATTCTGAGAAAAGAAAAAAACCCAAAATATAATGAACTCTTTGCTATAACAACAGTGGAATTTTCCAATTAAAAAGAATTCTGTCCTTGAAGCAAGAATCGAGTTTTCTTTGTATAATAATCTTGGAAAGATTTAAATTAAGATAATTCATAACTTGAATTAGATTATTCACAATTCAAACCACAACTGTATCTCATCATCTCCATCATATGGATGTGTTTTTCCTGTCAAAAATAAAAAAGAAAATACATTAAAGATAAACTTTTAACACAAGTAAGAATGGAAGAGAATGTGACAGCATCCTCCCTTGCTTCTATTTGCCAACTGATTTTATTTAAATCCAAATTCTTCAGCAATTGAGAGCAGTGAAAGGTTTCCTTTGATTTGGTTGCACTCATGATTTAGCTGTTTGGAATAAAATCAGATGTATGGCACCACCAATTTATGTTTGATCACTGGATATGGCATACACTGAAGTAGCCAGGATTCCTCTGGAATGTAAATCTTTGACTAAAACTGAAAGCAGCCACAGAAGTGTTAAATTTTCATTTGCTTGATGGGAGGCAAGGATGACTAAATAACAAAAAGTCAGTCCTACTAGCTCTGATTATTGCATGCTTAGAATCAGAGATTATAGGATATCTTGAGTTGGAAGGGACTCATAAGGATCGCAGAGTCCAACTCCTGGCCCTGCATAGGATGCCTCAAGAGTCACACATGTGCCTGAGAACTTTGCTTCTTGAACTCCGCCAGTTTTGGTGCTGTGACCACTTTCCTGAAGAGTCAGTTCCAGTGCNCTGTTTTGCCTTGAATTTGCAGAGTTAACCTGACAGAGAGAGATGGTACTAACATTTCTTGATGCATTATAGTGTTCACACATGCATAAAAAGATTTTAAAGGACACATAGGTAGCATCTTTAGAGGAAGGAAGGAAGGAAGGANGTTTTCTTTGTATAATAATCTTGGAAAGATTTAAATTAAGATAATTCATAACTTGAATTAGATTATTCACAATTCAAACCACAACTGTATCTCATCATCTCCATCATATGGATGTGTTTTTCCTGTCAAAAATAAAAAAGAAAATACATTAAAGATAAACTTTTAACACAAGTAAGAATGGAAGAGAATGTGACAGCATCCTCCCTTGCTTCTATTTGCCAACTGATTTTATTTAAATCCAAATTCTTCAGCAATTGAGAGCAGTGAAAGGTTTCCTTTGATTTGGTTGCACTCATGATTTAGCTGTTTGGAATAAAATCAGATGTATGGCACCACCAATTTATGTTTGATCACTGGATATGGCATACACTGAAGTAGCCAGGATTCCTCTGGAATGTAAATCTTTGACTAAAACTGAAAGCAGCCACAGAAGTGTTAAATTTTCATTTGCTTGATGGGAGGCAAGGATGACTAAATAACAAAAAGTCAGTCCTACTAGCTCTGATTATTGCATGCTTAGAATCAGAGATTATAGGATATCTTGAGTTGGAAGGGACTCATAAGGATCGCAGAGTCCAACTCCTGGCCCTGCATAGGATGCCTCAAGAGTCACACATGTGCCTGAGAACTTTGCTTCTTGAACTCCGCCAGTTTTGGTGCTGTGACCACTTTCCTGAAGAGTCAGTTCCAGTGCCCAAACACCCTCTACATGAAGAATCTCCTTGGCTCCGGCCACTGGTTACCAGAGAGAAGTGATCAGTGCCTGTCCCTCTGCTTTCTGCCATGAGGAAGCTGTAGACCCCAATGAGGTCTCTCTTCAGTCAACCTTCTCCAGGCTGGACAGACCAAGTGACCTCAGGCACTCCTGTTAAGGCTTCCACTCAAGGCCCTTCAGCATACTTGTGGCACTCTTTTGGATAGTTTCTAGAAGTTTTATATCCTTATTATTTTGTGATGCCCAAGAACTCAAGGTGAGGCTGCCCCAGGGCAGAGCAGAGCAGGACAATCCCCTCCCTTACCTGGCTGGCCATGTTGTGCCTGATGCCTCCCAGGACATGCTTGGCCCTCCTTGCTGCCAGGGCTCTGCTGACTCACGTACAACTTCCAGTCCACCAGGATCCCCAGGTCCCTTTCCACAGCACTGCCCTCCTGCATCTCATTCCTCAGTCTCTGCGTACAGCCGGGGTTGCCCTGTCCAAGTTGCAAATTATAGTATTTGCACTTGTTAAAATCCACACAGTTGGTGAAGCACAAAAAGATACACTTAGCTTTAAGTACATGGATAATCCTACAAAAATCAACTTTTTTTTTCTGAGCAGTATGATGCAAATAAATGCATACTTGTTAAATTCTATAATCTTCTTTTTCTGTGATATAAACATTTGAGCTGTGGGTGTTGTTTTCAATTTGCATTTCTAAATTTTTTTTTTCAAACATTAGGAATTCTTCCATTTTTCATTACTCAAAGTATTTTTTAAACATAAAATCTACTGCAACTCTAGCTTAGAGGGGGGGAAAAAAGTAGAAATAAATGCTCAATATATGATCTGATTTTTAGAAATGTTATAAGTGTCTGAGAGAATAGTAAATTATTCAAGTTACTCATCCTCAGTTATACAATATTGAAAATACTCTTTGACAAGAAATATCTATAAGAAGATTCTAGAATTTTGGGACTCATTCTGACCAGGAGATTAGAGGTGTCTTCTGCAGACAATTGCTCTTAAATTTATGCACAGAAGCCATCACCAGCTTCTATTTCACATGGATAATTTTGGTGTTAGTAAGCTACTAATAATTAAACTCAATAGTTGCTACAAAATCCACTCTGGATTTTAAATGAGTCTTCATGTAAACTGTTGCAGAAAAAAATTTTAAACTGTTGTAACTATTTTAGGTAGGAGACGGAGGATAATAGACAACTAAATTAGACTATAGTCCTATCTGTTCTATAAATGAAGTTAGATAAAATTAATTCTTCTATTTCCATCATTCTCCCACCTCCCATTCTTTTCTAGTCATAGATTATTTTATATGCTGTTTTCAATTTCTTCTTATAGCAATGTTCTCTGTGCATATAGTGTTCTTTGTTATGGTAATTTTACATTATATCTCAAAAAGGATGTGGACGGTGGATTGGTACAATCTAAAAATTCCAATCAGGGAACAGAATGAAATCATCTTCATTGTTGCGACCCAAGTGATTGTGCTGCATCACCAATTTTTAATGAGAACAGGAAGGAATAATATCAGCTAGTATCGAACAAATCTCACTCAGCAATTTTTGACCGTCACAAAAGCTCTTCACTTCAAAAAATATAATTTAGGAAAAGAAAAGCCTGTCACATATATTTAACATATATGTACATGAAAAAGAAAAGTGTAACATAAAATAATGAACACAAAAAGATTTTTCATTCCTATTCCAAACATTTAAGAATGCTTCTAAAGAATGTTGTCATTTAAGCAAACAACTCGGCACTTATTAAGAATTAGTCATAAAAAAAACTTTCAGAAGGAATTTTAACTTATTTCTGGCTTGTAAATAAGATATCTATACTTTCTTTCTAACTAGACAGTTTACGGCAGACTCCTTCAAAATCTCAGGCCAGTATTGAAGATTTTTCTCTGAAGCATGTAAATGCTTGCACATTTGTAAGACATATATGGATAGCATTCCAATGATATACCAATAACCCCATTATTTTACATGTGCAAAAAATAGTCTGATGAGACTGTCAGTCTGTTTGCTATATTTAACAACTAGCTTAATACACAGGCTCCTTGAAGAAAAAAGACAGAAGGGCTGCCAATTTTCTGTATGGTTGGTAGACCACTCATAGCCTCAGGTTAATAAGCTGTAGGTTTTTTTTTCTCTGACCCCTTCCTGAAATGCCTGTAACAGCATTTGAAGTGTGGTTCTAGGGCTGCTATCATCCATCCTGATTTCACATTTTTAATCAGGCCAAATGTATTCTAATCAAAATGCAAAAAATATAAAAATGCTTTGGGGATGAGTAGAGTGATAATGATGGTATTTACTGGTAGTATGATAACAAATAAAACAAGGGAGAGAAACATTGAAAACACACATATGTTTTTAGAATGGTTTTCCAAAAGAGCTCAGCACCAAACACACTTAAACTGCTTAATGAAAATGATTGCACTTTATAAGTCATCAACTTCACCAACAATTTTATTCAAATATGTTAAAGGGAAGAGAGATTTAAAATTTAACCCTAATTGTGAGAATCACTTTTTGAAGTCTGACTGAGATAATACCCGTACTAGATTTACAAGGCTTTCATAAAATAAATATATAAATAAAATAGCCTCAGATTTCTATTCTGGTATAAACAAATAATGTAATTCAGAGGAACATGTTTACCTTGGCCCTGAGTCACCAGGCAAGCAAGCTTGGGCAACACAGCAATCCTATCAGTTAAGGCTGATGGGTTGTCCTTGTCATTTATATGTGCACACCCCTAAGAACTTGTAGCTGGTGGATTTATCAAGAAAATAAGAAGAAGTATTTCTTTTATCACATGAGGAGATTGGGGGGTGAAAGGGAGATTGTAACGTGGAGGTAAGCTAGAGAAAGAGAAGGACAAGTGAAAAAGACTTTGAGGTAGGCTTTGTGCATTTTGACAGTATTTTAAAATACAGATCAAAAAAGAGAGGGTAAGTGAGAACTGGTTAGGGAAGATCTGGCCGAAAAAAATGGTGCTGCCCAAATAAATTTGCATAGTTGTATAACTTCCTGGAAAATGTCTTGATATTCAGTATTTTTTGAGAGATGCTGATTACTGTTTAAATTGAGATTCTTTACAATAAATTCCAGGCTGATTAATGCTAATGTGAAATATGCTTCAAAATAGTGATATCTGGGAAAGTAGGGGGGTTTTTTAATTTAAAAAATCTACTAGACATATATATGACTAGTATTCTGCCTGATACTATTTTTTGATCAGTGAAGACAATGTTCAATACTTAGCAGGATTATCATGACAGCCCATCAAAATGAGTAATCAAGAATTTAATGAGAAGCATGTGGAGAATTTTGAGGATTCTCCTAGTCTTAAAGTTCCTTTTCCCATCTGACC
Source organism: Phainopepla nitens (assembly GCA_013400175.1). NCBI lineage: Eukaryota > Metazoa > Chordata > Aves > Passeriformes > Bombycillidae > Phainopepla > Phainopepla nitens. The sequence continues at coordinate 1,640,092 of VXBQ01012690.1, forward strand.
TTCTTCCAACCTGTAGCCTTCATTCTAACCATCTGTCTCAGCTTTCCCTTTTTCTCCAGTGTCCTCCTAATTTTCCTTTCATCTGCTCTGTTTCTCCCATCATTCAGATGAGGTCTGCTACGGTGGTTACTATTTTACTTCTACATCTGATCTGAAAGGGATTTCATTTTATCTTAGAGAAAATGCTGACCATTGGTTTACCATTCATTTGCCACAAAGTTTCTAAGAGCCAGGACAATTGAAATACAGCTTTTGATGCACTGAGAAGGTTGTGATTGACTACTAGTCCTCCACTCCCAGCCTTAGAATTGACTGTAGATAAATGCAGTTCAGCTTGTTTTGTTCCTGAAATAAGTTTCTACAATGTCACTTGCACGCTGGGACACTTGTTCCCTGGAGGACAGCCTCACTTTACTGAACTACTCTCAGTTCGCCAGGCACTGGTTCAGTTGTGTCAATTCTGCTTGCATCTGCAATATTTTCAAAGGGTCTGAAGCCTGAACTACTTTAGGAGACTTGAAGGGAGCAACCCCTGCACTTGGCTATCGTATCGCACCGGTGACACATAACACTCTTTGTGTACCTGCCGAGTTCAATATTGTGAAAACTGACACTCTTATTCTTGAAATGGGCCTTTTGACTGCTTTAAACCTCTAAGTTGTTAATAGATGTGTTTCTTCCCCAACAGAACTGAATAAACCTACTTGTTTAACCTCTGTCTCCATTGCGACAGGCTGTGCTGGGTCCAACACTGGGCTCTGCTCCGGCACTGGTGCATCAGAAAAAAAGTGATTCCCATACAACAGGAACTTAGATGTTTGACTTTGTCTGGGGAAAAAAGCTGTCCTAGGAGCTACAAAAGCAGGAAAAGAACGGCTTCATAGAATACAATACCTCCCAGAGTAGGGGTTTCAAATTCTTGCCCACAAGGAAAAAAAGAGACAGTTTTATCATCTGAACTTACGCAAGCTGAATAAGATGATTTTGAGGGACATACACTCACACAGACAGGAGGACATTAAATGCTAGTGATACGCAAACATTTTTTTTATCAAAGGCTTTCTAAGTAGCAGTGCTTTATCTCAAAATAGACCAGTGGTCTGTTTATTTCATTCCCGATTTCCCCAACAGAGCCAGTAGTAGATGTCAGTCAGGGATATTCTAGAAGTACATCATAAAATGGCTGGGTAGAATGGCTTATAGAGAAAACATTTTTTTCAGCTTCATTTTTAGCCATAGGTTAGTTTATTTTGCAACAAGGTACTTGTTAAGATCTTCAATAATGTAATTTGAATATTCTTACTGCCTGATGCATGGGACAAATTTTGTGGAGCATTCATGTTTCAATTACATACTTTATAAAATTCACTAACAGTAAGACAGAGGCACTTTCACACCATAACTCTGGATTTATGCTTTTATTTAATGCAGCCTAGAGAATGATGCTACTGATTTTGCAGAGCTATTTTGGAGTCCAATATTTCTGCATAGTTTTATTTTGTTCAAGAATACACCAGTAGATTCTGAAGAGAATTTCTGTATTGTATTATACACATGAAATTGGTTGGAAACTGATCTTTTTTTCCATACAGCAATTTAACAGAATAAAATTGTTTTAAGATGCCTGATCTCAAAGAGAAGAATAAACTCCTTTTCCAGGCCACATGCTAGTATCCGATCAAGTAGCTGTGGCTTCTGTGGTCCCATCTGTGATCTTCTGCAATCAAAGATTTACCTCTCAAGCTTATTCCAAACTTCCAAAAATTATGGAAGTGCTGTGTGATGCTTTCACTTGTGACCTATTAGTGCCAGACAAATAATAAGTGTTCTTGTTGTAAGATAACTAATTCCCAATAACTGAAAATAATATATGCATTTAATGATAAACATTGTAATTGTGGTAGGAACTACATGAGATAGTTAGTTTCACAAAATTTTTCAAACAAAACAGGAGATATCTCTGAATCTACAGTATCACAAGTGATCCATAAAGCCAGTGTTTTGGTTTCTTTATCAAACAAGTTAACTGAGAATAAACACAGTTTTTTAATGATGTACAGGAATAATTAATACCTTCTATCAAAGCTGGTGAGTCTATGCAAGTCTACGGTAATATTCTTAAATCTCAGAGATATTTTCTTCTAGTTCAGGACAATCTTTACTTTTGCTGCTGCACCTTGAAAGTGCAGTCTGCTGCATGCCTGGCAGTCCCATGTGGAAATGGAAAACATGAGATCCTGAGGAGTAATGAAGGTGAGACCATGGCAGGCACTGCCCCTGCAGTACCACATTTTAGTTTTTAAAACAGTCCAGTGGTTGATAAAGGAGATGGGTACTGGGGAAGTTACCTGTGCTCACACTGTGGAAAAGACATCTCTAGGCGTACCTGACACCAGCAGGGCTTCTGAAGAGCTTAGTTCTTGGAGGGAAGAAAAGCCCACCAGCCAGCCAACCAACCAGACACTTGGAGGAAAAAGGAGCCTCCTAATTTTCAAATCAACATACATCCTGTAGAATGCTTAAAGTGAGCTAGTAAAGGAAAAATGTTCTTCTGAATCCTCTCCAACTCATTTTACCAGTTCCTTGTTTTGCTGAACCTGAACAAAGTGATCGTGATATAGTCAAAATTATGCAAGGTTTTGAATTCTAATGCCACCACCATAACACAGCCACAAACTGTCTACAAAATTCTGTCATTCTTTCTAACCATTCCTCAAACTAAGCAAAACTTAGGTAACTGTGTGATTTTTTTGCATTGAATTGTACAGCCTGATCCTTCTTAAACTATAATAGACAACTGCAGATATCCTTGACCCTTTCAAAATGTCTGTAATAAACCACCCTTACATTCTCATAGTAACTAATTAGCAAATAGCCTGAAGTAAACTTTATTTGCTGTCTTGCTTCCACAACTGTAGTCTAGCTCTTGTTAAAAATGTTTATTCCAAATGGAAATGTGAAGACTTGACTCTGAAATAGACTTCATTTCACATCTGTGGTATTCAGCAGAATTTGTAGAGGAAGAAGCATTTAGCATAAACACTCTGATCCATGCATTATCCTCAGGCCAGTTGGAAAATGGGAGGGTCTAATCAGGCTTTGAAAAATTGTTTGTAAATGTCTAACTGAAAAGGAAAAAAGAAACCCGAAGAAACCCTAGAAATCTTTTGCCACAGCTACCTCACAAAACTAACATGAAAAGTGACATGATCAGTTGTCTCCCAAAATTCAGTAATAACATGCATATAACACTGCACACTAACAATGTGAAAAGCCTCGCTATGATAAAAAGATACAAAACATTCAGGACAAAAGAACATGTGAGAATGATAGGAAATAATAAATAGCAACACAGAATTATCTGAGTATTTTGCATTGCCCCTCTACTCATCCTTTACACCTGGCTTATTGATTCAGCTACTCTGATGCTGGTCTCCATTTCAGAGTGGGTTCTCATTTGTGTCAGACAGCTGAGAAGTGACTGTCTCACTGTGTCTCAAATGGCAGAGCTGCCTGGTCAAACAGTCTCTTCAGATTCACCATCAGTGTCGAACATCATAGGGCCACAGACCAGATGAGCCAGGTCCAAGGCCAGTCAGAGAAGCCCAGGAAGGTTGAGCCAGGAACAGGACTGAGGCACCCAGGCTGGGCTCAAACGGGATCCTGGGCCATGGCCAGGAGTTGGGAAGGACACAGGGAGTCCAGCCAGGGCCAGATAGGGCTGCTAGTTGTCTCTAAAGCCTTAAAACTCTATAATTGGTCACAGTTATAGCCCTTTGCAGTTGAGAGCCAGGTCTAGTGGACAGTTATTAATTCAAGTCATGTCACTGTGTAAAATACTATCATTAAACTGAGTGAATGAATTATGATATGCACGTGTCAGAGAACATCCCTGGAAGTGTTCAAGGCCAGGCTGGATGGGCCTGTGAGCACCCTGCTGTGGTGGAAGGTGCTCCTACCGATAGAAGGGGGCCTGGAACTGGACAATCTTAAAGGTCCCTTCCAACCCAAACTATTCTATGATTCCATGAACCTGTATCCCTCTGTGTTCTGAGTGGGAATTACTGTTGTGTCCCACAAAGGAAGAATGGCTTAATTTAAGGACTTGGCCAAAAATGGAAATCTGAATATCCAACAAGGTGCTATAATTCTCATGCAAGTGTCTCAAATACTCCTGATTATGTTGGGAACAGTGTTTAGACAAGTACCTGGAGACCATAAGTTGAGAAATCAACAACCAGATAGTGAATCCCCCTAGATCTCCTTCAGGAAGGTTGTACCATTCTGGAATAGGTCTACATGCCACCTACAATGCCCTGACACAGCAGAGACAGCATTGTGTGGCTGTACTTAAGTGATGGGATTGAATATACAAGTGCCTAAAAGAGGTCTAGCCGGTTTTGGAGAAATATGCGGAAATAAAATTGGCTTTTCCAATTACACATCTGAATTACAATCCAGAATTCATTAACTGTACTGACTAGATCTCCATTGCTTCTACAGGGAACTCATATGCGTAATTCACAGGCAGACACCACATCCAGGTTTCTACAGTTTAGGTCTTATTCTGACCACAAACACCTCCATGTGCATATGACAATTTTTCAGGACACACCCTGAGTATATTATCATCTCCAAAGTGGTAAACAGCAAATAATAGCTAAGTGGGAAGAACTGCTTTTTCTTCAGTTTAGTGAATATTAATTGAAGGTGAATGCTTGAATCTGACTGACCTTCAAAGATGAATATTTCTTGATCTCCTGAGTTTGTATGTTCCTCCTGAAAGAGCACCTGTAAAAACAGGGTGTATTACTAACAACACCTTGTTTTGAAGTATTTACCTATATGTCCACTGAACTGTTAAAAACTGAAGAAAAAAGAGTTAATCTAAGTGCTTGATATGCTGAGATTTTTTCTTAAGTTTCATTAAAAAAACAGAACCTTGGGTTCTCTAAGTATGATGGGAAGGGGGCCAGAAGGGGCACAAGGTTAAAAAGTGTATCTCCTCTAACCACCATAGACAGGCTTTTAGCACAGCAGCCTCTGGGGGAGAAATGTCTCTTCATAACTTCTGTTGGCCAGGTCAAACTTTCCTTCTGGACATGAGGTGAGCAGCTTGCTTGCACACCTGCCCATACCTGGGCATTATAACTCTTGTTTTCAAATAAACCTAAGTAACTTAGGAAAGGCTATCCTGATTGCTTGAATTTGTTTTGGACTGGCATTAGTCTGGCATAAACTTTCCAGTCCAGGCACTGTAATTTGATTTGTGACTCACTTCTAAAAAAATCCTACAAAACAACAACAAACAAATTGACAAACAAATTGCTATTTTGTATTTCAGGCAAGAAGCAGCAATCGTTTAATTCATGCTTAGCTCACTGACTTTCTTTACTGCTGTCAGATTATTGGGAAAGTGATTTTAGTTTTCTCTGAAGAACTGAATACAAGTAGTGAGGTTCTAGATTGCCCTGGAGAAAGGGGCAGCAATTATTATTTCCAATGGTGTTCAAAGAGTACATTATAGCTGGATTATTTTCTGCAAGTGACAAAATTACATCTGTGCTCAAGCTCTTTTCCTCCCTCAGCATATGCATAAGATCCTGTCAGAAATTAAGCAATAGATGAGATAGATTGAATATAGGTAGCAGAAAATTATTTTTTTATTTCAGCACTTTTTTTAAATTTCCAAATTATGGTAGTGTTTGAAAGTTACAAATAGTTGCATTAACTTGGATTTTTTCAATCTGTGGAGTCATACAGTTTTCCATTTCAAAACATCTGACTTATATGTCAGATAGGAGTGATCAGATGTGAGTAGACATAACGGGAGTAGGAAAAATTTCCAGCTGTCCAATTTACATACTATTGTGTTTTTAATCAGTTTTGGTATGGATTTCTAGGATTTTCGGACACTCTAACACAGCATTTGCAAAATGGATCTTTGTGCGATGTTGAAGAGTGTTAACGTCCCCCTCAGGAAAGCAGGCTCAAATAATTTATGATTAAATGTGTTTTCAGAAAGCCAGTATCTTATATTAATAAGTGGTTACACATAGAGTATGAAGATTTTGATGTTATCTCTTCATGCTCTGAGAACTCCTCTGTTTTCTATTATAGATGTGGACTCGGTAATGTATGGTTACTATCATTCAAATGATTTCTCCAAACACAAAATCAAAGTAAGATATCTAAAATTTCTGTCTTATAAGCACACTAGGAGACATTGTGACAGTCAGGCTTGATCAATTTATAATGTATCTCTATGATCCATATAATTCTTTTGATACCATTTTCACAAATAATTATTGCTTTACTTTGAGGTTTCGGCTGTAGTGACTCTTGGCTGTATCTTCTCTTCTTTTTATAATGCCCAGCAAGACAATTCTAAATAGCAGGAATAACTTCTTTCCAATTGAACACTGCAGTCAGAAGTTCCTGGCTGTTTCCTTTTCTTAGAGATTCAATAACAAATGTATAAATGATAGGATATTAGAAGTCTGAAAAAACATTGATCCAATGCTTCCACTTGCCTTATCTGAAGTTGCTTTAGACCATCTTTCCTGTTTGCATGATGCTTAATTACAAAGTTCATTTGATTTAACAGATATTCTTTACCACTACAGGCACATGTTTTGGTTAGGGACTGACTTCTTCCCAAAATCTTGCCTGGGACCATTGATACAGGAACTTTTGCATGCAAGGATCTGACTGTGGAGTTGATAAGCGAGCTGCTGATGAGCTACCTTTTCTTCACAAGTGCAATTTTCCCTTGAATGGTTGTTGATTATGAAGAATATCCTCCCCCTTATATCATTCAGATAAATGTCTTGTGCAAATAGCTCTTTAAAGTCAGGTTCCAAGCATTGTGTATTTAGCAAAAAGTTGCATTTACCACATCCCCTTGCACAACACATTTTGCTGCTTCATCCAGATGCTTTTCTTTCCTGAAAGAGGCTTATTCACTGTTCTCTTTTTAAATAAGTAAATTCAATAAAATCTATGAAAAATCACCTAGCACTGTTTCGTTGCTCAATTAAGTATTAGATATTCACACTGAATATTCCAAAATAATTCTAGCCAACAAATTACTACATCTTGAATTATAGTCTGGATTTTGAGAGTGAGGCCATGTTTGAACAAGGATAAAACATTTAATGTTTCTTACAGAGTAATTTATCAGCGTTTTACTTATTTGTAAATTTTAACAGAAAAGCTTAGCAGTATTGAATTCTGAATGCAAGTATTTCTGCATTTGTTCACACAACATTCCGGTAGGTATTTGTTATTACATCTAACTGTAATTAGTTAGGAGTAAATTTTTGTGACATCCATGTCTTATTAGAATGCTCTGCAAATATTTTGTGGAATTTTGTTTGCTGTAAGTACCACTTATATTTAATACAGAAAGGCAATAAGTATTCCACTTAATTAATTAAAAATGAAATAATAATAATAATAATAATAATAATAATAATAATAATAATAATAATAATAATAATAATAATAATAATAATAATAGTAATAGTAATAAGGTATGTTCCTTCTCATCTTTAAAGAGATTTTTACTTTTCAAAAACTGCATGGCCCTGGAAGGAAACATGAAGCCAAAATCTTAATAGTATAAATCTGCAAAGAAATAGGAAGCAGTGTAAAAGTTTTCAATAATTCTAGGAGAAAAAAATCTATTTGAATTTGTATAATTCATTTGCTTTTTAAATTACGTTTAATTGTTTTGATACAGTTGTTTTTTTTTTTTCATGTGGGAAGAGTGAGTCACTGCTTATGTTTTGCAAAAACAGAAGCTTCTACCATTTGGAAGTATTTTGATTTTCTTTTAATTTGTTGAGTTTAACATTTACTTACCAGTGATTTACATTTTCTCAGCATTTTTCTACAAATGGCACAGGTTTGACTGATACCTTTCTGACAAGAATGAATAGATATATACATCCAGTCATCTGCAAACTAAACAATATTGTCTGATGAAGTTCACAGGTTCAAATTAATCCCTACACTTCAAGGTCTTTTCTGCATCACGTGTCTTCTGATTCTGGTTCTCCCTCTTCTTTCCTGCCCCCAGCACTGCCCTGACTGGTCTCTTCCTACGTCTCAGTCTCTCATTTCAGCTCTCATGTGTCATCTTGTCTCCAGCACGCTGTCTCCTGGCCTTCCTCCATGGCATCTACCCACTGGGAGCACTGTTTTCTTTGCTGAAGTAAAAGAGCTTGCTTTGAGCCTTGCACTTGATCCTCGTCGATGATGATGTCTGAGTGTCACCTCTTAGCAGCACCTTGAAAGATGGTTACCACGCTCAGCCCCTCCCTCTCGTTTGGTTTTGTTGTTTTGCATCTTGCACCACCCATAATTGCCTCTGCTGTGGCATTGCTGCACACTTTTTGTCAGAGATTCGAGAGATCTGTGTTCAGCATGCAGGGCTGCACAGTTTGGGGTTTTTTTGTGAACTCAGATAACCCAACAATAAAGCTACACGTTTCTGTTTCACTTGTGCAGATAGATAAGAGGGGGTCTTGAAAATGAGTTGTTAATTCACATACAGACTGATTATGTCTGAGTATATCTAAAGTGTCCTTTTGGCACTTTTACAAATATTTCTGCATCTTCTCTGTTTTCGTTTCTAATGCTGAAACCATTTTGATCATTTCAGTGAAATGCTACTCTGTATACACATAAAGCTACCAAGAAAAGCCAGGGCACTCAGTTCCTACTGGAAGTTTCTTTTCCCTACTGGGAGTGAAAAAGTAATCTTGACCAGTTGTGTAAAAGGGTTTTTGGGAGGTGCTGGTTTATGTCAGACAGCAGTCCCATACTCCATACCCTTAACGCAGGAGAGGGAAGCATAATGAACACATCCAGTTCTGGAAGAGGACTGGAAGAGACCAACACTCAGAAACATCTGTGACTAAAACCAGGGCAAATGTCCCATCTAGAGCATGGCTTTTTGTAAGTGAAGACATTGGTGGCTTAAGTTATATTAGATTAGTAGAACTGCAAGTATCTGACCTCATAGCCAGCTGCAAAAAATCTGCAGCTTACAAAAATGAAGCTGTGCTATCCTGTTAATGTATTATGTTAGAGTAACATAGGAGAGTTTATGAATAATTGTAGTACATTCATGGCCTTTGAATTCCAGATGTAGGTTCTGCCTTTTATAAGTTGTGAGAAATCTTGGGATTTTGACCAAAATAACCACAGGAATACACGTCTCATTCATTTACAAATGAAATGCAAATTCACTTCTGTATTAGTATAAAAGTAGTACATGACAATAACCAGGGTCTTGTGTCAGTTAGGATTCAAATGAGGGATCTTTTTTCTCCACAAAGCTGTTTTCAATACAAAAGGACTAGGATATTTGAAATGTAAAATATGAATCCTTAAAATTAAAAAAGACAAATTTACTAATGGACAAATTTTAAATATTCTGACAATTAAAGAAAAACAGAGGGAAAGCAAGTCACAATGCTAGAGAGAGAAAGAGGGTGAATATGAGAATTTTTTTTTCTATAAAGGAGAAAGAAAAAATAAAAATATTTGATAATTAGGATGAAAGGTATTTGTCTACTGGCATGTTTTTTGTAATATTTTATGTATGAAAATAGTTTTATAAATAAAATGCTAGGGGCTTTCATTCAAATTGATATTATGTAGATTGCAGTGGTACTGAACATCCAGCAGCAGGAAAGAAATAATGATGAACAGAGATATCTTGATATGAATTGCACGTATACCCTTATTTTTCATCAAGCAATTGCTGAAGCTACTGTGCAGCAAGCCAAACACCACACATAGGTAACATGAAGATTATTAAAAAAATATAGGAATGAGTTTATTATTTTCTGTGAAACATTCTCTGTTTTTATAGGCTGGTTTATTTAGGCTCTGCTGTGAAATACCTTAAAAGGTAACACAGTATTTTGACTACAGCAGTAATTTATTACACCAGTTAATCTTGTAAAATTGCCCTCTGGATGTAATAATTTGTTATTCTTTTATTAGGCCTTCTTCTGCATACCATGTTTATCATAAAGATGTCACCAGTGTGATGCCTAGCAACCAGTACAATGTTCCGGAGGTGTTTGCATACATTTTCCTGAGGGAGAGACCTGCCTCGTCCCTGCTTGGGAGAGCTGTCAGTGTATTCTGATGTATGAGGGATAAAAGGAGTCCCTGCTGCAGTCTCCAATAAGCTGAAGTCACGGCCTGAAAGCACTGACTTGGGCATCACTATGCTGTGTTAGAAAATGTGTCAATTATCAGATGGACTGCCTAAGGGTATTGCCTGGGTCTAGGTCATAAAACCATCAGGACTAAGGGGGAAAAAATTGATGAGGAAGTAAGTTGAATTAATTGATAACTAGGAGGACTGTATGTGCAATGTATTCAGCATAATACAGACACAGATATTTCCTCTCTCAAGCTTTCTTCCAGTGTAATCAATGAATATGGAAGTATAAAATGCCTCCCGATTTTGGCTGAGCAGCCCTTCAATCTATACTTGCTTGTAATTTACTGACTTTCTCATTATTTCAGAAAAAAACCCGAAAGTCAAGAAAGACAAGGAGCAATAAAATCATGCTAATATTTTATAGCTATGTTTCTATTATTGTAATTCTTAATATACCATGCAACTGTTTGTATGTGAATACAGTAGGGACCACTTAAATGTCTAGCCTGAGGCCTGATTCATGAAAGCTTTATGCACCATTTATGTAGGTATCTGTAGTGTTTACTCAGAAAAAGTAAGGAATACATATTTTTATAGCAAAGTTTATTCCTCTGCACACCTACTTCCTGCCACCTGGCTGTAGCTCTCAGTGACAGAAATGCAAAGAACATCAAGGATACTTTAAATACCTGGGCTGCCCAAAAATTTAGATGTAATAATTAGTGGTTATACCCTAGAAGTGCAACACCCTGCATGTGAATTCTTTGGGCTCATTTTGGCCATTCAGAGGTATGTATGTGTATACATATGAATAAAACACCACCAACTCATGATGACCTAGTGCTTTGACAGGAAAACAGGATTTGAGTGCTTACCAGAGAGCTGGGGTCACCCAGGCTGAGGTTAAAATCTGTATAGAGACACCCCAATTTGGGAGATGTTTCTCCATAATTGAACAAGCCAACTAGGCAATTCATTGTTTAAATGCCATTCAGTCCATTACTTCATTGCACATCCTTCTGTGCTCTCAGGCTTCTCGAGACAAAGTCTTTCCCAAATAACTATCGACCACCTTTAACATGTTCATTTCTCATTAATTCAGCTCTCATAGGAAAGCAAGCTACTCACGAGTAGTTCTCCAGCATTTACTAATAACTTTCACTCACTGCTGAAATGCAACACTGTGAGAACTCTGCTGGGCTTTGGCTCTGAGCATAAAGTCAGTACTTCAATAAAAAGAAAAAGCTGCTTCTTATCACATTGATGAAAAAAATCCACCTCTCTGTCCAAGAGAAAATTTGAAGAGGGACAAATAAAGGTCTTTTTGTCACTTTTCCTCTTTGACTTCATCCACTCCTTAGAGAAGACCTTTGCTTGTGCAGCAATGCATGACTTTGTTTAAGGTGGATTGCTGGAACAGCTGCACACACGAATGCAAGACATTCTTTGTAGATGAAAGGAAAAATACAGTATAACATCACCCTTTTGAAAACAGTCTGGGAATTGCAGCCAAGAACTTCTGACTTTTGCTTGGCTGGTTTCTCCACACTCAAGACAGGGAGGGAGCAAAGAGCCCTGCTGAGCCTTTCACAGCAGCTAAACACAAGTGCCGCCGTGTTCCTTGCACTGTGCCCTGGGAACCCTCACTCTTCAAATTCTTGGGACAGTAATATCTGAATCCACAAAAAGTTTGAGAAATCATAGACAGAACCAGTGAGTAATTGGAATTCTGGTTACATGGAACCTCTAAATCTTCAGGGGTGGGGGGGTGGAGGGAGGGGGTTAACAAAACCAAAACCCAAAACAAAAAACAAACAAACAAACAAAAAACACCTCCTTACCCCATATGAATTGTTAATAAGCTGATGTTTATAAACGTCTCCTTAGGAAAGAGAAGGAGATGAAAACTTTGGAATGTATTTGCAAGACATTTTCACTGGTAACTTTTCCAAAATATTTCTAAATGTTTCCAAATACTCTCCTGATATCTAGAAGACTCTATCCTCTTTCATCCAGGCAAATATTTGAGTATTGCATGGAACAACAACCTATTTCTCAACAGATCTCTATGCATTAGGGTTTTAAGGCCCACAGCTGGAGTAGTCAGCCTGGCACCTCACTAACACATGGAGGATCTGGAAATTTATTTCTGAGAGTAAACTAAAATTAGCTGGAGAACTGAAGCTATTGAAGGGAGAGCTTTGATTTTCGAGAAAGCCTGCTTTCCACCTGACAATCACTCTAGTAACAAATTGCACAAAACTCTTGAGAAGCACATCTGGATTCTGAATTTAGTGGGAGCACTGTGCAGAAAGAACAACATGACCTACATTGCTGAACAGGCAGGCAGATGCATGTTAAACCACCTAGACTGTTTTGCTGGTTCTTTTTTTTTTCCTTCAGCAAATTTCATTCCCAAGTCCTATGATTTGCAATAACTGAGCCTGGACATGGCAGGAGCACGTATGCCTGTGCCAGACAACAGTCTGATAGAATCTGGGGTAATCTTCAAGGCAGACGTAGATGAAAGTGAATTTTTCTTGAACTCATGTCTACCTAGGTGTTACTTCAAGTTTAAGAGGATCCCAGACCATAAATCTAGTAATATTTGCCTTTGAATGTTTTGTTTAAGGAAATCTTGAACTGCCAATACAGGCCAGTTTTATGAGGCTGAGATTTTGGCCCCCAGTCTATAGAAAAAGCTCCAAACTGGAAAAAAAACAAAAAACAAAAAAAAAAAAAAAGTGCCATGCAAGACTATTTCCTTATTTTCTAGGGATAAAAATTCCACCAAAATTAAGCAGCATCACTAGAAAGCAACAGAAATGAAACAGACCCTTCCTCAATGATAAAATGAAGGGATTAGGACAAATTTGGCAACAGTAGCAAGAGGAATAATCTGAGACTGAGTTCCCATATACGAGCTTCTCTATCTAATATACAAAAACATCTCATAACTATAAAGGTTAAATAGGAATTTGGTGATATTTCTGTGTCTTCCTGATATAAGTTTTATTTTGTGAATAGCTTTTTCTTTTATCTTCTTTTGACACTCAGGTTTCTGCCCCTCATAGAACTCAGACATGAGAAAATGCAGGTAAATTGTGAAAAGAAAATTAAGGACATTCTTCAAACTTCATATGGAATCTGTTTAGAATTAAATACAGTCTTGAGCAATTAAATACAGTCTTGAGCATGAAGATAAGTGAAGATGGAAACCTCTTATTTGGTCTGTTTCATCTTCTACACATAAAGAAGTGGGCATTACTGTTTTACATCCATATAGTCACTGGAGCCAATAAAAAAACCTTTCACTGATTTCGGTACTGAAGGAAAAATTCTCAAACTGTCCAAAGACTTCTGACATTTTCCAGTAAACCCAAGAAGGCCAATGTTACACTGTTGTAACTGACATTCTTTCTGCTCTTTACAATCTAAAATAATCAAGTGTTATGCTACAAAGGCAGAAATATGACGAGTTCAGTTTTCAATATATGTGTCAATATGACAGAATTCTGACAAGAAATGTGGGGCAATTACCTCTTAAATATATGATAATAAAGGACAAATCCTGCTTCCTCACACTGAGGGAGAATCCTATGAGCCTCCGTCAGTACTGGATTCAGCACCTGGAATCACAAACATTTTCCAAAGAATGAGAAAACTCAGTTTGAATAAACACGCTGCTGGAGATGAAACCAAATTGTTCAGAAGATGCATCTGTGTTTGCACAACGACATTAATTTTGTCTTGCATTTGCCTTTTTAAGGATTAAAAAAAAAAAGGAGAATGTGGTTTGAATAAAGCTAAGTTGCCATCTCAGTGTAACTGCTAGTAAATATAGCAGCTATTTTATAAGTATTGCTGTCATTTTCTTTGACTAAAGTTACAGAAATTCTTTGAATTTTATATAGGAGACTAAATTTGTAATGGAAAATGATGTTTGATGGTGTTTAAATGCAGAGTATGTCACTGTATAAAGCATAGGGCTCTTTTAAGTTATTTTTTTTAACTTCTTGACATGTGTCACAATTTGGAATTCTGCTCTCATGGGATAAATGCCAGATTACATGGTGTAGTATTTTTATCCTCTGTACTTTCACTGTAGAAGCATACAACATCAAAGAAGAGGCAGATCACTCACATCAGCAGAAAATGGAATAGGACTATAATATGCTTGCTTTGATCTCTCCTTCTAATAATTATCTTGGCTACATGCATACATTGAAAGTAAGATTTGAATTAATAAGGCCGAGAGACCCTGGAAAATGTAAGAAGGATATCTGAATACTAACTTTGACTATCTTTAACAAGATAAACTGCAATTGAGCCTACAAAGTTGTGGATTGTTAATTTAAGGCAATAATCTTTAAATGTTATTCTTTCTTTAACTTGTCACCACTGCATTCAATAGAAGCAATCACTTCAATTAAGACAGTATATTTTCAAAATCACACTCACCTAGATTTGGGATGGAGAGGACGCTATTTAGTTGGCATCCATTTGATTTCATATAGGTTTTCAAGCAGGAGGGCCTACGGTAAAAATCATTAAATTTATATAAAAAAGTCATCACTATACAGTCTTTTATCATTAAAAACTATTCTAATATTGCCTTAGGAAAGATATTGCTTTTGATATGGAAAGTAAATCAAATCATCCACATCCACACAGGATTTATACAGAGGCAAGAAGCATATTGCATTCCTGGTCAGTTATTTTTTTAACCAGTGTTTATTGCTATACTGTCTTCTGAGAATCCTATTTCTGCCCAGTGTGAGCAGAAATTATAAAATAAACAGGGTGGTTATGCATGAAAGCCTTACATGGTTAATACAGTCTGGAAGAGGGAAAAGCTACTGCAGTTCACCAGTCCCAGAGAATGAAAGTTTATCATTCTTCTGCTTAATTTCTGATATGTGTGAGTTACATCAGTTGCTGGGTAGACGGCACATTACTCCCAAAGTCAGATGTTGCAACTTCAAATTATTGTTTGATAAATCTTGGCAGAGCCACTAACCATCATGCTAATACAATGCCCTGCAGTGTACAAAGGGATGCATAATGTGCTAGCCAGGCTGACTGAAGCACAGTATGAATTAGACAAATGAGAGCAAGCACGTCTGTGCTTAATACACCAAACGCAAGTTCCAAAAAGCCACTTGAACAAAGACAGTCTGTCAAAACAGCAGAGGCTGCTGTTGTCCTCAAAATCCCAGTCAAAGGTTAAGAATGTTCTTTTAAAACGGGGTTAGCTGGGCATACATGTAGTAGATCAACATGCAGAAAGAAGTGCTTTGAAGAAATGCTCTCTCTGTTGAAAACAGGCACGCTTTTCTCATCTGCTGAACTTACCTGACAGTGGATGGGAGTTGCAAGAGAAAAGGTTTGATTCAGCAAGGATGTTAGGAACAGCTTTGTTAAGTTCTGAGACCAGCACTTCTAACTGAAGTACAAGCACCACTAAATAGTCATTGCCTGGCAGTCCCATGCCAGACAGAGAAACAAAAGGAAGTGTTTGTGAGTGGCTGTAGGCATAATCAGGGCAAATTCCTCTACAGAGAAGACTTGCCATCATAGACAGTATGATATTTACAGAAAAACATGATGTGCTTCAAGAGTCACTGCTGGTCTCCTGCCCTGAGCTGCTGGTCTCCTGCCCTGAGGTTCTTATACTCTCAGTAGCTACTGAGCTCCCACGCTTGCCAATGAAAATTCAGAAACCTGTTGTTTTTTTTCTCCCTGACTTGCCAAGTTCTTTCTTAGCTTTCAGTGTGGGAGAATAGATCACTGGAGTTAAAGCAGTGGCTGGGAGTAGGTCCCATGTAAGCAAAACTGGTTCCCAGCAGTTGTTACTAGCTAGCTTTCTCCAGCTCACGAAGTCCAGCAGCAGCATGCTTGGACTCAGGTTCTTATCAACCCAGCCACTTCAGTAGAAACTTTAGAGCAGCCCAGGGGTGATTTAAAGGAACACCTCATCCTGCTTGGGCCTGGAAGGTAATTCAGCTTGGCTGCACCTCCTTAACATTGCCAAGAAGTGGTTATGTTCAAGACTTCTTTCCAGTTGTACCAAATTGTTGTGGTACACCGTTTTAACAGGGGGAATTACAAGACATCCACAGAAGTTTTGGATCACAGAAGGCTTCTTCCCAGGGAAACTTCAATATCAGATATCTTTAAAAATGTCTCGAGCTGTGCTGTTACAATTTAAGGATATAGAGGAAGTTTCATTTTATTTATTTGTCCCAGAAAAAATCCAAGTAGGTGCTACAGTAATAGAATACTGTGGTAAAGGACAATCATAGTATAATCTCATTGGTGGTGGTTTAATTATATCTGTTCAAAATATAGCTATTGAAACTTATTGCCTGTTGTTCACAGTACTGGCATATTTCTGAACTCATGAGACAAAGAAAGTTTCTTGTAAGTGTTAGGCTCTTCTGTCTCCTAAGTAAACAGCTGTAGTAGCTTGACCCTGTCCACCATCTAAGCATCCACACAACTGCTCACTCACCACCCCAGCAGGATGGGGGAAGGAATAGGAGAAGGAAAAGTTGCAAAATTCATGGATTGAGATAAAAAAAAGTTTTGTAACTGAAAAGGTTAAAAAAAAAAAAGAAAAGGAAAAGAAAAGAAAAGAAAAGAAAAGAAAAGAAAAGAAAAAAGAAAATCCCACTGCAAGTGATACAAAAGCAATCACTCCCTCCTTTCCCAGACAGGCCAGTGCCCAGGCAGCCTCTGAGCAAAGACTAAGCTCCCAGACTATAGTGCTTAGATTGATAGCATATGTTATGGGTTATCCCTTTAACCACCTCAGTCTAGATGCTTCAGCTGTCTCCCCCTCCCAAACTCTTGCCTGGCCCCAGCCTATTGCTGGGGAGACTGAGCAATAGAGAATGATGCTGTGCAAGCACTGGTCAGCAGCAGCCAAACACCAATGCATTATCAGAGCTAATTTGATCACTATTCCAAAACACCATAGAGACCACTGTGAAGAAAATTAACTCTATCCCAGTACAAAAAAAAAAATATTTGTACTCAAAGTTTTCCTGACCTGATGTCTTGACCTTCAGCTTTTGAAAGAAAATGAATCAGGAGCATATCTGAATTGTCCATTGTATAAACCACTGAGACTGAAAATTGCCGTCAGCTGATGCAAGTTATGTTGCTGAGAATAATGCAGAGTGAAAACTGTGTATTGTCCAGTGGAGAGAAAGCTGTTTCACAATTTTGTCTTTATAGTGAGAGCTCAAGAACAGATCTGGTTTCACTTCTGTAGAACTAGAAAAAGAGGGGGAAAAAAATGTAGGCTGCTAAGATTCTTGATTTCACATGGCAAAACTTAATTTATTAAGGGAAGTAGTTAGAAACATCCGGTACATCTGAGAGCAGTGAGAGATAACTACTTAGGAAGTTTGGAAAGTCTTCAAATCTAAGATATCAGACTCTGTATCCAAAGCGGGGAAAAAAGGAACTCCTGGATACATTTGAAGGAATAATCACACCATGAAAAAATATACAGAAAAACAAGAAGCCTATGGGGAATAGTAAAAAGACTTTTCATTTTTATCTAGAGACATGAAAAAGTTGCTAAGAGCCAAGTTAAACTCATACTGATAAAGAATGTTAAAACAAAGAACAATTTGTTCCTCATTAGTATGAATCTGAAGAAGAAAAAAAAGGAAATTGTGATATCCATGGGGTACATTAAAAAGTATTTTCAAAAATCCACAATAAAATAGGAGGGAAATTTCTTCATAATTTTTCATTTTTCTGTAATGAGTTAATGTTAATACTGCAAAAGGCATATGGACAGTGCAAAAAGACACAGGAATATTTATCAATTGAGGCAAAAGGGAAAGCAAAGGGAAGGGAAGGGAAGGGAAGGGAAGGAAAGGAAAGGAAAGGAAAGGAAAGGAAAGGAAAGGAAAGGAAAGGTTCAACCTCTTTGATATGAAGTCAAATGAGTCTATCCAGAACTTGAGGGGAGGGATATTTTTTTTAAAGAGGGTATATTTTCAAAAATTAAGTTTTAAAATATCAATGTTTAAAAACATTAAAATTGAAATAAATTGATTAATGAGTAGTTTTTCTGAGTTTAGTAAAAGAAGATTATTAGGTCAATACGACATAGAGATTTATCTAACCAATAGCTAGACAAGTGATGTGAGGCAAACATTTCTTCTAGAATGATATTCAAAATAAGAAGGGAAACAAACTGCATGAGAAATTGTCTGAGGTTAGAGAACAAAAAGGAGTGTTGACAATGTTGGAGGAAAGCTTATTTGAAAGTCCTCATGGATCACTCAGGATCCACATTGTATTAATGCTTCATTCGCAATATTTTCACACAAAAAAAATCAACCAAACAAAAAAAAAAATCAAGGCTGTTTTATGGAGTATAGGACGCACACAGGATGAGCTGAGTAGACAGGAGGCAAGAGAAGCCCTCAAAGAGAGCAGGTATATAATCTAAGAGCAAGAAAGCTGGGAAGTGCTTGGTCCAGTAACTACCACAGAAAGAGCTTTCTAAGTTAAAAGATCAATCTGGTCTTGCAAGGAGAAATGTTCCCACCATGGCTGTTACATTTTGATTCAGAATGTCTCTGCTGATGAGAGGCTAATTCTGTGTCATCCTAAATAAGAATCTGTTCATGCCACTATTCCAGAGAGCATTGATACAGAATTTTTATTTTCTTGGTAACTCCAAAGACCAAAAAGAACTCCAAAGACAACTTGTATTCTATAGAAAAAAATAGGACTAGCAAAGGCTGAGACAGCCGTCTAAGCTAAAAAAAACAAATGCAAAATTAATGTGGTTTCTTTTTCTCTAGTTCTACATACTAGTGCTGTCTAAGTGATGAACCAGTGCCGTAGAAATTTTCATTATTCTAAGAACATGGGTTAGAAATCCTAGTTATCATTCTTAAATGAATAAACTGTTGCCTGCAAAACAGGGATTGACTTTTGCTGGAATATGCACCCTTTTTTCTAAAAATGTTTTATATATTTTCAGTTCAAGGTTAGTGAAAGTGGGGCTCTTCATCACTGCAGCTCACTTAGGAGCTGTTCTCCATACAGCACAACCTCTTTGTCACACAAGTATGCAATCTTCACATTTAAAATCTGGTTCTGTGAGAACAACCTTCCATGCCTAACAAGTAAATAAGCAAAAGCAGATATTAGAAATTTAATGGAACTATATTTTTATGAATACTTTTTCTCAGTCCATGACAGGATTTTGATTAGGTTTTTTTCCTTCGCTTTGCTGCGATCATCCGTACTGCTATTGCTGGTCTTTTCACTTTTTTCATCACAAATGTCTGGAATATTTTATCCAGGCAAACATGCGTATTCATGTATGAATGAGCCTATTTGCATGTGAATCAACATATTTATCCACAAACAAGTTTGAGGTTTTTTTCTGCTGAAAGTGCTTGCCCAGCTGATCTCTGTATGCACATGGCAGAAAAATGAATGCAAAAATAAAATTGAATGTAAAATCTGCTAGGCAGACAATAAATCTGGCTTATATACTTCTTTCCTTTCTAGCAGGCAAAACTCCAGCTTTCCTTTTTTTTTTTAAATAAAACATCAGGAGACCACATATACAGTGAGATTCTTTCCCCTTCCCTTTCACCTTTTTCCCACTACAGGAATGAATTCTGTGAGTGCTCAATGCACAGAATTCCAGGTAAAGTCATTAAAAACTGCAGGTGCTCAAGTCTTTTTACAGACTGATCTTTTGAGGAATCACTCACAAAAATGCCCATGCCTTTCTCCAAGTGTTCACAAGGCTCACCTCACCCACCTGTCATTGTCACTGGGCCAATGCATCCTATAAATGCTCCTTCTCCTCCTCTGTCAGCCAGGGTTCAGCCTTAAGCCTCTCCCAAAATGAGTCTGTCTTTTTTCTTTCTACTCTTGAGAGTCTGATAGAACAAACACTTCATTTTCATAAACATTTTTAAAATAACTCCTTGTGATGAATTCTGCATTTTCTATCTCTATTAAGTAATAACCATTTTTTAGGTCTAATTTGATTCTCATAAGGTAAAAATTTGAGTTTAAAGCTTTCCATGATGGAAATGGTTTTTAAAAGCTCCTTCTCTTGTTAATTTCTAACAAGATGCATTATTTCCAGGCCCATACATTTTAATTATAATAGATGTAGTGTTTTTAATTTATTTATGTTTACAAATATATGAATAGCCATGCTAACAGTTTATGATGCTAACTGCTCCAGTGTTTCATCTTTGAACCTGGTCAGTAGCCAAAGTCTAGATAAGAATTTAAAAATAGATGAGACATGGAATGAATAACAATTGCATTATTTACTCCATTTCTGATTGTTTAAATGTCTTGCATTACAGTTTGAAAATAGTAGAGGTAACATTAAGGTAAAACATCCACATTGCAGGGATGGATGGATGGAAGGAAGGAAGGAAGGAAGGAAGGAAGGAAGGAAGGAAGGAAGGATTTTCCATGTGACAAATTTCTAAAATATTTTCTGGATACAAGAAATGCTCCCAGCTCAGATACATTTGTAAACACTACCCATTCAACAATAATAGGTACTAAAAATATACATGTAATGCAATAATTTGTGAACCAAAGGAAACACTGGCATTTCTTTGAAATAGTTTGTTGCATGTTCTAACTATGCCTAATTTGAAACACTTCAAGCCCAAGTAATAAAAATATCGTACACAGAATTTGTTTACTATATTCCTGAGTTCAGCTGGGAAGCTGGAGAAAAGACAGTCTTCCCTCTTTTGACATCATACCAGGAATCTTTGGATGAAATACAAAAGGGAGGTATAAAATTTTAACTTAATGATATTTAAGTTGTAAGAATTTTCGTCTTCATCAATGGTCTTCATACGTTTTCATACCAATTACTGTTTAAAAGAAATATGACGTCCAACTTCTATACCATTTGTTCATCCTCCTGGTCACTCTAGGGAAAAATCACAGAGCCACCCAGCAACCTGGTACAAATGGCAAACCTTTCTCCCTGCTGCCTAGTGTTCAGAGGTCAGTAGTGATGGAGGGTGGGATTAAGGTAAATTTATCCAGTGTTCAGTCAACTCAGCGGGACCAATTCCAATTTACCTAAAGACCCTTTATAATGTTGTGTAGGGTAAGAGGCTTTAAATTACATACATTTGCAACCACTTTAAGGTCTTTTGTATAAATGAGAATCATTTGATCTGAGCTTCTCCGGTAGCTACAATGGGGCATTGGATCAGGCAAATATGCCTATTATTAACCAAAAGTATGAAAGGTCCTCCTCTTATAAGCATTACAATTCCACAACATGGATCTTCTTCCTAAGAAAGAATGAAAAAGAAGTGTGTGTCCTGTCCCATTTGCACACTGTTCATATCTGATTTTATAGCAGCAATTTCTCAAGACTTCCATGAATGGGCAGGATGGCACAGATATCCTGTTCCCTTACATGGCTGACTAGCAGACTGTAACTGGTTTATTGCTTACTCACTCACAGTCACTTTTTAGCAGGGAAAAAATCCTTAGCCCTTTCATTTTTTGCAATCCTAGGGAAAAACTAAATGTGTAACAACGTGATGTATTTGGCCTGCTCCCGTTAAAGTTAAATACAGCCTTTTCAATTTACACTTCCGACAGAAGATATGTGACAAATGACATAGTAATTTTCTTATTCCTTCATGTTCATAAAACATTGATAATATGATTTTTACCTTCCCTTTGTTCTCAATTAAATGAAATGTTCCAATACAATTAATGTGTTCTTGCAATTTAGTTTTTCTTTAGAGGTTTCTCTTGCCTCTGATTAACAGCATTTTCTATCCATTCTGAGAACCCCCAACTGCTATTCAGAATGTTTCATTATGCCTGGCAGCTATCAATACAATTGTGAACCAATATCATTTTAATTGTTTCACTAATAACTTGTTTTAAATGATTCAACAGTCATCAGGAAAGATAAGTGCTCTTGTACCCTGCAGGCTTGTGAGGATGATGGTATGAGGCAATGTAACAGAGTGCTGTATCAGAATAATGAAACCGTATGCACAAGATAATGACAAAGCACTTGCATTGCCGTAAAGATAAATGAAAACAGTAGATCTTCTTTTCATTGTAATATAACATCCATTTCTATCTCCCATCTCAATCATTAGACTTTCCAAACAGATTACTACACAAATACACATATGCAACATGTCCCACAATAATAACTGCATGCTCCCATCTATCCAGGCAGATGGTGAATGATGGCGTTAACGAGCTTTACAAATGCTCTTGTTAATTAACAAAAATTGTTACTTTCTCATTTGAGGGGGGCTTATAAATTAGACTTAATTACACTAGATAATTGCAACTGCCAGCTACTGTGCAACTCGCTCATGTTCTGTTCTTTCAATGGCAAATCAACAATTGCAACCCTTGCCTATTTGTGTAGATGAATTTAATAAGCAAACAGCCCTTTTATGTTAATGGTTTACTGGCATTCATGGGTTTGGCAGGAGAAATGTGCTGGGGGAGGGTTTGCTAATGGCAGCACATAATCATATTAATTAAAATATAACTGCCATTTAAAGATTTGTAGTGTAGAATTAGAGCATGTTGGGAACTGAGAAAATCAAGCTAGAGTGCATATTAGCACCATTACTCTGTGCTCTCTGCACAGCAGTCAGCACCTCATGTGTCATAAATGTAATTTATGAGTGCTGTTTTCTTTGAAATATGTGTTTTTAGTTCACTCATTAGAATGTAAAAATTTGCAATGTCTGCTTCAGAAGGTTCAAAATAAATTTGCTTAGAGCTGAGACCCATGATCTGGTTTTAACAAATCCTTCAACAATGAATTTTTTTATTACTTTTAAAATTTCTTATTGTAAAACCAAGCATTCTGTTCTTTGAAGATGGATTCTATGTTTTATTGCAAATGTAAGTCACACAATCACTACAAATTCTATATTATGAATTTTATAATTTGGTATCATTTTTATGAGGACTTTAATAAATACAGCCCCTTTTTTTTGTTTGGCTTTGGAAAAATTAAAGAAAAAAATTACCACTTTATATTTGGTCATGTAGAAATGCAGTGTCAAAAAAGGTTTTGAAAGCTTTGGGGTTTTTCTGCTTTCCTGGATTCCCTTATCAATTTACAGGCACATTTTTATCTAAATCAATTCCACTTATGCAGCTTCCTCAAAAATGCTGAGATGTATTTTCTGTGCAGTGTAGTTACTTATTTGCTAGCATCCCTGGGAATGCAACTTCCTACAAAGTCCCTCTGAGAGAAAATGATCCCTGGAATTAGAGGTATGTGAGTGACAGGAGGCAAGAAACTGGATTCAAAGTGATTCTCTAATTTCTAGCAGTAAAAGGCAGCATGGCATATTATTTATGCATATTTATATGTATACATATGTGTTATAGAATGTTATACAAATGTTTTGTGAATGTGTGTCAAACATCTGCATAACAGTATCTTCAGCAATACATCACAGTTTAAAAGTCATTGCTATATTGTGTCATCAGGGATTATCACGTTGTCTTTCCAAACTGCAGAAATCAAAAACAGCTGAAATCCCAAATATGACGTGATTTTGTATTTGTTTTAATGTTTGTTTGCTTGTTTTATTTTTCTTTATAATGCAGATCTGAAAAGTGCACCAAAGATAAAATCTCTGGAGCCAAAGACAAAATCCCATCACCTTGTGAAGGGTGCCTTAACTCTCAAGTTAAAGAAATTCTCAGCAAAATGGAAGTGTTATGGTACCCACAGGATTTTCGGCCTTACAGGCTGACAGCACAGAATTGGAAGTGGCACTTCTGTCTCTTATTATTCCAAAAAGAGTTGTCACTGGGGAATATTTCAGCATCTAGCAATCAGGGACTCCTGATTCTTCAGCTGTTATGAGAGATATTGCTGTCTTTTCACAGATGACATTAGGTAAAATAATTCCATTTCATGTGCCCCCCCCCACCCCCAAATATGCGCCCTAATATCTGTATCTTATCTGATGTAATTGACATGACTGTAATGGTTGTTTATAAGACTGACTCTAGATCTGACAATATATTCCAATGTTTTGATATTATCACTGCATATTATCATACAGGCATGATGGACAATCACTGACAGATATTTGAGCAATTACAGCACATTTTATTGACAATTCTACACTGTGAGTATACATTAATTATAGTAGAGACTATATCATACCAGCGACAATGCTACTACTCAGGGTACAGCTGAAATAAAATCTTTATAAGCCAAGTACTAAAGTGGAATAGTTATGAGTAAAACTGGAGGTCTGCATTTCTTTGTTCTAAGTTAGTGTGTGGAGATGAGCATAAAAGAAGATAGCAATTTTTATCAAGTGTGCTACAAATTTCTCCATAAACCAAGGTGCGTTCTACACTGCCTAGTCACCAACAGGGCTCTTGCCAATGATCTTTGCATTATAAGCAAATTAATCTCTATCATTACATTGATTGCTTCAGAAGTTATCTGCTGAAAAGAGGAAAGTCTGAGGCTGGATGTAATGTCTTGATAATAGGTGTGTCCCAAACCACATTCATGCTACATGGAAAGCAAGGATTTGGCTGACATGGACTTCATTTTTTTTTTCTCTGTGACAGTAATGATCTCCACAGTTTTAGAACTGATGATTTCTATTCCATATGACTCCTTGATAACAAAGAACCTCATTCAATGTCCAGTGAATATTATACAGGTGAGATGAATCACAGAAAATCAGAAAAAGCTTTGAATAGATGACAAGATCAGTTCTTAAAGTTTCAGCAAAGAAATTCCTACTATAAGAATTGCAGATAAGCCACCTCATTTTTATTTTCTTCTTATATGCTCTTTTGCCAATAATAATAACTAGCTGAATTGAGTTTATGTGCAGAAGGTCTTCACTGAGGAGTGTCCTTAGAGCACTGAAGAGGACAAAAATGTATAACCTGAAGGGGAAACAGCACATCCTGATGCACTCATGCACATGGGCTGCCTAATCATAGTGCCCCTGTAGATGGGTGAGTGATCAGCAGAAGAGGTCCCTGGGGAGCTGGGGCTGAGGAACAGGTAGTCAGGGAGAACGGCAATGGGCTGCAAAGCAGTGGACTCTCAGGAGCTCAAGGAAGAGTTCTGTGAGGCAGGGAGCAGAGCCTGGAATCCCTGAGGTAGTTAGGGGGAACAGGCTGAGCTTGCAGATCCATCCACCATGCAAGCACTCTACGAAAGTAATCCCCATCATGGTGATCCCTCCCAGATTTGAGATCTTGCTCTTCAACATGAGAATTTGCACACTGTCTGTAACCCTTGGCCATGAGCCCTGAAACTCATACTGCATCATGATGGAGGGCTTTTTCTTTGCCATGCTCAAAGCAGTCTTCTCCCAGCTCTCAAGGGTGTCTTTCTCCAGTGACCAGCGGTCCTTATAGACCTTGGCCTCTGTGTTCAGCCTGAGCCTGTATTTCCAAGGCCTTTGCTGTTATCTCATATGTTAACAGCAGCAGACACCTGGCACCAAACTCTGGTTCACACAGCATGCTCTCATATACAGCTGATAACAAGCCTAACAGCCTGGGAGAAGGGTGCTCCGTAGTTAGCACAAGGTAAATTCAGCACAAGGTCTGTGGTCTGTTATTGGCAAAAATAACATAGCTTTTACTGGGTCACAGGAGAAGAAATTTACGGACTTTATTTTGGGGTTTTTTGTTGGTTTTTTTTTTTTTTTTTATTCCTCAAAATTTAACAAGGACACCAGCTGGAAAATTTACTCATTCTGGAAAAATACAAAACTCCTGGAGGCTGAATACTCTTTAATTGATGACTTGTACAACACTGGAATCCTGTAATTCAAGACGAGAGAGGCAGTTGTGCTTTCCTTCCATGTGGTTTGTGTCAGTTTTTATACTATTGAGGCACAAAATTATTTGGTCAGCTTGGTTAATTTTTCTTGCCTAAACATCAGTGAAATCTGATTACATAAAGATGTGTCACTGCATGCCTTTATCAAGCTAAATGCCAGGCTAGTGACATGGGAAGATGGACTGTAAAAGGCCAGCATTTCCCAATGGTGTCATTTTCTTCTACAATGAGTGTTATCAGAAATTGGGAGGTGCAGTTTTTCAGAACAGAAGACATAAATCCATTATCATGGCATTCATTCTAAGTGAAAACACCCTTCTTCTTATGTTACCACTTTTTCCCTCACTAGATAGACAGCACAGATGGTTGAGCTGAATAAACTTGTTGCCTGCTGGAACTCTGCGGGTAAGTACCATGTACCTACCTCTGCATTCTGGATACTAAAACAATAGCAGCCAGAGCCTCATCCTGCATATAAACAAGCTATCCAGAAAACTCCTCTTTTATGACTTCAGATCAGTGCTGCTCAGAGTTTCAGCCACGGATAAGGAGACAGTTTCTTCCTCACAGTAGTGAGATCCCACCTGAGTGGAAGAGGCGACTCAGACCATAGAATCATAAACCAGCCCAGGCTGAAGGGACCTTGAGAGATTATCTAGTCCCTGTACAGTCATGTCTTGAAAACCTCCAGTATGGGGACTCTTCCATATCCTTGGAGAAGTTATTCCAATGAATTATGTTTTTCCACTGTAATTTTTATTTTTTTTTTATGTTGAGATAAAACCTCTCCCTGTGCAATTTGCCTTCACGTGACTTCTTGTGAAGAAAAAATACTCTGTCCTCTTTATCTGTCCTTTAAGTCCATCAGAATATTGGTGAGGAGGTATGTCCTGAGCTTTCTCTTCTCCAGGGTGCAAAGACCTACTCCTTCAGTCTTTTTCATCATCATTGTGGCCTCCTTTGGACCCTTTCTTTATCTCCATCTTTCTTGTGTTGTGGATACCAGCCTGATAAGTGTTGAGAAGAGTAGAATGATCATGTTTCTATCTCCTCAAGTAATTCCCCTATGGATGCAGCCTACGGTCTGATTCTTCTTTGCTGTTGCAGTGCTGCACCACTGACTTATGTTCAGCTTGTTGTTGTCCACCAGGACTCCCGGGTCACTTTCAGCAGAGTTGTTTCCCCAGCCACACAGGGCTTAACCTGCACTGGGCTTTTTGGGTATTCCATCCCAGGTGCAGGACTGGGCACTTATCTTTGTTAAACTTCATGCTGGTTTTGCTTGTCCATCCTTCCAGCCTGTCCAGGTCTCTCTGTAAGAGAGTTATCCCTTGGGATGTGTTCAACTTATCATCCAGTTTGGTGCTATCAGCAAACCTGATAAGACTCAAATGCCATCATCCAGGTCATCTATGAAGATGCTGAACTCCTTGGGGGCCAGTATCAATCCCTGGAGCACCCCACTTGCAACAGTCTGTCGGCCTGAGTGAAAACCATTGAATACTACTCTCTAAGTGCAACCTGTTGGTAATTTTCTACTCATCCCTTAGACCACTCATCCAACCTGTATCTTGCCAGTTTGTCCAGGAGAAAGCTATGGGAAACAATGTTGAAGACTTTGCTGAACTCTAGATAAAAAACATCCACTGTTCTCTCCATGTCTACAGAAGATGCTATTTTGTTGTAGAAAGTGATTGGGTTAAATTATGTACTACTGATAAATCTGAATTGATTACACTTTAGCTAATCTCTCTAAGGTAATCCTTTGCACCAACTTGCAGAAAAACCTCAGGTAACAACCACCACTACCTTCCATGACAGTTGAAACATAATCTAGAATAGGCTTTTTTGCTGGTCAGTTTTGACCTCCTAATTTTCTAATAAAATGCTAAGAGAATCAGGGGTTTTTTTGGTTGGTTGGTTGGTTGGTTGGTTGGTTGGGGTTTTTTCTGGGTTTGTTTGTTTTAATTTAAAGCCGGTGATTACCAGCTAATAACTTCAGATTTGCAAGCATAGCTTTCCCTTGTTGCATGTTTCTCATTTGGAGAGGTGGACCCTTACTTTGACTGCCTGTAATGCAAAGCCCTTAGTGTTGTACTGTCCAATAACAATTGTAAAAAGCTTCCACTGAGGAAAGCAAAACCCAATTATCCACTCCATGAATTAACAGCAAAAATAACACAGAAATCTTTTAATCAACAGATATCCAGACAGAAAAGGTTTCCTAGACAACCTTACAATTATTTTGGTAGTTATATTGGCAACATTCCTAAAGATCATCTTGGAATAATCAAATGTCGGCAAGACAGCAAGAACAACACCTAACATAATTTCCCTAAATCCCTCCTCAGATAGAGGTCTTGTACAGATGACTTCCAGACAAGCATATGTAACTGGACATGCCCTAGGTTACATAGTGGACAAAGAAAACAGTAAATATCAATATGAATAAATAGAAATACATATATTAAGGTTAAGCTATTGTTTCTTTAAGTCAACAGAAAAGCAAATCCACAAACAAGAAAATGGATTGCTAGTAAAGATTTCTGCTAAGTGGCTAATTAATACCACTAAATGGAAAAGCATACTCAATGTAAAGGAGAATTCATGGGGATGGAAGGAATATTATGCAAAACATGTTGAACTTAATGTAACTGTATACACATATGTAATGCCTAACAGTCACTTTTTCTGTAGGCCAAAAAATTTTCTTCTCCCCTGCATTGATGAAATGTGAAAATTAAATCTGGAGCAAAGGTTTCTTGTAGCTGATTTTTTTCCAGATAGCTGTGTGAATAACCATGCTATGGTTTTTGCAGTTAAAAGCCTTCCTCTTATATGAGATTTCCTTGAAGGTGAATAAAACTAAGTTTGGTAGAGCTTTATTTTTAGTTAAATAGAAGAAAAAAATCTTTGCTTTTTCTTAAAAATTTTTGCTTTTAGTTCCTTTTATCAAGACTAAAACATTGCCATATTGACAAAAATGAGCTTCTAATAAACAAGACAGATGCAGCTACACATTATTAAGGGCTTATAGACAGTTACTGTAATAATCAAGGAAGTATGTAGCATACATAAGGAATAAGTAAATGCCAGTATTGAGTATGCTTTCTACCCCTTTGTCCAATACAGTCTATTGTATATTTTTCTTCCTCCTTTTTCACAAATTATGTTGTAGCTGAATCTGGCAGAAGAATTACAGCACTGGTGTTATCTGCAGACATCTTTAGTTGGCTTTTTCCCTCTTGCCTTATGGTGCATCTTCAAGTTCTGTCAGTATCAAATACGTGAAGGCAGCCAATGGTGAAATGGTTTCTGGTCACCTAGGTTATAGACTTTGTTCTTAAATGAGTGCATCTCATTTTAGAGCCCTAATCATTGCAAGACATATCTGTAAATATGGCATAGGTCAGTCCTTGATTTGTATGGAGTGTATGGCTACCACACACAGTTCAGCTGGTGATGATACTATATGCACAGCTGCAGTGACTTTGGGTTTGGACACCCCTCTCCTCATCCTCAGTCCCACTAAACTCCTGACAAGTGATTTCCATTTTGGTTGTGCTTGCCCACCTCTCTCATAAGTTGGAAACTTAAACAAAGGTATCACATAAATTAGCAAAATACTGTACCTCTCAAGTTGTCCATATTTACTTACAAGCAAAGGCATTTGATAGAAAAGAGTATAAAGCTGATATGATGCCCAGAAGTACTCTGTCCTGTGTTTGGCACTTATATGGAGTTAAAACAAGCAGCTGGAGAATATCTTGAGCATTCCCAGCTGCACAGCTGTAAATGAAAGGCAGTATTTACGCATGTGAATTATTTTGGTGAGTTTTAGCTCTCTTTTAATGAAAACCTACTGAAATCACCCACTAAAGAAATGTGATCAATGCTTTAAAAGTCTTTTTTTCTTTGATACCCCAGTTTTTAGCATCTCTGTTAACCAGTGGCTAACGCTATAGTGAATGATTCCTTCATATACCCTATTCTTTCACAGTGCATCATCTATCAGCAACGTGAACTGAGTGAAACAGAGTAGCTGTATCTCTATGACTTGCTCAGGGTGTTCTGATTGAAATGCTTTGAGAGTTTTCTCAAAGGAATTTCATCCTAGTCTTTGGTTTCCTGGCATTTTGCTCATTGTACCATTGGGTACTGCAGAAAATTAAAATCAAAGCTAAAACTGGCATTGTGACTAAAAGTTTTAGATTAAGTGAAAGATGCTGTTAAGCTGTTTGTATCACATAAATGCTGGTTTATTTCTTTGTAGAGGGCTACAGAGAATAAACCAGAATTCCCCTTTTATTGACGTAATTAAGCACAGCTTGCATCAGGGCTGGCTAAGGTATGAAATGCCCTTGCTGTAAAATTATAGTGACAAGAATGAACATAAAATCCTGTTTTCCAAGAACAGCTGAATCAGAGTTAAATTATGAAATCATAAATACTTTCCATTTTATGTTATTTATGCTCTTTATGAACAGCATCTGAAATGATGTGGATAAGAGTAACTCAATGAAGGAAAAAATTGTTCTGCTTTCTTATGACACCTGTAAATCTCATCAGTTGTTAAAGCTTTCTATTCACTGCAGAACTATCTACTATCTATAGCCACACTTATATGAACCAATTAGGAAGAAACAAAATCAATTATAGAGCTTTTTAAAATGCAGCTTTCTACTTCGTATTTGCTAATCATCAAACCATTTGAGAGAACTTTTTATTTCAAAAATGAGCACATTTTCAATCACTGAATTAAAAATATTTTGTAAGGCATTTCTTTTGATTCACCTTCCATAATCTAATAGGTATTTTACAAAAAAAGAAGTCTGATATATTTTTTTTATTTTCTCCACTAATTTCCTATTTACATTTTGGTTTTCAAATGTTGGTGCTTCTTGAAAACTCTAATCTGAAGAAAAGATTTAAAAGACTGGAATTTCAGCAAGGAAAAAATAGAAATGAACAAAACAATTTTCTATGAAGATCTGTTTCTAAAGAATAATACAGAAGATATACTGATCATTTTTAATTTCTCTGTCTTGTTGCACAAGAAAAAGGAAATATTCAAGGATACTGAAAGGTAACAAATTCAAAATTGACACAGGGAAATATTTTCTTAAACTATGCATACAAGACATTTTTAGGCCCAAATTTAAAGTGAGACTTGATTTTATACAGATGATAAACCTATCCACAGTTCTAACAGTAAACGTGTTTAGGAAAGAGATACCCAAAAAACCAACATATAGATAATGACTTGAAAAATCATGATGATTTAGACATCACACCTAAGTTCCTTTCACTTTCTTCAGAGGCATCTAGGACTGCTATTAGGCAGAAAGTTACACGGGATGAACTCTAAGTCTTACCCAAAACATTCTTGCAAGTGATTCTGCAAAACAGTAAATCCATTTGCCTACAACTGCAATTGCCTTAGTTGTTGCTACAAATTAGAAACTTCATGTGAGATTCCATACAGCTTCTTAGTGTGAGCATGCACGAACACACACACATTTTAATTCATTACTGCTCTGAAGTGCTGAAAAATGAATAACTCTTACATATGTGCTCTGCATTATGGAACACTATCCCACATCCTACTCTCACTTACTGCAAAGGAAGACTCACAGTTGTCACACTAATACGACAAATTTTCATTACCCATTCTAAGGCATCAAGTGGAAAGGTGAGCAACTCCGTGTAGCCCAATCTGTTGAAGGATATCAGGGTAAAAGCGTTTCTGATCAAACCAAGCCTAGAACATCTGCAGACTGTTTAATAGCTTCTTAGGATAATTTCTCTAGATTGCAGATGTAAATCAGATCAGACATTTCTGATGGTTCAAAAGAGGCAGATCTCTCTAAGCAAGGGGGCACTGACTTCTTTGGTCACAAAAGAGAGCACTGGGTTGTATGATCTGCAGATTCAGACCTTGTAAACTTTTCTACCTACTTGTTTATTTTTTTTTTTCCTCAAAATTCAGGACTTGGCATAACATTTTTTTAAATCTCATAATAAATACTGTACATAAGCAAATGATCTCATAATAAATACTGTACATAAGCAAATGAAACCTAGGAAAATAACTCCCCTTGTGAGATGCTAGCCATTCAAACTGTCCAAAGAATTAATTGCCTCGATACTTTTTAGCAGATAAAACTAATGTTAACACAAGCCTTCAGTTACATCTCTAAAATGGAATAATCAGTGTGTTGCACTTCAAAAATGGCTTGCTACTTTTGACTCAAGGGAAGTCTGGAGGTAAGAAATAGTCAGCCCAAACACCTAGTATTACTGATGGTGCTGAAAATATTACTATTTCTAGGAGGAAAATATTAAAAAGCACACATCTATTAAGTATTTTGGTATTTTATCATTAAGAATTAATTAAAAAAATTATATTTAGCATTTTTCTTGTTTACTGCTCTTGCTTATGCTGTTTGTTGTTTAGGCATCAGACAGAACTAATGATAATGGCCAAGTCAACTAATTTGAAATGTGAAAGTGTAGCAAATGCAGATGTCAGGTGGAAACCTTGACTTCTGCAGTGTCCCACAGGAAGAATACCAGAGTGCAACTATAACTGGTAGATATCTACCTCAACAAAAGGACAAAATCAATGAATTTGAACAAAAAGATGAGCTATCCCTTCAAAAAACCCAGACATACTGAGCAATTAAAAGCTGAAAAAATTAGGCGTCTTGGCAGACATAACTTTAACAAATGAATTTATGCTTGGGACTACACATGGTATGCCTTTATGGAAACATACTAGTTAACATAACAGCTGCCACATCACATGGGGTTTATGTTTTAAAGGGATTCTTCTAAAATAACTCAAATTAGCAATATGCCAAAGAATATTTGGTATATAAACTGACCCATATTCTCATTACTTTTTAAAATGCACTTTGCAACAGTTGTGCCCTGATTTCCTCTGACTTTAAATTAATTCTTGTGAAAAAGATGAAGAAGGTTAAAAGTCTTGGCTTTGGGATCAGGGCCAAAGGACACTGATGAACATATTAGATGATGAGAAACAGAACAAAATGCTACAGAAACAACTGGAAATAAGATAAAGCCTAAGGAGGCTAGTGAGAAGACAGTCCTTTGAGTTGGAGGAAAGAAATATATGTGAATGCTTTGGAATAGGCCCCAGTTCATAACGATGTTAATGATTGTAAGGAAATGATTTGATGAAATCTTTTTCTTTTCATGTATGTGTAATTTTTAGTGAGATTACACTTGGCTGAAGAAACTGAAGAGTTCTAAGACACTTCATCACTGCACATTCCTGGCCACGTTTAGATTTCTTAAGAACCAGCACATTTCCATTGCCTTCCATGTCTTAAATTTTGCCAGATTTCATGAAAGAAGAAGAAATTAAAGTCTGACGGAGAATTCTTTAGTAGCGCAATAAATTCTGTGCCTCTAAATTAAATAAAAAGAAAAAAACCCGACTAATTAAATGCCCCACAGATATCCATATGTTTCAAAACATACCCTATGATATTGGGATTGCTTATGATAATTGAATGAAATTTGAGAGGTGAAAGAAATTTTTTGGTAAATTATTTGTTTACTTAAAAACTCATCTTCAGAAGAGCCAAAACTGTTCATGAGTCCTACATAGATTGAAAGACTTATTTCAGATGAGACAACACTGACAAAATATTTTAGAAATAATGAAAGAGTTGCTTACAACATGTTCTGAACACTGAATTTTCTGAGACACTTGTCTCTGAACAGGTTTAAGGGCATAAGAAAGATTTGGCTTCAAACTCATTATTCTCATCTCTGCTTTTTCCCCCCTTCTCTTATGACTTCAGCACTCTAGTGACCTAAACCACAACCAGGTTTAAATGTCTCATCTGCCTTTGAGGACCTAGAAATATAACGTTTACTGCTTTCTCACAATAACGTGTTCTCCAATAGGGCATGTGTGTTTTCAAGGAAGATTATTCTTTGTATTACTTGTTGATATCAGTCCATCTCAAATTATTTACCTGACTACATACTCAACCCTTCAGTAAGTTCATGTAAGCCAGGAAAGCTTTTAAAATTCACAGTTAAAATTTAAATTGAAGACCTAAGGTCCAGGGCATGAATATCAGGCAATACTTCTGTGCTTTCATCTGTTTGTTTCCTTGTCATTTTTAAATACTTCCCAGAAATAGGACATTGATTTCTGGGTTTTTCCATCTGTTAGGAAAATACATTTCAAATTCTGTCATTCCAGTCTGTTTCTCAAGTCAAAAACTCAAGTCTTACCAAGAATTTCACAAAAGTTATGAAATGGTGACAAGATAAAGGCAATATATCCTTTATGGATTTCTTTCCAACGGGTTGCACATTGTGCCAGAAATGGAATTCCCCAAAAGCCTTGAGTCACCAGAATAAGAAATAACCACTACACAGGACTGAAAAGTAGAGAGCAGAATGTACAAGATGAGAAGAAAACTGGTTACATATCATGTCAAAGCACATATATTTATGTGTCGCAGATATCTACATTACCCCACACCTATTTCTTTAAACACAAAAAAACATTTCTTACTCCCTTGCTTTTGTAGCTTGTGACCTCAGCTTCCACTGTTTTATATATGTTTGTATTTATATGATACTGTGCAGGACCATGGATTTTTTTAATGTTTTTTTACAGTTTTAGGATTTCAGCACATGAGCTTCACCGATTATAGTTTTGAATATTAACAACTTTTTTTTATTTATATATTCTCTGACTAACAATGTCTTTCTGCTGCGACTGAAGTACATTTTGCTCCAGCAGCATGGAATTTCATTTACTCCCAAGAATCCTGTTGACTCATTAACAGGGATATATCCTTAGGTAGCATTGATGTAGTTCTTACTATAATTTGCACACGATTAGACAAGTGTCTTTTTAGTTCTCCATTTTCCTTTACAGCACATGTAGTCTCACAGTGTCTAGAATCATTATAACAGATAGACATTTTAAATCCTTTTTCCTTTCTTTCAACGCAGACTTTTTAATGTGCATCTATTCTCTCTCTCTTTTTTTTTTTTTCTTTTTAATTGTACATGGCTGGTTTTAAAGTGGGTAATCATTTCTCAATGTGGTGCCTCTAACTACTTTAGAAGGCTTTCTCTAATTCCTTTAATACTCAGAGAATCACAAACACTGCAGGATCCACTAAGGTTTTAACAGTACAGCGAATCTACTTACAGGAATAGCTCAGAAACAATGTATTTTCTGTGCACCAAATAAAAATATGCATACCACTCCACTATCCTTGAATTTGAGAGCTGTTTCTGATTACTGATTGAAAATTCCCTCTGTTCTTCATTAAAAACTGAGATTCTTTTAAAATGCTTATTTACGGTGGCAGTCCTAAGGGGCAGGCTATGTATTTTACTGCCTGCAGCTTCAAATCTCTTTCAACATGAGGCCAAGTCTGTGTTAGGTAACTTGTTGGGTGAGTGGTGCCACATTCCTGCTCTGCCGATGGGATAAAGTAACCGTGGCACAACATGGCTCATTTGTTCCTAGACTATCATTAGCATTAATGAGCTTTGCATGTATACTTCAAGGAGAGGAGAGGAAAATCATAGCTTCTGAGGCTTAATGTTTTCAGGAGTCCTCTCTGTGGTAGAAGTTTGCTCTTCTTGAGCCAAATTTTGCATGCCTGTGAAAAGCTTGAGTAAAGAGGCCGTGTGCAGGGGCTTTGTGATGGACCCAGCGTTGGAACACACACACAAACACACACGCACATACAGACACACACTCACTCCAGACTCAAATATGTCACTGCTGCTTATGTGAGGCAGCAGCAGTTCCCTCCTGTGGAGGGGGTATCTATTAATTTTTTCCTTGACCCTGTCCCTTTGTCAAACTCAGCCCTTTCTTGCAAACCCTATAAATCTCCTGCAAAGACATATGCCATCAAGCAGGGTGAATGAGCAGCAGGGATCTCCCTTCATGACCTTTCCTTTGCATGACTTCTCTGTCCCCAACTAGCTGAACCATTGTATTCAGGACCCTCTGCCCTCAAAGGGAAGGGTGTGATTGTTTTGGAAAAAAAAAGCAAAAACCAATGCATAAATAAGAGACATTCACGCAGAAGGCTATCTAATAAACTGTTAGGTGAAAAAAATAAAATACCAGGGCATAATACCCAAAGTAACTGAGTTTTTTTGTTCATAGCATGATTTTCAAAAAGCACAGAGTTGGAAACAGAACCCACATACTACCATTTTGTCCTGCCACTCCATCTTACCTTTCTGTGTTCCTTTTGTCTGCACTGGAAACAGGAACAAAAAGACTTTTCAGTATCATTAGCAGAGGGGAGCATGGGAGGTGTTAGTAAACATAAAGCTCAATTTAGGGTTTCAAATTACTGACAAACTTGATTTTCAAATTTCTCTGCCCAAAGGGTAATTCAGACCCTGCTCAGACTGAAAACATATATTCCGTCATGCAACATGCAGTATGGCCACTTCTGTATCCATATCAAGGCCCCATTTTCTAAGTGCCATAGTGTCGACTGCTCCTATTTCTTTGCAATCTTGGTAGGTATGGGTAGGTGCAAACAGCTGTAGGTCTGCAACTGCAGTGCGGCAATACAGGCCGGATTGTGTTTTTTTCCTGTGAATCTGTAATATAAGGGCTATCTTTTCCTGATTTACATAAAATTAAAAAAACTCCACCATATTCTATCACCTATAATTGAAATTACATTAATTGAAAATATCTTGCAATTTAAAGCAAGCTACTTGTGATAGGCAAGGAAACAGGCATTTGACTGAACTCTTTGAGGAATGTACATAGAAATAAATGGAAAAAACACAGGGAATAAATTCAACAGCTGGTAGGCCCTTCTCACTTGGAAGACAGAATCATAGGTAAATTCAAGTGCCTCCACATTGCCTGGGTGCTCTCAATATTTAGCAAATTATTTTGAAATTGCCATTACAGAACACACCTGTTCAGTTTAGCACAGCTATTTGGAAGTGTTGAGTGAGACACCAAGCTTCAAATTTTTGTTTGGTCTCATTTAGGCTAAGCACTTGTTTTCAAATCTCTTTTAGGTCTGGTATGAGCCCTCTCTGTCCAGTAGCAGAATGGACCACTGAAGGAATTCTACTTGTATCAATAATTAAGCATATGCTGCATCAAGCATGTTTGCCAGAGTCTCTTTCATACTCGTCCTAACAACCAAGTTACACATTCAGAGTGTCTGTCATTTTCAAGTTCCTTGTGCAGGACATTTTCCAGTTTGTAGAAACAATTCAGTGAGGCATAGAAAAACCAGCTTCCCAGCCTGAAATACTGGGGCACTCAAAAGGATTAACAAAAGAGTCAAGTCCAAGCTGTATTCTGAATATTACAGAATAAAAAATTCAGCTTAGCTCCCCCAAATCCTATGTGAGTATCCATCAGTGGACCACTGTCTTCCTAGCTTTGTGCATAAATTCAGTCAGAGACCCAGAAAACCCTTCAGAATACAACAATATTTGGATCAGGCACTTTTTTGCCAAAGCGACAACTTTGACAAGTCAGCGTAGTCACTGGGGAAAAAAAATCATGTTGACAAAAAAATCTTCATCACCCAAATTGAAAACTCTGGCCTGGGCTGTGAATCTCTCCTTTGGTATGCAATTATAATGGGTAGCAGTCAACACAAAATCTAAACCAAAACCAAAACCACTCTGCATCTTCTCAAGTTCTGCTGCTTGAATTAAATTACTAGAGCCTGCTGTAAAACAATAATGATTTCTACTGTCAGAAACAATGTTTCAAACAGATGTGAACCACACAAAGCATATGTGAAAAACGTGTGATCTGCACACTAAGGTCACAGAAGCCATTTAGACGCCACATGTGAAATATGTGAAACACATGTGGAGGCATGATGCAAATTCACATTTAGTTTGTCCTTTGGCAAGTATCAAGATCATAGGCTGAAAGAAGTAAATCTCTCTGAGGCAAACTTTGTGCCTGTGAAACTTTCAATCTTTATAAAAGATTAACTTTTTAAGAAATTCCCATAGGGCAGACTTCTTAACCTCTCAAATTATCCATTGCTAATGCTGCTTGATACGTCCTTAGTGATGGAATACTCTTGTTACCCTCTTTCCTAATACCTACTAAAGCAAAAGGTTAACAGCTCTCTGCCATCTGCTGTTGAAGAGCTAATCCCCGGGTGGTAATGCTGTCCTCAACCAGTGGGTTTGCCTTGCTTTATCTGAGCATGTGGCAATGTAGCATAGGGCACCAGGCAAGAGAAAAATCTTGTTGGAGGGAGCCTGAGGTGTTACAAGTTGCTCACAGATTATGTTTACTTGATGGTGACGCTAATGCTGAGGATTTGGCTCAGGGTGCCACTCATCTCACCTAAATTTATATTCAAAACTGTTAGTTCTAAGCCAGCTGTCCAGACCCTCCTGTCAGTGTAGAGAGACTCATTACTCCTTCCCAAGCCCTATTTACTATAAGATGAATGAACTTCTAGATGGTCAAAATCAGAGGGCACACCGGATGTACCCTATGCATGAAGAGCCCCAGACCATGAGCTGACCACCCATCTCATCTACAGAAATGCAAAGCTTTGTTTCAAAGCAGAAATCTCAGCAGTAGGCAAGTGTCCCCATTGTGCAGGATCTAGTCGCAGCATCTTCAAAAGGAGTCTCTGACACACCCTGTCCCTGCAGCAGGGAGGGCCCTGCCAATGGGCTCAGAGCAATCAGGCCCCACGGAGAGCCCTGTGTGGAGTAATGCTTGGCTTTTCATACTCATTTTTTTTCCCCTCTATATCCCTAGAAATCCTGTTCTGTGGGAAATTGAAAGCTCTCCACCCTCCTCATCTTCTCAGCCACTTTTTCATCGCCTCAGCTGCACCACATGTGAGCTTGATAAAGTCAGAATTCATGTCGCTGAGAAAAGCTGTCTCTGTCTTGCAACTCCTCTTTATGCAATGACCCCAGTGGAAGGATTCACGAGAATAAAGGTTTTTACATGGGAAAAAGTGTAACAGACTCTGGACTATTTCTTTCATTGCCGCTTTTCAAATGAATCACAAAAGTAACTCTAATGGTAAAATAGGGATAGCATACATGGTCCTGTTCTAAGTGAAGACAATAGTAAGCTCTCTTTTGATTTTAAAAAAAGAAAGATAAAACACTTAATAGAAAAATACAACATATTAACAAAGAATTTAAGGATAGCATTAATTTCATATAGATTCATATGCACCCACTGCTATCTGTCTCTCTCAGTTGCACATATTAAGATGCTATACTTTAGGAAAAAAAAGTTTATGAAATATTCATGGCAAAACAAATAACATCCATAAAAAAATCAATTATGAAGTCAATTTGATTTTTATAATTCTTAATACACATAACTGAGGTGCAGAGTGAAAGAATAACTAAGCCCTTAGCAAATTATTATAAGCTAGATAGGGATTTACAATACAAAATGCAGCACCCATAATGTTTGAAGGATGATGTCATATCTTAATTATGTTAGCATTCAGTGGATATACATCAGCTCCACATCTTCAGATATTTAGAATTTACTGCGCCCTTTCTTTGACCCTGAGGGGTTTTTTTTAGACAACTGAAGTAGGAAGAACATATTCAAAGCAGATTTTCTTTCGATATTCACAAAATGACCTCAGACAACAACGGTTCAAGTGAACTTTGGTTTTGGCTATTTTTCCATCTCTGCTGCTTGCTAAGAGTTTGAATCACAAGGGGCTGATGATTCTCAGCTCCTTTCAAGGATCTATTCCTATACCACCAAAAGCCACATTGTCATTGTTTTCTGTCAGTCTTGAGGGTGCTCAACATATCAAAAATTGGAGGGCTGAAAACTGAAGATATTTTGGTCCTAGATTGTCTACAATTCTGCAGGACTATTTGAAGATTAAACAATGTAGCACTCACAGACATACAGGTTTGCTGGCTTTTAGAAACAAGTTCATTCCATCAGTCCTGTATCAATCTGTGAATGTACATAAGCACTTCCCAAAATGCAGCCCCTAGAAAACCAGGCTTTTCTTTGTAAAGAAGGAATTTACAATTTTTCCGTACATAAAAAAGCTACACTCTATAAGATCACATCATATTTAAAACTCTTTCATTTCTTTTAAATAGGACCATTAGGGGACCAAGCATAGGAAGGACTCTTGCAACAATCATCAATATCTGTTCTTTTATTTTTTAGGAGTTTGGCTACAAGTCCATAGAATTAGTCAAATCTTGTGTTCAAGGAGATTAATGAAGTTTGGAAAAGGAGCAAATGTGTCTGAACCTCTTCCAGCAATTACATTTTTTGATTTTTGTTTAATAGAGACAGCCTTTCTTTCTAGAAAGGCTACAAAATGACATACATGAAATGGAACTACAGTAATTCATTGTTCTAAGACTGCTTTTCCCAAAGCACTATCCGGACTTGTCTATCAGACACATTCTTTGCCTTGGGATGCAAAGACACTTAACATACGTACCCAGTATAACTGCAGAAGCCATGCCTTTTAATTCCTGTGAGCAACAATTCCCTCAGATTAGCCCCAGAAGTGTTTTCCCACAGCAAATCTCCACTACATTCTACTGCAAGGATTTGCACCCACCATCTATAGAAGAGAAAGATAAACCAGGGCAGGAGGGGAAGGATTGTATGGTTTGTGCAGTTCTGACCTCAAATATCATATGCCCCGTGAGATGGTGGAAGGTCAGAGGTGGCTTTCTTGGCACTCTGGCTCTCTGCATGCCCCACTCTCCATCCATTGCCCATTATATTTAGCTGGACAACAGCATATGCTTTGGATCCTTGTCACTCATTCCATTAGTCAGTAGTGCTGCATACATGTGGAAAGGAAAAATAAAGAAAAATATGCATATAAAAGAAACAGAGGTGAAGAAGGAGAGGGAAAAAATATATCCATCTAGCAATTCTT
Organism: Phainopepla nitens; assembly: GCA_013400175.1. Classification (NCBI taxonomy): domain Eukaryota; kingdom Metazoa; phylum Chordata; class Aves; order Passeriformes; family Bombycillidae; genus Phainopepla; species Phainopepla nitens. The sequence continues at coordinate 1,681,100 of VXBQ01012690.1, forward strand.
TCTATCCATTCTACAGACCCACCTCTGAGCTTGGATCTCAGAGGCGAGAGTGCAAATAAATGTGCTTCCATTTTCCTTTTTTTTTTTTTTTAACCACACTGTGTTCCAAATGCAATTTTAATAAGGGTACTCTCCCTATATTTCCAAATAGCTTTGTTTTGTATCCATAGAGAGGGGGGAAAGAAGGGGGGTGGAAACCTGAAAAAAAGACTCCAAAGTGATTAACTCTGAGATAATGAAGCCCAGTTTTCTATGAAGCACACGTCACGGAGTGAATTGCTGCTTGCTTTGATTTGTGCTTGAAATGTGAGACACACTGATTCCCAGATGGCTGTTTCATTGTGCAGAAAAGCAGAGAACACATACATTTCAGTTAACTTGCATATCTTTTCATTTATTCATATAATTGTGATATATATTCCATATTCCAGAATGAACCAGATGGTAAAGGGAAGGCTTACAGTGCAGCCACGTTCCCATTCAATAACCTTGGCTGTCTGCACCAAACCCTTTACTGTGCCAGGTGTTAACATTTGGCTGCTAAAATTTTGCTCTCTGGAACACACTGGGTGAAAGAATTCACGATCTCACATATTCCTTCCTTGATATGCATAGTAAATGCCCTGTCATGCTAATAAGAGTTGCAGGTACACATCAAGGGTGAAATGTACACTCCCTAACAGAAGCCATATCTGATGTTACCATGATAAGATTTCACCATGACACATTAAAAAGCATTTCTAATAAATAAAGCTTTGTGTAGGAAAGACTGCAAGTTACATTTTCAGAAAAGTTCATGGGAATTCAGCCTGCACTTCTGTCTAACAATAACGGGAGTGGTGTGTGTAATTCCACCCACAGAGCTGGATTAACTAAAAGGATTTATTTTCAAGCAGTGAAACTGCTAAATTCTGGTACCAGCAGCAGAACTGTCTGCCAGTATCCTGTAAGCCTTTATTTCCCTAAGGCCCATACCATCAGACATGTTTGGATGATGTTTAAACCATCCCCTTATGCATGTTCATCTTATGTATTTTTGTTATTCTTTTAATTATCTGCATATATATATTAATTCCAGAAAGTAAAAACAGGCTTCACTGTCATTTCTCCACCACACTTTATATTATAACATCACTCACGAATGCTAGTTACAAGTTTCCAGGCAGACATGCGGTTGATCTAAATTTGTGGGACAACAACATTCAGATATCTGCTTTCAATTTGTGTGCATGTTTCGCCCTGTTATTTTCTTTTTATGGCAGTATTAATTGTTACCAGAAGTCTGTATGAAATGACTGAGGATTCAAATGCTGGAATGCAGACATCAGAAATGGCTGCTTCACTTGCTGTTAAGTGAAATGTGTTCAGTTAGTTTATTATTTAACTTGAGTATAACAGCTAGAGATCTGAGTTTTGGACAAGGAAGAAGAGCTAAGAGTTTTGTCTGACAGGCAATTTCAAATGCCCAGTTCTTACGTAGTTACTTAATTGCTTGGAACTACATATAAATATATAATTTCCAGAAGTACAGTCTCTGGAGAAATAGTTGGTTTTTGGTGTTTTTTTTTTTTTATCACTATGCCCAGATTAGTGAGGGCTAAACACTATATTAACAGAAAAAATGAGTGGCTTTATCCACTTGGCTGGATATCAAAATGGAATTGTTCCATAAATGGTCTGATCCTGTACCCACTGAAGTCAGAAGAGTCTTTCCATCGAGTTCAGCGGGCACTGGTTTAATTACTAATTGCTGTATTGCAGCACCAAAGGGATGAGTAATTCCAAGTGCTGATTACCCACCACTGAACAACTGTCTCCGCAGAATCAAAGGAGGGAGTCAGGTCTATCTCCAGGCAGGCGCCTGAACGGCAACACTTTTTCATATGTGTTAAATCTATGAATGTTCTAAAAAACAAACTGTGATTAAGCAGTGGTGCAGGTTAACACACATAAGGAAAATTTTATCCCAAAATCTCTGCTTCTCTGCTGCTGCTGTGCCTCACTCCAGAAAGGCACCATTTCTATAAGGATTTAATTGTAAGCAATTTTAAAAAGGTGGAGGCTACCCAACATATTGATTATACAGTCTAAAACTCTCACTGCCCCATGGAATATGGGCCTAAATCTCCCTTGGAGGTAATTTTAGCAAACCTGATGAAGGCCTGAGGCTGCAAGAGACAAGGAAGGGTTGTGGCCAGCATTTCAAGCAGCAGCCTTGTAATGTGAATCTGTCACTAGGGATCTTTGGGTAGAATCCAATCAGGTGTAGGGACCCCAAAGTTAGAACTTCCCACAGCAGCTTTATTTGTGCTTCATTCTTTTTGCCTGTTTGGATCTCCCTTGCATCATTTAAGGTGTATTAATTGGTAAGAGCTCACAACAGGATCTATGCATCAGGATTTGTCTTTGCAGTGTGTCATAAGTTAGCTGCTGTATTGAGACTGTTTGTCTCCCAGGGAAGGAAATGCAACATGTGACTGAAGTCACTTAATGCTACATACCTCAGAACAGGTACGAGTCTGTGTTGCCTGTATAATCACAGCAGAAGGCTGGTAGCCACAGGTCTTAAATCCTACCTCTCTCCGTTGACACTAAGGGCAGCTAAAGTACTAACACCACAAATTTCTAACATCAGGTGTTAGAAATATCTCCTACCAAATATTATCCATCAATTGCACCACTCCAGAAACACTGTCAGTCACTGGCAATTTCGCTATTGTAGCCTAGAAGTCAAAGTCATGTTGCTCTTACCCGTGACAATGACTTGCAAATGCCAGTATCCAACATGCAGGATGCATTTTTGTGCTTTACCACTATAGATAACGAAGGCAGGATGCAAATTTTGTCTGTGCACCCTCCTGATCTGATTCAGAGTGAATGGGAATCCTGCCATGCCAGGGAACCAGCTAATGACAGCTTACACAGAAAACTTAAGTTTTAAAATTAATATAGGTTTCCCCTTTTGTAAGACAATTGTAAAGTCAGTTCCACAGCAAAGGTAAAAAGGATTATTCCTGATAGACACAAACTCAAAACGTTTTAGGATTTACTTAGAACAATGTTCATTTAGTGAGGCTTTACTCCAAGCATACTGCAAACCTACATTGGTACATGTCCTCCCATCATCATACCGATGCAGAGTCTAAATGCTGCAAATGTATGCATCCAGGACAGAGCTCAATCACTTTCTCTCATAAATGACTGACAGGCTGATTGCATACAGGCGGCAGTCAGCCACAGCTCTGGTAAGGGGCCATATGTTGCTAGGAGACAAGGCCTAATGGCATGGGGAGGTATATGCAGGGGAGATGATGGAGCTGGGGATCAGGGCAGGGAATATAAAAAGAGGAAGACCATTTTGTTTTTATCTCTGTAGCATAACCAGTGCATAAAAGCCTCCCTTCTTTCACGTTCATACAGCAGGAAGCTCCATCTTTCTCTGCAAGTGCTGCTGTTCACCATGTTCATATAGTCGAGGGAAAACTCATGACACCAAAAGTTCACAGTCCATATGTAAGTAGGCCAGTAAATTCAGACAAAGGGAAATTTTCTTTAAAAATTAGTCTTTTATTTATTTATTTATTTATTTATTTATTTATTTTTAATATCTATAAAAAAACTAGGTAGAAATTGAGTTTTATGCTCAACTTAACTTGTAGCAGTAGAAGCTTTTCAAAGGAGCTGAAGGTGGTAGTCTGATGCATAAAACAGGAAGACGGCTGCTGCTGTAAACAGTCATATTAGTGCTCTGGTTGACAGATGGACTAGCTGACTGAAAAAAGAGAAGAAAGAAAAAATGAACTGTGATGGATGCAGCAGCTAATTATCAGTGAGTCAAAAGACTCTCATGATTAAGGTGGAAGAGTATTTGTGAGATGCAGATGCACAGTGATTGTTCTTTAATTATTGCTATTACCATTTTAGAGAAGGGCAACAAAGTCCTGAGTAGAAAGTAACACAAAACAAAAAGAGACAATAATAATACAGAAAAACAGAGGAGAAGTGGAGCATTCTGAGAATGAAATATATACTGTACTTTTTTTTCTCTTTGAGATAGGGCTGAAGAAGATAATAGTCATCTCTTCTGATTATGTCTTTAAAGGGCTCTTCGCGTTTGTGTTCTGTTCCTTTTAGAAATGCATAAGAGATGAGATGAGAACCCTATTAAAAAAAATGTACACTGCTCCCTCTATTTAAAATTTAGCATTCTATTTGTGGCACTTTTCATTCTAAATGGAAAATTTCAGAAAAAAAAACTTAAATGCAAAAAACATGTTTAAAAATTCCACATACATGTATTTTTGATCTCTGAGCCTATTTTGTGGATCACTTTAGATAGGGATGATGCAGTGTTCCTTTAAAAATATAAAATATAAACTTAGGAGAGCAAGAAAACTGTATCTATCCAGATAATAAACCAGGAACCATTACATGCCACGTGGAAGATAACTGTCTATTTTCCAACCACAGAATCTGAAAGGAAAAAGACCTCTTATTTTGCAAGAGTATGTTTGATAGAAGTATGGTAAAGCAAACATCAACAGAGGATCTTGTGTCTTGAAAAGAAGAATCATGAATATTAATTCAGGAAATCAACACAAGAGATGTACAGAGCACACTGTTCATTTAAAAAAAAAAAAAAAAAGAAAGAAAGAAAAGAAAAAAGAAGAGGTGATAAGCCCCTGAAGTGCCAGAAAGAGACAGAGCAAAGGCAACAATAATGACATGATTCAGGTATGTAAATGAAAACACTCCTGGCAAGAAAAAGTAAAGAGAAGCTGATAAAAGTAACCTCTTTTAGTACTTTCTACTAGTACTGTGCCTTTTGCAACGTGCCACTTTAGAAAAGCTGAGATCATAGCAGATCTCTGGATGTAGATCAGGTTTTATCAAAGCCTTTTGCTTTGTCGGTATGTTGAACAGAGAGTTGTATTCTAACAAATGCAGAAATAATGAGGGTTACAGATACCCAACGTAAGCACAAAAAGATACACTCCACTCTAATATTTCAAAGCATTCAGACTCATGACTGAAACAGCACTGAGGATACACAAAATTCCAACGTGAAGTTGTCAGGATTTCTGGTAGTAAAGAGTCTCAGTCACGCATCTTCCCTCTTTCCCTTCTGAAGCAAAAGGTAAAATTCTACAGAAGTTTAAAAGTGGTGTGTAGGTATTATGCTCACTTCCTTATGTACTGTATATATGAACTGGCACTTTAAAACAATTTTTAAAGTGCTGCTCCCAGTTCCTCAGTCTATTTTAATGAAACTAAATTTTTGCTTTTCTGCATGACTATAAATCATATCACTTATATCACTTTACTAAAGGACAGTATACCTGGTGTAAAGCACACATTTAGAAGCACACATTAAACAAGCTATGTTATCACTATATCTCAATATAAAGATTATTTTAGCTAAAATAAGTTGTTCCTTTTGGGGGTTTTCTCCTTTTATACCTCCTCCTTTGGATACCAAGTCACAAGTTAAAATAACTGTTTCAGTTACGCATGGACAAATTTAACCTCTTTAGTCTTCATGAAAGCTTCTTGGTCTGTGTATTATTTTTCTCCACATAAAACTTTACATATGCAAGATAAGCAGTGAAGTAGTTGGATTAGGTGGACCCTCAAAAAAGTTGTTTATATCCCAAAAATAGATGATGACGTCATGCCTGAGTTAAGTAACTCCAGCCTCAAGAAAATATTCTTTCAGTCCCTTGGAATTCCTTTTCCCTTATTCTGCCTTGTCTCTTCTGCTAATAGTCTTCAACTCCTAGCAACCTTCTCTTTCACCAGATTTCAAACTGGTATGCTTCCTGAAGATACAGTTTATTCCCACTGGAAAGTTCTACTCAGAGGAATTTTCACATAGGAGATGTAAACTAAGACCTTTGAACCTGCATAAAGTACCTTTGTATTAATATATAGCAAAAGCACTCTTATCTGCCTAAAAATGCAAACTCTACATCCACACAGAAATTAAATTGACTGCTCATGGTGACACAGATCTGATCAGCCATTTTTTATCTTTCTTTTTGATGCAGTTTTGCAACTAGAAACATAAGGGACATGCTTTAGTGAACATAGAAATGAAGCATATTTTGCAAAGCCATGAACATCCTCCATAGTAATTTTTCATTAGTATTACTTATTTTTGATTGTTTGGAAAGTGAACACTACAGAAATTGTTCCATACTTGGTATTGAAAAAAATAAAACAGTTCTGGGCAGTAATTCAGTAATACTACCTCTATTACTGAAGATTAGTATTATTTTCACTGAGCCCCTTTGTATCTTCTGAGGACTTCTGGGAGATATTTAAAGCCTAGAAGTCCAAAATAGCTGGCCACGAGATGACCCAAACCAGGCACTCAATATTGCTGGGCTGGCCCGGAAGTGTGGGAGGGGAACAACTCAGGAGTACAAATCATACTTGATAAAGGGGGTGATTGACATAGAAGACTCTAGAAGAAGGGGAGGAGTCAGGGAGGATTGACAAGGGTCTGGGAGGAGAATCAGGGGATGGACAGGGAAGGTTCGGGAACAAGGGGAGGAGATACGTTGATGGACGGGTAGTTAGGGGTGGATATGACTGAGGGAAAAACCATTCAGGGGTAGGCATAGGGGAAACACATAGGGACAAACCATATTATTACAAATAATAAAATTACGGGCTGCAGCAGAAACCTTTGTACTCTTAAATCCTCTGTTGTATATCATACCAAAAAAGTGTGGCAAGATTTCAAAATTTTCTCCTTTAAGCTTTCAAATAATGCCTTATCCTAGTAAATATTATTTTTAAAAAAGGCATAAGCCAGACGCTAGCACTTTGCCAAGCCAAGATGTCATTCCTTTCCCTTGTCATCGTCTTATTTCTCCTTTTAATGATATCCAGCAAAAGTGTGATCTGTGGTTATGAAGTTTGATTAACCACTTAAAGCAGATAGAAAAGCTTTATTGGTATAATATTTGGTTTTCATGTGTTGAGTAGTCTATAACACAGATATCCAGTTGTCACTCATCATAAATCTACAAAGGCACAGCTACCATACTGCATGCATGTACTTAAAGCTACAGCTACAAATTAAACTTTTATTGGTGCATCTATTTTCCCACTGAACAAAACAACTACAAAGCTAATTGAGAACTGCCAGGATACCACTTCAGCATTAACTTGGTAGCTGTCTCCCCACTGTGCTGGCACAGTTTTAACTCTTCTTCCTACTCAAGAGTCTTGTAGCCGCAAAGCCAACAGCTGTGGCCCAAAGGCAGTTGAGTTTGGCAGTCATGCACCCAGATGACAACCTCTGGTGCATCTCTTTCCAATAGCAGCAGCAGCAGCAACATCTGGATCTATTGACAGCTTGAGGGTTTCTCTCTTGGCTGGGTTCCTCCCTAGCAGCTGTGGAACTGTCTCTGTTGCTGTCATGAGGTTGGGCTTCAGTGAGGATAACAGTGCTCCCTCCTCCTGCTGTGATTATGAGATTCCTCACTGTGTACTTCTAATCAATTTCTCTCCTCATTCACATTACACTGAAAAGAGAAGAGAAGAGAAGAGAAGAGAAGAGAAGAGAAGAGAAGAGAAGAGAAGAGAAGAGAAGAGAAGAGAAGAGAAGAGAAGAGAAGAGAAGTTGAT